>JBBGZY010002849.1:0-305782 GCA_037952925.1 Lithobates clamitans
TTTATCCAGCACATCTGTTGTCTTTATAACTGACACATAATCATCTCTTCTTCCAAGAATACAATTCAAAACTGAATAACAAAAGTGGGTTTTTCTCAAAAAGGACCATTTGCTGCAGCAGTTTATCTGTGTTTTGCATGATCTCACAATACTTTTCTCATATGTCTTTAGTGTTTGCCAGAAACTACAGAATGTTGTGCAGAGGCCTACCTACACAGTCTATTCAAGTCCTTTAAAAACCGTTAGGCCCTCACACTGCAGTTGTTGGTCAGTAATAAGATTGTACCGGGTTGCACTAGAATTATAGCCATTGGCCTGGACTGAAAATAACGTGTGTGTATTTGTTTTTAAAAAAAAAAAAAAAATTCTTTGCTGTTCTTGAGTTTAGTCCACTTTTCCCAAAGATAACCTCAGCCTCCTAAATGATTAGAAAGCACTAAAAACAAGTCTCAAATTTTTCAGCCATTCTGTGAGAACAGTGTGAGTAGCAGCTGAGAAAGCAGTGTGCTTGTAGCTAGCTGTGTATGTATGTATGTATGTATGTATGTATGTATGTATGTATGTATATTTATTTTTTGGTTTGTTAATATGGATCCCATGATGAGAATGTGTGAGGAAATGCTCCTGATGTTGCTTTTTGCTGAGGATCCAAAGAGATCATTGATGGCTCATGTCCACAGGATACTTTCTAATAGCTATGTTCAGCTGTGTAATTATCCAAGGAATATTTATTTATTTTTTTTTAATTTTACTTGTATGTCAATTGCCACCTTTTAACGTTCTCTTGGAAAAGGTTAGACCCCGTCTAGTTGGCATGGACACCAACATGAGGAAAAGCGTGCCACCAGAGGAACGTCTCTTGGTGACTGTCAACTTCAGCATCAAGTAATGCAAGTCATGTATTGTACCACATAATCGGCTGATGAGGGGAATATCACATGGTATATCAAGCTTGCAGGCAGTGATAATTGAGGTGTGTGTGTGTGTGTGTGTGTGTGTGTGTGTGTGGTGTTTTTTTTTTTTTTTTTTTTTGTTCCAAAAAAGCCTCTAAAATCAACTGCCTATAAATGACCCTGTGTACATGTACTGATAAGATGACATAGAGGAGAGTTCAGGAGCGGTTGAAAAAAAATGCACAACTGCTTGGTGAATATTATAGCAAAAGTTGCTTGTCTTTCTCTCGCCCATTGAGGGACACAGGAAGTCTTTAGGCTTTCAGATTATACTGCTGCATATAGAGAAACTGCCTTCTACTACCAATGTACTTCAGTTTTCGAAAGTGTGCTACAAAGAATGAATGTCTTTTCTTTGCCCTGCTGACTTTATACTTAAAGTGGAGGGCCACCTTAAAGTAAAAAACAGCATCAAAAATCTTAAAAAAAATACAATAAAAATAAAACACATTGGAAAATAAAAATTTAACTTACCTGAAACACTTGTTGTTAGGCAGTCTTCCTAATTTGCCTCTTCCTACTCTGTGCGCTTCCTCCTCTTCGGCGAGCGGCCCCGTTGCCTTCTGGGAACTGTGTGTCCCAGAAAACCATGGGGCCATTCACAAAGTGCCGCGCGACTCGCGCATGCACAGTAGGAAACGGGCAGTGAAGCCACAAGGCTCCACTGCCTGTTTCCCTTCGTTAAGATGGAGGCGCCGGCGGCCAATCCGATGGACGGATCGGCCTCGGGGGGCTGACATCGCGGGCTCGATGGACAGGTAAGTGTCCTTATTAAAAGTCAGCAGCTACAGTGTTTGTAGCTGCTGACTTTAAAAAAAAAATATATAGCGGCCGGAACCCCCCTTTAACCTTTTACGCACTTGACTTTTTTTTTTAAATGGCGAAAAACGCCTATAAGCTAAACACGGGTTACCGCGTTTAGCGTCGGGAACTTCGCAATCTGAACTCATTCTTTTGCCTTCAAAAAAAGCCTATAAACGCAACTTCCATAAAATGAACCTGTGTACATGTACACATAAGATAACATTGGAATGAGTTCAGGGACAGTTGAAAAAAGTATCCAAGTGCTTCTGAACGTCCATTTAGCAGCAGCAGTGTACATGAGGCCTTACCGGACCCTGCTGGATCGGACATCTTGAGAGAGCCTGTTAGTGACCCTCGGGCCTCGAGTCTCTCGAGTCCATTTCAGACTGGTTCTGGCTAAGTTGGCTTTGGACTCCTGATTTGCTTGCAGCCCTGGCTGCTTCTGAGCCTAGATCAGTAGAAATTCTGCTCAATACCAAATTGCTCAAGTTGCTGGCTGAGCTTTCCTGCAAAGAAAAAAATATTTGGAAGGGAGGAAAAATCCAAAGCACCACATCCCAGAAAATATATTTGAAAAAAGAAGGGACATTGAGGCCTTAAGGTGGCCCCAGGGACTTTAAACGGTGCTCAAATCAATAAGGTAGAGAACATTAAAAAATACATTTTTTATTTAACAATCTTTTAAAAACAGACATTGGCCAAAGACCACATACAAAACAGTATAATCATTGATATAGAGATTAATACCACTCTTTCAACATGTTTCGCTTTCCTAAGCTTCTTCAGGAGATATATTGTGATTATTATGGTCAACTATGAAAATAAAGAGAATATGTATGTAAACAAATGTCTGCTTATAAACTACAGTCATAATATATTGATACATATTGGTTTGATCATAGAGAAAAAAAATAATATATGAAAAATACAAAAATTGATAGATAGAGATCTCTATCTATCAATTTTTGTATTTTTCATATATTATATTTTTCTCTATGATCAAACCAATATGTATCAATATATTATGACTGTAGTTTATAAGCAGACATTTGTTTACATACATATTCTCTTTATTTTCATAGTTGACCATAATAATCACAATATATCTCCTGAAGAAGCTTAGGAAAGCGAAACATGTTGAAAGAGTGGTATTAATCTCTATATCAATGATTATACTGTTTTGTATGTGGTCTTTGGCCAATGTCTGTTTTTAAAGATTGTTAAATAAAAAATTTTTTTTTTTTTTTTTTTTTGTTCTCTACCTTATTGATTTGAGCACCGGTTTTAAAGTCCCTGGGGCCACCTTAAGGCCTCAATGTCCCTTCTTCTTTCCTGCAAAGAGTCATGTTCTTTTGCTGTTATGCTTAAATTGAACAAGATCATTTTGGCCATTATGGATGTAGTGCATTACAATAAAAAGATAATTCTGTCACTTCTGCCAGTGCTGTATCTAATCTTGGGTCTTACAGGGATTCCAGGACCTGCAAAACCTTCTCTTAATACTGTTTTTGTTTATGTATGAAGATTGGAAGCACGCTGAGAGTTTTTGCAGGTTTCCAAACACTTGTTGGGGCTATAGCCTCACAGTAAGTGGCCCATCTCTCAACATTCTTCCTGAAGATTTGAGGACCCGACTGACAGACTAGAAACTCTCTCTCTAGAATCGCATTCTCTTTGGCTCAGTCTACTTTGTGCCTGGTTCCGGCTGTAATTCTCTTTTGCCACAATGGTTTGACTGAAGATTTTGGAACTTGTCTGCAATAAGCATTTACCCTGCTTGACCTCTGTGGGACAACATCTCTACTTATCAGCATTAGATGCTAACATCAAGGATGCTATTAAGTACTCGCCTTCCACAGAAGAAAAAGCCCTAGGAGCAAGCCTGAAAGTTCTTCCCCTTTTCTACTACTTCAAAGCATTCCTTTTGCTTCTCTACACTTTTTTTTTTAACTTCCACATTCTGACAAGCTTGGTTCTTCCACACATTAGACCTGGCATTGTAAGTCTCCCAAAGCCAATTACTAAACCCTCCTTGGCATGAAGGTGTACACCAACACCCCCTCCCCCAAGTGAAGGAGCACCTAAAGGCCTTTGCAAGCACTTGGATGTCTTTACATCCTTGATCCATGAGTCCAAGGGGTGGTGTCCAGTGTTACAAGCTCAGGTTTCGTTCCCTGCTTCCCTCTCTTTCCCACCTCCAATCTTTCAGTGTCTTCAACCCCCCCCCCCCCCCCCATGCCTAGCCACTGTCCATCATGCACTTTCTGGGCTTTTGGAACTTTTTTTTTTTTTCAGGGGTTTTACTCTAACTTGGTCACTGTTCCCAAGGACATTTGTCCCCAAGTGACACTTTTTGGGACCAGTGACTTTACATGTAAAAAGCAAACTGGCAGGGAAGGGGTTAACACTAGGGGCGAGCAAGGGGTTGACTGTGTTCCCTGGGTGTGTTCTAACTGTTAAGGGGGGGGGCGGGTCGACAGCCAGGAACATGACAGATCACTGGGAACAGTAGATCTGTCGTCTCCTGTCAGAATGGGGATTCGTCTTGTTTACAAAGGCAGATCCCTGTTCTGCCTCTGTACTAGGTGATCACGGGTCGCTGGCTGACATTGTGACGCCGACCCCACCCGAGCCGACGTACAGCTACAGGAGAGCTAACCTGCTGCCGTATAATGACCTCGGCTGGTCGGCAAGCAGTTAATGAGTTGTATGTTCATTAGATCTCTCCCCAAATTTGTGACAGGCTCACTTTGCAGTCAGCCATGACCCCCTCTCCTGAGAAACCTCCTAAAGAGTAAATATTAAACAAAAAAAAACATCTTCTATGAATTGGAACACATATCAGACGTATAGTAGAAGCTTTCTGAAATTTTACTGCAAAAGTGGAAATATGCTTTAAATGATTACCTACATATCCAAAAATTTCAGATGGTTATTCTTGCATCACCTGTACTCTGAGCTACCCCACTAATAAGTTAGCTGGATAACTGAGGGAACATATAGTGAAGGTTCTGGAGGACAATTTGTCCCTGACTGTACATATGTTAGAGTTTTGGAGGGATCCTAAACCTTAAAAAGTTGTTGCTGACTCCAGCCCATCGTTTGGAATATCGGCCTCGTCATGGATACTTGTTGGACCAGGGTGTTCTTTCTCCAGGAAGAACTTCACTCTCCCATCTTAAGTTTGGGCATTTCAGTCCAGGAGCTGTCCAACTCTCCACTTTAGGCTGATGGTAGCCTCTTTCAAGACTGTTCTATTTTTCGCTGTTCCACTCAAGGATCTGCAGTGTGACAATTTGTCATTGTGGGACAAATCCGTTCCGTCTTATACAAAACAATTTGTTTGACACAAAGTACCAGGATGTCTCACCATGCCTGACCATAAGGTGTTCTAGGACCTGTATTACAAGTGGAGAACACCTGATGTGGACCTCCTGGCATCCAGATTTGTCAACAAGCTATACCGGTTTATATCTAGGGCCAGGGATCCATTGGCAGAAGTGGTTGATTCACCAGTGGCTCCATGGGATTAGAACATCCTGATTCATGTCTTTCATTCCTCTGAATGCTTTGCATTTTCTGAACGAATGCAAATCGCTCTTTGATTAGGCGGGTGGTGATGTCATGCTCTGCGCCTCATCCAATCAGAACGCATTGTATTCATTCAGAAAATACAAAGCATTCTCTAAATGGTAATATTAAATAAAACGCTGTGTATAGAAGATCTCTAACAAGCTACCGTCTCTAGGACTTATGATCCCAAATAAGCTATATGTGAAAGTGCAGTGCTAAAAGCTCCCCCTGATGACCTCAGCTCTGACAACGCGTTGCGTCAATGGAAGTGACGTCCTCAAGTACGCTGTTACTGGAAGCAGCTCGACAGAACTAGACAGTGGCTGATTGGATGGTATAGGTGCAATGTATACTGTTTTTGTCTATCAGCAGTTCTTGTGTTTGACGCTGTGAGCGCACATCTGTTTATATTTAAAATCTGGATACTCCTTTTTATACTACACTACGAGAGCCCCTCTTCTTTTTATGGATCATGGGTTCATATGTTTTGGAGTTTGATGGAAGACTCTTGAGAGCCTGACGGCTGTACATCCTTAGCGCTTTATTATCATTTCCTCTTATACGGTCACACAATTTTTGGGCAGGTATTTTGTGTTTTACACGACTTGCTCACATGGTCTGTGAAGGTTTATAGAAGCTTGGAACACAGTGCAAGAAATTTGTGCTAAATTTGGCTGGACTCTCTTTTGAGACTATTCACCTTCTGTTGCACACTTAATGGTGTGTGCTTTCTCCTATATACTTTGATTTTTATTTTTTATTTTTTCCCCCTATTTTTACATGATTTATTTAAAAGTACATATTTTTAGTGCTGCATATTCTCTGAATGAATGGTGCCAGTGATCAACCACTTATGTTACAATGCATCAGGCTGTGGCCGTTCAGCACTGGAGCCAGAATAAAGTACAGATCACGAAAGTATCGGTATCTACTTCAGTGGTTTTCAGGGGCATCAGCTGTGTGTGTGTGTGTGTGTGTGTGTGTGTGTGTGTGTGTGTGTGTGTGTATATATAATATAAATATGCTGAAACCACTGCTTGTGGAAGAGAATTCCACATTCTTACTGTAAAGAACCCTCTGCGCAGTTTCCGGTTAAATCACTTTTTCGCTAATTTTAGTGAATGGCTGCAAGTCTTTTTTTTTTTTTTTTTTTAAATGCCCTTTCGTGGAAAAGTTTTATCCCTATTGTGGGGTCACCAGTACGGTATTTTGTACCTTGAAATCATCTCCCCTCAAGCTTCTCTCTTCAGACTGAATAAAATCCAGTGCTTGTAATCTTTCCTCATAACTAAGATCCTCCAGCAGAATTCGCCCTCGATCAGATGATCAAGGAACTCGTACATGCCACAAGATGTACACCAAGTCGCATCTCTATCCCCCGCTAATGGATACTAATATAATGGGGATTAGGAATTTTATGCTCTGTCCAACTAACGAACAACTAGCTTCCTGACACTAATACTCAACAATACACAGATACTCGCATACAGGGGCACTCCTGCACTCACAATACGCAAGGTCCTCACAATACACAGTCAAACTTTTTTTATTTTAAGGTTTTTTTTTTTTTTTTTTTTCTCTCTGCTCAGTCGTCCCTTGTAATCTGACACTAGCGTCAGTCCCACCGCATCTCTATTCCTTCTGTCTCACTCCCCCTCCAGTCTACAGTTCACTTGCCCACCGCCTTGCTTGGTCAGCCTTCAACCTCCCAGTCTTGCTGGAATGCCTCCTCTGTCCACATCTGTGGGGTGATTACTGTCCCCAGTTACTCCCTCTCCACCACCTCGATGATAAGGATGTCCCGCTCCTGCTGCCGCTCAGTTCCCTCACTCCCTCTCACACCACGCTGGTCTCCTGTGTCACCTGCTGCCGGTCATGGAGGGCAGGGTGGGAGGGTCCGGTCATCTGGTCTTCACCCCCTCTCACACCATGCTGTCACAGCGTATGGCCCCTTCTGCACTTCCGTGCCAAAAAGCTCTGCAACAGCACCACCTTCTGGTTCCTCTGCCTCTAGACATCGCTCTAAAAAATTGATTAGTCCTGATGTATTGACACCTTTATCTTATTTCTTGAGGCATGACAATTGCAGAACAGTACAAATGCCCCCCAAATTACCCCTATTTGGTAAGAGGCATGGCAAGGTTTTTTTTGACTTGTAATTTTTTTTTTTTTTTTCGCTGTT
This sequence comes from Lithobates clamitans, assembly GCA_037952925.1. Taxonomy (NCBI): domain Eukaryota; kingdom Metazoa; phylum Chordata; class Amphibia; order Anura; family Ranidae; genus Lithobates; species Lithobates clamitans. The sequence continues at coordinate 7,513 of JBBGZY010002849.1, forward strand.
TGGAAAATTTTATTTTTACAATTTTATGTTTTACCTACTGCCACCAGTGCAGTACAGTGTTGTATATGGTGTGGCAATGATCAGGGACGCTGACTGGTGACAGTATGGTATAAAAAAAAAAAGTTTTTTTTTTAGTGTGTGTGTGTGTGTATATGTATATATGTGTGTATGTGTAGATAGATGGATAGATAGATATCTCTATCTATCTCTAACATACATATACACACACTGACCAGAGCAATACAATGTTATCATAGTAACACTGTAGTGATCAGGATTATTTTTTTCACACAATGATTGGTATAGGCAACCATTTTTACTGAATGAAACTGGTTCCTTCAGTGTCTTGTTCACATGGTACAGTTGGGCTGTGATTGGCCCTGGCTGTACCATGTGATCACTGTGACAAATCACAGCTAGCAACACCATTGTATACAAAAGATGGCATTAAAGGAAGCCATCCATTGTTTACAATTGTCATGTGATCTGCTGTGATTGGTCACCATGATGACCTTGTACTGGCAGCAGGCCAGTACAGTGATCAGTCATCAGCTGTATCCGGTGGACACAGCTGGTGACGGATCGCACCCCGTGCTATGGGGGCAGATGTGTGGGCTCGATTCCAAGCCAGACTGTCTATTGAGACAGTGCAGCTCAGCCCCGTCCTGTGCTCTCTGCTCACAGGATTTGTTGACGGCAACAGCAGCCAATGGCTGTCTCTGTGAGGAAAGAACTGCTGCAGACGGGCACAGTGCTGGATAGAGAAGGGACTCCGCTAAGTATACAGGGAAGTGAGGGAGCAATACAAACACTGGGACTTTGGCACCCTTCTTCCTTTTTTTTTTTTTTTTTTTTTTTTTTCTTTTTTATTTTATTTATTTATTTTCCCTTCACGCACGGAAGACATTAAGGTAAAAAATGGGGAGCCTTTAGAACCACTTTAAAGCAAAACTCCAAGAACATGCTCACTTTTCACCTTGGTTCACTTTCCCCATGGATTAAAAAAAAAAAAAAAAAAAGGTTTCACAAATGAATTATTTTATTAACGAATTCTTTTCTTTCGTGTGAAGTCATGCATAGTTTATTGTGCTGGGGTTTGGTGGGAAGATCAAAGCAGGCGGCACACGACACTGCTGACCTATTTATGAGCTACGTTTCCCATAATTCCACGGGAATCCAGTAAAAAGCATAATTGGAAGTATAGGAATGTAATTCAAGGTTTACCTCTCCCTCAGACTTCTACTATCTGTAGCTATTAGGGACAGTGCTGTGATAATGATGGCAGTTATTGGCATAGCTGCTAATCACAAGCTGATGGTGGCTGGTGTTTCGTCTCTCCTTCAAGAAATTGCACATAGCTGATGTGACCCGGAAGCCATTTATTAAAGGTATTTTATTTTTCCATATAGAGAAAACAGGGATGCTTGGTTGCACAAACTTGGAAGGTTGATAAATCTTGGGCAGCAGGGACCTGTTTAAAGGGCACAGAAACAGGGTAAATCTGAAGAAAAGATGCAGTGTTTTGGTTCAAGGCAAGGACATGCCTTGCTGAAAAGATTGTGTTCCTTCTGTCTGGCGATCCGTTTTTAAATGCAAATTTTCTCTTGTGGTTTGTTTTCTATAGTGTCATGTGGTGTGTATGTGTGTGTGTGTGGGGTGTTTTGTTTTTTTTTTTTTTTTTTCTATTAATGCATTCTTTCTGCATCCAAACAGTTTATCGAATAATGAAGATGTGGAAACTCTTCAGGAAAAAGTTAGAAGTGACATTGCTGTGTAAGTTCACTCTCTCTCCTGTTTCATATCTGGTGTATAGTAACACAGAAGCTAATTATCCTTGCATTTTTACTTTAAGTGGATGTAAAGAACTGCACTGTTTACATTTTTTAGATTTTTATTTTACATTTTTGTTTTAGGCAAGGACTTGACTAGTAATTCCGGGTTTAGTTTCACTTTAGTTTGGCCCAAACCAACAATTTCTGTTACTAAAAGATGTGGCCGCGCTGTGTGCAATTTATTGCACTGTAGTAGCATTATCTGCTACAGTAAGCGGTGCTATGTTCCGCAGCCGTATGGAAGGTTTTTGTTGCAACACTAAAAAGTTACTTTCTCAGGGCATCATCCCACTCATATATTTTGGAAGGGGAACAGTTTGATGGCTTCTACTCAAACTTCTTTACAGTTCCAAAGGCTAACTGACATCCAGCCTTTACTGGACCTCAATGGTTTCCTGCAAGTGAAAAAATTTGTTTTGTCCACCCAATCGGTGATTGCTTCACTTTAGTTTGGAGACTTCCTGGTATCTGTGAATATCAAGGATACCTACCTGCACATCCTGGTCTTTCAACCTTATAAACTGTTTCTAAGGTTTGTTGTGGAGGATCACCACTACCAGTTTGTTGCATTGGAGTTTGGCTTTCCCACTGCTTCCAGAATGTTCATCAAGGTGTTAGTTTTTGGAGGAGTTGAGGACCCAAGGTATCCCCATTGTGCAGCACCTGGACAACTTGCTTCTTCAAGAGCAATCAGCTTAGACCTTGATGTTTAGATAGTTGTTGATGTTGTTATAGTGCCTCCACGTCCACTAGAATTTCTGCCAGGCTTTTGAGAAAACCTGCTTTCAGAATCCCTGCCAGGACTTTGAGCGCTCCTACTTGTAGAATCCCTGCCAGTTCTTCTAATGGCACATGAAGAATTGTTGTCAGCCTGATCCTATCCTGGGTAGAGCAGCATCTTCAAAGTGATTTGTAAAACTCCAGTTTTTTTTTTTTTTTTTTCTTTTGGGGGGGGGGGGGAGTAAAAATGATTGCAGAAGTGTGCACACCCTTAAACTAATTGTTAAAGCACATTTTTTATTTTATTACAACACTCAGTCTTTTTGGGTATGAGTCTACCAGCATGGTACATCTTGACTTGGCAATATTTGCCCGCTCTTCTTAGCAAAAAACACTCAATCTGTCAGATAGCGAGGGCATCTCCTGTGCACAGCCCTCTTCAGACCACCTCGCAGATTTTCAATCGGATTCAGGGCTGGGCCATTCCAAAATTTTATTCACCTTCTGGGGAAGCCATTCCTTTGTTGATTTGATGTATGTATAAGTTCCTCTTCATGTTCAGCTTTCTAGCAGAAGTTTGAAGGTTTTGTGCCAAGATTGAATGGTATTTGGAACTGTTCATAATTCCCTCTACCTTGACTAAGGTCCCTGTTCCAGCTGAAGAAAAACAGCCCCAAAGCACAATGCTGCCACCACCATGCTTCATGGTGGGTATGGGGTTTTTAGTTGTGTGTGTGTGTGTGTGTGTGTGTGTGTGTGTGTGTGTGTGTGTGTGTGTGTGGGTTTTTTTTTTTTTTTTTTTTTTTTTTTTTTTTGTGTGTGACGTAGCCAAAAATTTCAACCTTGGTTTCATCAGACCATAACGCCTTTCTCCACATGCTTTTGGGAGACTTCAGGTGTGTTTTTGCCAAATTTAGCCAGCCTTGGCTGTTTTTCTTTGTAAGAAAACGCTTCTGTCGTGCCACTCTACCCCATACCCCAGACATATGAAGAATATGGGAGATTGTTTTCACATGTGCCACACAGCCAGCACTTGCCAGATATTCCTGCAGCTCCTTTAATGTTGCTATAGGCCTCTTGGCAGCCTCCCTGACCAGTTCTCTTCTCTTCAATTTTGGAGGGACGTCCAGTTCTTGGTAATGTCACTGTACCGTATTTTCTCCCACTTGATAACTGTCTTCACTGTGTTCCATGGTATATCTAATGCCTTGGAAATTCTTTTTGTACCCTTCTCCTGACTGATGCCTTTTAACAAAAAGACCCCTCTGATCTGGAAGATCTCTGTGGACCATGGCCTTTGCTGTAGGATGCAACTAAGAAAATGTCAGGAAAGACCTACTAGAACAGCTTAACATTATTTAAGGGGTTAATCAGAGGCACTTTAAATGACACGTGTGTACTGACTCCTAGTTAACATGAGTTTGACTGATTCTGAACACGGCTACATCACCAGTTATGAGGGTGTGCACACATATGCAACCACATTATTTTTTTTATTTTTAAATGATTTTCAGTTTGAAAATGCTAGGAGGAGAACATCAGAAGGATTTCTTGTGCAATTAATAGGTTTGTTCTTGGCAGAAAGTCTTCTGAACTGTGCACCATTAAGAAACCCATGACTGCACCGGTGGCAGCAGCTCATTTTTTTAAAAGCGAATAAAAAGAGAAAAGTCTGTTAATTGGCAATCTTCTGGAGACCTTACAGCAAGGATGAGCAACCTTCTGCACTTCTGCTGTTACCATCACCGCAATGCTCACTAAGTCTGGGTGACTACAGTAGCTAATATGGCTTATTCCTGTTTATATGGCTTATTTTATAAAGACAAATTTTCAATAGATGAAATGAAAAATCGAGGAAGAGAAGTCTGTCTCTGACAGTCAGATCAAAACACAGCTACAAAGTCTCATTCCTAAGCATTTATTACAGGAACAAAGTCTTATTTTTTTTTTTTTTTTTTCAGTATGACCAATGAGTGTCAGCAGTGGGAAGAGCATTTGGAAGTTTACAAGAAGAAAGCAGACGAAATATCCAGGTTTGTTTTTAATATGATGTAGTCAAGCTACCCTATTTAAAAATTGTGCTTTAAAGCAGAGTTCCACCCAAAAAGTGTACCTTCCACTTTAAGCACCCCTCGCCCCTTTACTTTTATTTTTGGTGGGGGGGGAGGGGAGTGGGTACCTGGTTTTGACAGGTACTTCCTGTCCCACTTCCTTGTTTTCTCGCCCCTCCCTCTCTGCAGTCTTTTGGGACACCTCACCGGTCCCAGAAGATCAGAGGATTACCTGGCCACTAGGAGCGAGGCTTCGGACGACAACATCACTGGACCGTGGGACAGGTGAGTGTCTGTTAAAAATCAGCAGCTACACTTTTTGTAGATGCTGATCTTTTAATAAACTGAAACACGAGTGGAACTGAGCTTTTAAAGCGGAGTTCCAGGCAAGAAATGAACGCGGCGTGGTACGTTACTGCCATGGTTTTATCGTGGGCTCCTCCCCCTCCCTGTTGCCTTCTGGGAACTGTGTGTGTGTGTCCCAGAAGACGAGGACCATTCAGGAAGTGCTGCGCAACCAGCTGTGAAGCCTCAAGACTTCACTTCCTGTTTCCCTCTAGTAAGGATGCCTGCACCCGGAGCCAATGGACGGGTCCGCTTCAGGTGCCGAAACCGCGGGCTTCCTGGACAGGTAAGTGTCCTTCTAGCTGCTGACTTTTTATTAAAAAAAAAAAAAAAAAAAAAAAAAAAAAAAATTTTTCGTAATTTTATTTATTTTCTTTCACTCCGGCTGGAATTCCGCTTTTAATGAATGCCTAATTATAGTTTGCTTTCTGTAATGTATTAATTAATCAAGAGAACCGTACATAATTGGGCTTATGCAAGAATCTGACTGTCTGTGGAATTTTAAGCGCAAGTCCAGTAAACTTCCACTTCATGCCAAAGGACGTCCTATGACATCCTGGACTTTGAGTGGGGACATCATTCAGATTTCATCTTTTTCATCCGGCAATTCCCTGCACCATAAGGACAATCATAGCGGCAGTTCAGCCGGTGCTGGAAGTTGAGCATAGAGATTTCTGGTGACCAGATGGCCCCAGTCTTCTCTGACCTTCGGAGGCCCGGGCGCGATGCTATGATGTCACTTCCGTTGCCGGGGACTCGACTGGAAAGTCAGTTCTTCCTTCTTCCCGTGAGCGCATACGTAAGTCACGCCCATATATGTAAACGGCGTTCAAACCACATATCCGGTATCACCGCGAGCGTAAGAGCAACAATTCTAGCCCAAAACCTCCATTATCTCTAAACTGATAAATGTAAAAATTTAATGTTTTGCCTATGGAGATTTTTAAGTACCAAAGTTTGGCGCTATTCCACAAGTGTGCACAAATTAAAGTGTGACATGTTGGGTATCTATTTACTTGGCGTAACCTCATCTTTCACATTATCCAAAAAATTTGGGCTAACTTTACTGTTTTTCATGAATGAATAAAGAAAACGCATTTGAAAAATTGCTTCACAAATACCGTATGACGTAAAAAGTTGCAATGACTGTCATTTTATTCTCTAGGGTCTCTAAAAAAACCTATAATGTTTGGGGGTTCTGAGAAATTTTTTTTTTTTTTTGCTAGAAATTATGATTTTTTTTTTTTTTTTTTTTTTTTTACATGTAGGTTGGCATTACGTGGTCGAATTTCAAAATAATTTTCTTTTGAAAAATTGTGATCCAATGGTGCCACCATTTTATTTCGAAATTCAACTAACCAAGCCTTCAATTTCACCTCCTGTAGCAACAGAAAAGAATTTTCGTGTCTGGGAATCTTTTCTTTCCAGGCATTTTCTTTTCTTGAACATGCGCATTTCTTTTTTGATTACATTTCCCGCACACTTCTCCCATCTTTTGATTTAGAAAATTGTTAGTTTTTCAAAAGTTTCCAACATGCCAGATTACCCAATTCGAGTGTATGTATTGAATATGCATTTTTTATTTTACTTTTTTTTTTTTTTTTTTTTTTTTTTTTTTTTTTGCAGAGACCTGCGAATAAAATGGCAGTTGTTGCAATATTTTATGCTGCACTGTATTTGCGCAGCGGTCTTTGAACTGCAATTTTTTTGGGAAAAACACACTTTTAGTTTTATTCATTAAACGGTAAAGTTAGCCCTAAATGTTTTTATTTATTCTTTTGTATTCAGTGACAGATGATCGAGAGAACAGTGATCTTCGAAGCAAAAAAATTGTGATTCTCATTTTTGCCAGAATCGTGCAGCTCTAGTGGGAGAGGAGTGCTAGAATAGGCCCAGTATGGAAATGGTTAAAAAAATGGAGGGGTTAGAACCCGTTAGGTTTTCCCATATGATTTACCCTCACTTTGTGCCCTGCTGACAATGTTTTACCAGACAAGGATTGAGTGAAACACTCCAACAGAAACAAATACACTTTTTTTTTTTTTTTTTTTTTTTAATTTCATTTTTTGTATTTAAATTGTGACGAGTGTGGGGACATTTTTGTTCAGCTTTTCCCAATAATTTCCCAGGGTTATACACTGTAGCATTACCTCACCCATCTTTATTTTTAATGTAACTTGTACATTTTGTAAATATGATTTTTATTTTTTTTTCTGTTTTTACATAGGCAGCTGGTGGAAAATGAAATAATTAAAGGTCCGCTAGGAAGTGATGCACACATGCCATCTTCCCAAAAAGAAATCCTCCAAAGCAAACCAGACTACAACGCAATCTTGTGTCAGCAGGGGGCAGTGTTTGACAGCATGGAAATTGTGGTATGTGTAATAAATGTTGTTTTGCAGACATGTCAAACAATCCTATGATGCTTGTTATGAGTGTTGCAGAAGAACCCAGACCACAGGTGACAATATAATCCAGTGCCTGGCACTTTTAACAGTAAAAGGAACATGCTAAATTGTTTACATTTCAAGTATAAATCGGGGTGGATTTGATTTAAATCGCTAGTAAAATGGCTTGATTTAATTCCACTCGCTTTAAATTATCATTTTTAACCAATTCAGCCCCGTAGGATTTTACCCCCTTCCTGACCAGAGCACTTTTTGCGATTCGGCACTGCGTCGCTTTAACTGACAGTTGCGTGGTCGTGCGACGTTGTACCCAAACAAAATTGACGTGGTGTGTTTTTTTTTTTTTTTTTTTTCAAAATTTAAAAAAAGCAATATTTTTTACTTTTTGCTATATTCTCCCCCCCCCCCCCCCAAATATATAATGTGTGTGTATATGTATGTGTGTGTATATGTATGTATGTATGTATGTATGTATGTATATATATATATATATATATATATATATATATATATATATATATATATATATATATATATATATATATATATATATATATATATATATACACACACCCACACGTTTGTTTTCTTCAGGACTGCTACATTATGGCGGACAGATCGGACGCTTTTGGGACCATTGTCACTTTATACAGTGATCAGTGCTATAAAAATGCATTGATTACTGTGTTAATGACTCTGGCAGTGAAGGGGTTAAGTGTTTCCTAGGGAGTAATTCTAACTGTGAGGGGGCTGGGCTTCAACACACAGGACAGTGCTGTCACTAGGCAGAATGGGAAAATTCTTTGTTTATAAAAAGCTTCTTCCTTTCTGTGACACGATAGCGGGCACCCGGCGGACATCGAGTCCGCGGGACCCGCGGTCATGATCACAGAGACTGCGCCCTTTTGCCTACCAGTGCCATTCTGCCGACGTAAATCGGCGTGTGCTGGTCGGCAAGCGGTTAAAGAGCAACTGTCGTCTCTGTCCCACAGCGGCTCCTCTGACCCGCTGTTGGCTCACCAACAGTCCCATTCACTTTAATAGGATGGCTGGGGATGTGGCAGTGATGCAAAAAAAGCGAGGGACGTGGCGGCAGCAGGTGAGTGGATGCCCACTAACAGGCGCTACCATGATGGATCTGAAATTACAGGTGCTGCTTAAAGGTAAGCACTCATTCTTGCTGGTAGTTAGAATCTTTTAATACTTGTAAAAAAATTAAGGTTTCCTATTTTAGAATAGGCTGTCGGGTTAGTAAAACGGCGATATCAGAACTGATTCAATCATACAGTTTGTAGTGTACATAGATTTGAAAAGCAATGGGATAAAGGAATATTCCTGAACTTTATTTTATCTCATAGTTACTCTGAAATTGTGTGAATGCATCAATGCAGTGCATGCTCTCTCATTGACTGAGTTTACCAAAAATGTAAATATTGCAGAATATACAGCCTTATGCTACATAACTAAACTCCATTTTATGCTGAATAAACTAAATTATTAATAGTTTTCTATTTAAGATATATCTTTCGATAGATTTTTACTCCAAAGTATTTTATCCGACTTTTTTTTTTTTTTTTTTCCCCGCATACCCCTTATTTTATACCAGTCAAACCCACTTATGTAACCCTTCTAAACATTCACATTTCTTTGAGCTTCCATTAGACTGTCTCTTTGCTTTGTCCATAACCAGCTCCTTTTGGAGCAAGATGACCCATAGGGGTTTATTTACTAAAGCTGGAGAGGGCAAAATCAGGCTCACTTCTGCATAGAAAACAATCCGCTTCCAGGTTGTATTGCCAAAGCTTATATGAACAACCTGAGGTTAGAAGCTGATTGGCTTCTATGCAGAAGTGACACTGATTTTTGCATTTGCCAGCTTAAGTAAATAAACCCCATAGTATCCCAGAGCCTGTTTCTTGTTCCCACATAACAAACCATACTGTTCGCATTCACGCATTCTCTTTTTTTTTTTTTTTTTTTTATTTTTTTTTTTTAACTCCTCTACAAGTGTGGAGCATATAAGGGAAAATGGACCATAACATAACCACCAGGCCCTGTAGCTTAGTTGTTGTAAAGGCAGAAGGTTTTTTATCTTAATGCATTGTATGCATAAGATTAAAAAAAAAAAAGATGTGCAGCAGCCTCCCTAATACTTACCTGAACCCATCTTGATCCAGCAATGTGGCATGAGAAACTCTGCTGTCCGGGACTCTCCCGCCTCATTGGCTGAGACAGCAGCTAAGTGCCATTGGCTCCCGCTGCTGTCAATCAAAGTTGGTGAGCCAATGAGTGGGGGTGGGTTGCGGCTCCATGTCTGAATGGACACAGAGCTTCGGCTCAGGTGCCTTTTTTATAGCAAGCTGCTTGCTGTAAGAGCACTGAACAGGAGATGGACCAGGGAAAAGGAGAATCTGGGCTGCTCTGTGCAAAACCACTACTCAGAGCAGGTGAGTATAACATGTTTGTTATTTTTAAACAAAATAAAGACTTTTTTTTAGTATCCCTTTTAATTTGAATTCCTATTCAAAATTCCCTAGCATGAACCTATTTTGCATGCAGGGATACAAGCTTGCAACTTCAGCTTGTTCAATTTTAAGCTTTGACACAACCTGGAAGATTGGTTACCATGCAGACCTGCACCAGATTTGGCACTCCGCCAGTTTTAGCAAATCAACCCACAGTATTGTTAGAAACTATTTTAGAATTTTATATTTATCATTTAAAGCTTTGTCTAGCTGCTGCTATAGTCAACTGATATTCTGTAATGTTTTTAGCTATACTATTGGGTGAATTTTGTCAAGAGAACTCTGTGTTGTAGACTAGATAGAAAGAATGTAGTAATGCTCCTTTTATTTTATATATATATCTATCTCTATCTCTATCTCTATCTCTATCTCTATCTATCTCTCTCTATCTCTCTATCTCTCTATCTCTCTCTCTATCTCTCTCTCTCTCTATCTCTCTCTCTATCTCTCTCTCTCTCTCTCTCTCTATCTCTCTCTCTAATCTCTAATCTCTATCTCTCTAATCTCTATCTCTCTAATCTCTATCTCTCTAATCTCTATCTCTCTAATCTCTATCTCTCTAATCTCTATCTCTCTAATCTCTATCTCTCTAATCTCTATCTCTCTAATCTCTATCTCTATCTCTCTAATCTCTATCTCTCTAATCTCTATCTCTATCTCTCTAATCTCTATCTCTCTAATCTCTATCTCTATCTCTCTAATCTCTATCTCTCTAATCTCTATCTCTATCTCTCTAATCTCTATCTCTCTAATCTCTATCTCTCTAATCTCTTTTTTTTTTTTATTTAATTTCTCGCTTCCATTGCCAAGTAAACAGAAGTAGGAAAATAAACATGTTATCTTGATCAGAGTTCAGCACGTAGGAATTGTGTTTTTAGATCATATGTTCTATGAAGGCTTCCTTCGGGTGATTGGACACTGGCAGGAAAATTGTTAGGGCCACCCCTAGAGGACACTCGTATAAACCCACCCACTCAATGAGACACCACTTTATTGCTTGACCTGTACTCTGGAGAAGTATATCTCTTTAAAACCATTTTCTTTTTCTTGATGCTTCTATCAAGATCTTGACTGTCTACTGCCCTGGGTTATCCAGTATTTTCCTGATCTGTTATCTTCAGTGTGTACTTTTGGGATTATACAGACTTTACTGTGTTGGGTGAGCCTGTAACACTTGCTGCGGGCACTGGATCTTGCATTAGGTGCTCATTTTGATGCATAGTGCAGTTAGCCCAAAGGGTGTTATACAGGTCTGGGGACATGGTCCTTTTTTCTATGGTTCCTAGACCCTGAAGACTTTTAGAGCTAAGCCCACTGTGGCAGTCAAAACCTGGACCTCTAGTAGGCCCAGCATCATGGATAAGATGGTTTTCCTGAATATTTACACCTATTCCTGGCTTTTAATGCACAATATCCGGTCCTATAGGCTGAAAAATGTTGTATTGTTACCCCTGCCATTTTTATCTCTAACTCTATGTGCAGACGGTTTATACTTGCTGGGTTTTTTTTTCCCCTGTCAAGACTTAAGCTGGCCATATGGTGATCGCACTTTATCTAGTGTGTGTGTGTGTGTGTCTGTATTTGGTCATTGGGAATCTTTCATTCACCTGGATTGTGTGGATGGAGGAATCTGTTTTTATTTTTCATTCATCCAGGATCTCTGCCCAGTTAAGACTCAGGCAGATGAGGTAACACCTGAATGACCCCTTCACACCTGCCTTTTCTCCCGATGCTGCCATCCTCTTTGGAGACATCCGCAGGAACACAGTCAGTGCTTGGGTTATAACTGCACTATATCTTGATATGCACAACCCCTTCACTTTGCCCTAAAAAGGAACAAGTCTGATACTCTTCTGGGTTGAAACTCCAAATTCCAGCTTTCTTGGCCACCCACATCCCTGAAGAGGGCACTTGGGAGGTGGACTTTCTAAGCCATCAGTTTCTAGAGCCAGGAGGGTGGGCTCTGCACCCAGAAATCCTTTGAAATCTCTGTCAAAGGTAGGGAAAACCAGATGTTAACATCCTAGCCTTCATCTTCAAGTAGAACAAACTTTGTAGCCTAAACTAGGGATTCTCTAGCCGCTCATTCAGCGCTCTGGTGATTTTATTTTATTTTTTTCAAACTAGTTTATGCCCTCCCTCCGATGAAGATCCTTCCTTGATTTGCTATGCATGATAGTGGAAAGGGTCATGGTAAGTCCCATTGCAGCAAACTAGCCCAGAGTAACATGGTACACAGACATGCTCAGACTTCTGGCAGACAAGTTTTGACCTCTTACAAACAGGCCAGACTTACTGACCCACGGCCTCCATTCCTTAATGCTTTTCCAATCGCAGACTTTACCAGGCACAATTTTTTCATGCTTTTGGCTCTGTATGCCACCAGTATACAATTAAAACCAATCAATCCAAATTAATTAAGTGCAGACTTTCAGCTTTAATTCAAGGGGTTGAACATGAATATGAAGTACAAATCTTAACTGCCGCCATTTTTATACACCGTCCTTTTCAGAGGCTCAAATGTAATTGGAAAAAATAAATATAATCATATTCATTTGTAATATTTTTGTTGAGAATCCTTTACTGGCAATGACTGCCTGAAGTCTGGAGCCCATGTACATTGAAAGAGACTGGTTTCCTCCTTTCTGATGCTTTGCCAGGCTCTAACTGCAGCTGTCTTCAGGTTTTTCTTTTATTTGTTGGTCTTTCTGCCTTTTTAGTTTTTGCCTTCAGCAGGTGAAATGCATGCTCAATTGGGTTGAGATCAGGTGATTGACTTGGGCAGTGCAGAATATTCCACTTTTCCTTCAAAAGCTCCTGGTTTGGCATTTGCAGTGTTTTGGATCATTGTTCATCTGTACAGTGAAGCGCTATCCAATCAACTTTGCTGCTTTTGGCTGAATATGGGCTGACAGTATCTCTAAACACTGCAGAATTCATCCGGCTGCTTCTGTCTTATCAATAAACACCAATGACCCAGTGCCACTGTAAGCCATGCATGCCCATGCCATCACACTGCCTCCACCATGTTTTACAGATGACGTTGTTGTGTGCTTTGGATTATGAGCTGTTCTAAGCCTTCTCCCCCCCCCCCCCCCCCTATTCAGGTACAGAATATTCTTAGTTTCATTTGTCCAAAGAATGGTTTCCAAAACTTTTCTGGCTTTTTTAGATGGTTTTTGGCAAAGTCTAATCTGGCTTTTCTGTTCTTCAGGCTTATGAATGGTTTGCACCTTGTGGTGAACCCTCTGTATTTGCTCTTGTGAAGTCTTCTCTTGATTGTAGACTGTCAATGATACCCCCCACCTCCTGGAGAGTGTACTTCACTTGTCCGGATGTTGTGAATGGGGTCTTGCGATCATCCATCACTGTTTTCTGTGGACTTCCAGGCCTTATGTTGCTGAGCTCCTCAGTGCGTTTTTTCCTCAGAATGTACCAAACTGTTGATTTTGGCCTCTCTTAATGTTGCTGCTATCTCTCTGATGGATTTGTTTTTTGAACAACGGCCTGTTTCATTTGCATGGACAGCTCCTTTTTAAATGCATGATGTAGGTTTACAGCAATAGATTCCAAATACGAATACCACACTTAGAATCAACTCCAGACCTTCTACCTGCTTAATTGAATAGAGCTCCCCTCATTTCCTGGTTGGTGGATGTCCAGCATCATCTGGATTTCAGTGTTTTTTTTGAATGATGGCGGCTCCACATCACGTGGTGTTACCAGTTTCCAGGAAGCTATGTAGTCAGCATGGATTCGTGAAGAATCATTCTTGCCAAACCAATCTATTAACCTTCTATGAGGAGGTGAGCTGCCATCTAGATAAGGAAGGCCCGTAGACATGGTGTATCTGTATTTTGCAAAAACATTTGATACAGTTCCCTTAAACCTTTACTGTACAAAATAAGGTCCGTTGGCATGGACCATAGGGTGAGTACATGGATTTAAAACTGGCTACAGGGATGAGTTTAGAGGGTGGTGATAAATGGGGAGTACTCGGAATGGTCTGGGGTGGAAAGTGGTGTCCCCCAGGGTACTGTCCTGGGACCAATCCTAATTAATTCATAAATGACCTGGAGGATGGGATAAACGGCTCAATCAATGTATTTGCGGACGATACTAAGCTAAGCAGGGCAATAACTTCTCCGCAAGATGTGAAAACCTTGCAAGAAAATCTGAACAAATTAATGGGGTGGGCAACTACATAGCAAATGAGGTTTATTTGTAGAAAAATTTAAAATGATGCATTTGAGTGCCAAATATATAAATGCAATCTATACACTGGGGGAAGAACCTATGGGGGGAAAAAGACCTGGGGGTCCTAGTAGATGATAGGCTCAGCAATGGCAAGCTGCTGCAAGCAAAGTAAACAGAATATTGCATTACAAAGGGAATTAACTTCAGAGATAAAACAATAATTCTCCCGCTCTACAAGACTCTAGTCCGGCCGCACCTGGAGTATGCTGTCCAGTTCTGGGTATCAGTCCTCAGGAAGGATGTACTGGAAATGGAGAGTCCAGAGAAGGGCAACAAAACCAATAACTAGACTGGAGGACCTTCGTTTTGAGTAAAGGCTACGAGCACTGAACTTGTTCTCTCTGGAGAAGAGACGCTTGAGACAGGATATGATTTCAATGCACAAATACCATACTGGTGATGGTATATAGGGATAAAACTTTTCTGCGAAAGGGAATTTAATAATACACACGGCCATTGACTAAAACTTGAAGAAATGCGGTTTAACCTTTTAAACTGCTTAGAGGGTTCTTTACTGTAAGAGCGGTAAGGATGTGGAATTCTCTTCCACAGGCGGTGGTCTCAGCGGGGAGCATCAATTTAATTAAAAAAACAATTAGATAAGCACCTGAACACCACAACATACAGGGATATACAATGTAATACTGACATATAATCACACACATAGGTTGGACTTGTGTCCTCCTCCCCCCCCCCCCCCCCCCCCCAACCTTGCCTACTATGTATGGCACACTGCTAGCCCTTTCACTAGCTATGGTCTGGCTGCATTGCCTAGAGACCTAGTAATGTCAATGGTCTAAAATAAGGTGTGGAATGAAAACCGGTTTTATTTAAAAATATTAGTGTGTTGAGGAGACGGGAGAAACCACAGAAGGCAATATATAAACAATCTCCGCTTTTAATATGCATATTAATGTATAGCTGGTATTTTGTATTGTCAGTTAACTTTTAACAGTTTTCCTAAAATTAGATTTTTGGCTTATGTTAATACATTTAAACTGTTATGTTTTTGTCTTTTCTGTTACAGTTGGATGAAGTTCAGCAATCTGTCCAATTATTAGATTCCTTCACCAGTGAAACCTCTTCACATTTGCAGCAACTCTCAACGCAACTTAGTAAGTTTCTGTTGATTTGTGTTTGAGAAATCAGCCTGTGGTTTATCCAGAAACCTGTATGCTACACACTCCTTTATTGATGTGCACTCAACTGAACAATCTACACTTTCCTCTGTAAGGAAAGGAGAATATTTTAGAATTCATGTTGGTATTTTACTAATGGGACGTGTGTGTGTGTGTGTGTGTGTGTGTGTGTGTTTGTTTGTTTGTTTGTTTTAACTATCGACATGATGTAGTAATGTTCGTAATACATTTGATGTTTTTTTTTGCGGGGGGGTATATGCATAAGGCTTCATGTACACTGGACTTCTGAAAACCCCTTCTGAACAATGTAACTTGACAGCTAGTAGCTGACATTTAAAAAATACGACCGTTTTGCCACTTTTACATGCCGCGTTTAGGGGTGTTAATGAGCATTTTTGTTTTAGCAGTGGTTTTTCTATGGGAAATACATTTCTGACCATTTGCAATGAGGAAAATATAGACTTTCCATAGCCCTTGTATATTGTGGGCTGCAAGAGTCGGGCTCTCTCTCATTCAGACATGGAGCCCGCCTCCTGTCTCCCTCGGCTGGCTGGCTGACTAACTTTGACAGCTGTGGGAGCTAATGGTGCTGCTGCTGTGTCTCAGCCAATCAGGAGTGTCCTGGGAGGCTTAGATTTGTGGACAGAGATTGGGCTCTGGTAAGTAATTAGGGGGGGGGTGCTGGGGCTGCTGCCCAGAAGGGTTTTTATCTTAATGCATAGAATGCATTAAGATAAACCTTCTGCCTTTACATCCCCTTAAGTCAGCCATAGATGGTTTGAATCTCGGCCGGTTCAGTAGTGACTGGATGAGATTCGATCCATGTATGGCCAGGCTGAATGTACCCAAGTCAGTCCATCGATCGACTTGAGTACAACCAGCATGTCGGATTTCTAGCATGCAATTTTTTGCTAGTGCTATAGCCGTTAGCAATACTCTGTTCTGCCAGCAGGGGCGGCACTCTAACCCCTCTCTTGCCCGGAGAACACAATACCCACAATTCTGCAGGTGGGAATCCCCCAATCAATGCACTGCATAATAATAAATTGTTTTAATTGGGGGTATATGCATAAGGTGCAGGAAAGAAACTGGCATCACCTATGGCCCGCCTAAGGCCTGCCATCGACTGTCTGAATCTCGCCCGGTTTAGCAGAAACCGTCTGAGATTTGAACCATATATGGGCAGGTCGAATGTACCAAGTTGATTGACTGATCATCTTTTTTTTGTTTTCAAAAAGTTTTATTGAAATTATTGAAACGAAAACCTGTACATATCAGGTATCATTAGGAACAATATCCTACAGTGACATAAGATAAACATAAGAAATCAAATCTAGAATGTTCATTCACAGTGAAGACAATGTGAAGGATATATCATAACTAAGATAAGTTGAATTACATTCTGTATTGGTAGGAAATCATATTCAGCCAAATAAACATAATAAAACCAGAGGGGAGGGGGCCAGTAACAAATTATATATAAAAAAAAAAAGAAAAGGGGGGGGGAAAAAAAGTGAAGACAAATAATATACAGATAAAAACGAAACAGAGATATCAGAAATAAGGTGTAGCATAGTCATGTATAATGTTGCATGGTCAATCAGGTAGCCTGAACAGGAACCAGGGATTCCATTTAGCATCAAAGATAGGTATGGAGTTGACTGATCATCTTTTGTGTACAAGCAGCCTGCTGGCTTTTAGATGCGATTATCACTAATGGCTGCTATAGCCCTTAGCAATAATCACTATCTTCTCTCAGTGGGAGAATACAATGGCTCGGCAAGAGGGATTCTCCTGTCAACACTGTCTGTGTAATAGGAGAATCAAGCTAATTTCTTTCCTGCAACCCAGGGTTGCAGGAAAAGTGCACAGTGTATGGCCTGCCTAAAGCCTAGTACACACAAACCGAATGTCGGGCGGCATTGGCTGGTTTAATAAAAAACAGCCCACATTCAGCCCGTGTGTATGGCAGCCCGATCAAACAAAAGCTGGCTGTTTCTGTCGAAGGGTCATGACCGAAAAAAGGTCTGCTGACGGAGCGTTCTGACAGGGGGGGGGGGCGTCATCCTGTCAGAACAAAATGGCACAGCAGAGGAGAACTCTATTAACATTAGTTTGTTAGTACAGCGGCTCTGACGTAAGCTGTCAGTGTAGGTTTCTTTTTTTTTACCCAGTTCAGGCCGCAGGGTTGGACGAAAAAAAAGCTAGTAGTGTTTAGGAGGCTTTAGAGTGGTACTAAAGCTTCAAAGTGAGACTTCAGGGAGAGTTCATACCTCCTGCTGATACCGGGGGTGGGTTCTCTGCTATCTAAAGCTTTCACATGTTCGCTATATTTGCGTTTTGCTGGTCTAGGCTTTACAGCCCTCTGGGAAAGAGGAAAGGCTGTTCTGGGGTATATGCTGTGTTGTGTGGTTTGTTTGTTTTTCACTTTAAATCGTACTCGTTTGCTCACCTTTTTTACATTGCATGTTAATTTACTGTAAACTTTTTTTTTTTTTTTTCTCCATTTACAGAAACCAAATCTTTTAAGCCAATGGAAGATTCTCCAGTCCGAATGTTTCTGAAAGTTTCTCAAAAATAGATTTTAAGGACAGCATGTGACCTTTTGAATTTACAGTGTGGAGAAACCCGTTTCTCCTTTTGTGGGTTGTGTTGCACATTTGAAATGCAGTGGTTTCCTAGTCTGAGCTGCCTTGCCATTAAAGAAGGCAACGGCTGTAAGTGGTGGTAATATCATAGCTCTTTGCCGTCAGCTGGCCTGCAGTGTTTCTGAGACGGGAGACCCCTGCCAATTCAAGGTTCTTTTTAAAAGTGGGAAAATCTCATTTAAAAGTTGATGCACTCAAGCTTCTGGAGAACAAGTGAGCCTTGCCTGTCAGATTGGATGACACTTAAACTGCATTTGAGATTCACTGAATCATACAACCAGCCCTCCCACATTGTAATCCAGTAGATGACTTGCCGATGGTGAATACTGAGGAGCTTGGGAACATCACCCATTCACATACTTTCTCTGACTTTAGAAAAGCAGTCATTACTGGTTTTCACTTGAGTGAACCCTACCAACTGGTGGGATGGCCATCTAAAAACCTGTTTTAAGCTCCCATGAGCATAGCCAGGAGTGTGAATGATTACGACAGTCTCCAAAAGCCTAAGTAGACCTAGCGTGATTGGAATATAACCCAAATGTTATGTTCCCGTGGAAGAAAATGGTATTTATACTTCAGAATTTGTATTAAGAGTTTTGTTGTAGCAAATGAATAAAGCTAAAGCATTGCAAACAGATGTAAAATGTTTCTATTTTTTCAGTATGCATATTCAATGTGTTTTGTAAAAGTATGTATGTATGTATGCATATGAGATGGTGACCTTGGCCTGTAAGTTTCTTGAGGGTAGGGACTGATGCAAATGTGCAGTACATATTATCGGCGCCACATGAATGACTGATGTAAAGTTATTAAACTGTTTTATAGGTTAGTGGTTGTATTCTTATGGTTTTGCAGCTTTTCTTTGCAGACTTTTAACATTACAGCAGTATTAAACCCCAAAACAAATTATTAAATCGCAGCTTACCAATTCTTGCATATAGTGGCTGTATTCATTTTTTTTCACCTAGTGATTGTGTGTGTGTGTGTGTGTGTGTGTTTGTTTTTTTTTTTTTGTTTTTTTGTTTTCCCCCTTATAGGCCTCTTTCACACGGATGGTCCGTATGTCCGTTTTTTCATCCATCCGTTTTCGGATGAAAAACGGACATACATTCATCCCTATGGAGCGTCGGATGTCAGCGGTGACATGTCCGCTGACATCCGACCCGCTCCGATCCGAAAAGTAGGTTTTTCCTCCGTTTTCGGATCGGATGACGACGGACACTACGGACCGTCATCATCCGATCCCCCCCATAGGGGAGAGCGGCGCTCTGACAGGTCCGTCGCTGCACACTGTGCAGCGATGCACCTGTCATCTTCCTGCTCAGCGGGGATCGGCGGAGCTATCCCCGCTGAGCAAGTGGAAGTTCACGGGGCGGATCATGACTGATCTGCCCCGTGTGAAAGAGGCCTTAACCACTTTACGAACCGCCCGCCGTTGTTTTATGTCGCTACTTTGAAGAGGAAGATCATTGTTATGGCAGCAGCTAGCTGCCCTAACCCCAGTATCCTCTTCAGCGGGTGGTCTGCTTTCAGATAAGTGGTCTCTGCAGCGGATTCGCTGCAAGATCACTTTTATCGGCGGCAGGAGAGGGCCCCCTCCCGCCGCGCTCCGGTGCCCTCCTCCGATTACCGGAGCCGTCGGCGGAGGTGACCAGGTCCTTTCTCCCGTGTGGTATGGAGATGAGTGGGGTAGATGGGGGTGCCCCCCACCCGTCTCCATATCATTGCGGGCGGAAGCGACGTCAAAACGTCACTTCTGCCCATAGTTCTTGAAGGGACTTTTCTTTAAAAAAAAAAAAAAAGTGTGAAAATAAAAGGTAAAATAAGAAATTTTTTTATTTTTTTTTTTTTTTACGCGCCAAGCTCACGTGCAGAAGCGAACACATACGTGAGTAGCGCCCGCATATGAAAACTGTGTTTAAACCAGACATGTGAGGTATCTCCGTGATCTTTAGAGCGAGAGCAATAATTCTAGCTCTAGACCTCCTCTCTGTCACTCAAAACGTGCAACCTGTACAATTTTTATTTTTGTTTATTTTTTTTAAACGTCATCTATGGAGATTTTTGATGATAAGTTTTTCACCATTCCACGAGCGGGTGCAATTTTTAAAGCGTGACATGTTGGGTATCAATTTACTCGGTGTAACATTTATCTTTCACAATATAAAAAAATTGGACTAACTTTACTGTTTTTATTTTTTAACTAAAGTGTATTTTTTCCAAAAGTGACAGTATTGCAACGACTGCTATTTTATTCTCTAGGGTGTTTAGAAAAAAAACAAATATATATAATGTTTAGGGGTTCTTAGTAATTTTCTAGCAAGAAACTTAACTTGTAAACACCAAATCTCAGAGGCTTGGTCCTTAACAGACCAAGCTGTCCAGTCAAAGCAGCAGTTATGACAAACCATTTACCATTGATGGTGCTTGCAATGGTCCTTTTTTATTTATTTATTTTTGTATTTATGTAAACCTTTATCCTGAAATGGGGAAAAATGCTGTAACTGCTTTAAATGTTACCTGGAGTTTCAATTTGTTAGGTGCACTAGCAGATATAGCTGGACCTCACTAACACTACCATCCCTCCCAAGCTGACAAAGCTGCTGTCCAAAAGGTGTCTGCTTTGATACTTTATTTAGAATGCAGACACCTAAAAAGCGTGTTACTAGCTGGATCACCAGATGACATTGGTGGGGGGGAGGGAGCCTATTTAAAAAACAAAAAACAAAAAAAAAAACAACTTTAATGCAGCCACCACATCTAAGCATTGGTAAGTTGCAATTTTTTTTGTTTTTTACCGCTTTAAGCTGATGGTGAGATAATGTAAAGGGGAGACGGGGTTGATTATCAAACCCTTCACACCCCTTGCTCCTTTTAGCATGTAATTTTATACTTTTTTTTTTTTTTTTTTTTTTGTAAGTGCTTTTTAATTAACTTGTTTTTTCTTCTTGAGCTAATAATCTTTTGTCCTTCTCCCCCCTCCCCCCCCCCCTTTTTTTTTTTTACTTTTTTTTTTAATATGAAGGGTGAATTAATACATGAAGAATTGCAAATAAAAGCAATAATGGTTAAAACATTTTTAAAAAATGTGTGTTTTTTTTGTTTTTTAATACTTGGACCATGTACTGTAACTTGCATCATATGTAACAAGTCCAGGTTTCAATAACAAAAATGGGCATAACTAAAATACTAACTGTGGTTTTCCATACTTGACAATCAGATCATATATTTGTAGCTGAGCGTATCTCAACTGCTGGACTTATATTATCACTTCTGAAATTCTAAAGTCATGAAGTTCGGGTCCTGGTGGAAAATCTTTTTTTCTATGCACCCTCAGTTACAAAAGGGGATGTATGCCAATTGGGCTCATCCAGAGAAGGTTGTGTTTGCCTCCAAAACTGTTCGTAGTACCCCCATTGAGAAGTTCTCAAATAGCTGGGTCTACCACCAGAGAACCCACTTATCTGAATAAGACTGACGTTCCCAATGGATGAGGTCCTGGTCTTCAAAAGACACTACTGTACAAAAAAAAATTTGAGACACTTTTTTTTTTTTTTTTTTTAAGGCATCTTTCTCTCTAGTGGGGGAAAGTGCTGCAGCCAGCAGGCCAGTAGTCTGCCAACCGCTCAGTTTGGGCAAGGTATATGCTCCTTTCCAGGGAATCTGATTTCATAGGAGCAGTACCTGTCCCTACATTCTCAGGTGCGGTCCCTGAAGTCTCTACCAAGTTCCTTGATTCGTTTCTGCATGAGGGAGTTGGGGAAGACGATCGCTTCAGTCAATTTGATTCTGTTTTCCCAGTTCCACTCCAGGGAGTTGCAACTCAATATTCTGTCAAATGCAAAACAAACTCACCAGAACTTTAAAGTAAATAAGCCTTGTAGCAATATTGGGTTTCTTTCAACCAGCAGCATAAATGAAAACGATAACTCTAAACCACATGCCTCTTTGGCAATAGTCAAACATAAAGCTCAGGAGAAACTATGGAGAATCATGGCGCAATATGTTTATTGCCGATGGATAAAAGTAGGTAAATAAAACAATGCACACTTACATTTGAAAGTTCTATGTCAGCACTAACATGTACAGCTTTGGGTAAATATGCTTGCCGTTCCCCCAAGCCGCAGCGTGCGTTCCAAAGCACAGGAGATGGGAACCAGAGAACCATACGACTTCAGTAATGGGCAGGAGCGCAGCCCCTATGCATTTGTGTTGTACACGTCATCTGTACATGTTGGTGCTGACTTGTAGCACTTTTCAAAAGGTAAGTGTGCATTGTTTTACTTGCCTACTTTTATCTATCTGCAATAAACATATTGCACTATGGTTCTCCTGAGCTTTTATGTTTCTCTATTGCCAAAGAGACACGCTGTGGCTTACTTATCATTTCCATTTATGCTACTGGTTGAAAGAATACCCAATATTGCTAAAGTTCTGGTGAGTTTCTTATGCACGATTTGTGGTGGAGCACTATATCTGAAGGATTTAATTTTGTTCCTGTACTTTTCTTTGGATCATGGTGATTGGACCTTTTTCTATGAAGATATTGAGGAATTTCGTTTGGACTATTCTTATACACATTTTGTATGGATTTATGATGAATTCTATTACCATCACTTATGCTGAATGATTAAGGTTTTAAATTATTATGAGTTAGCGACACCCCCCCCCCCCCCCCCTTCTTTTTTTTTTTTCTCCATCTTTTATCCATAGTGGTTAATCCACTCTTAAAGGAGCAGCTTCACTCATTACTATTGACAGAATAAGTGTAGCGCTAATATGAAAAAAAAAAAAAAAAAAATATATCATATGTTATGTAGTATGAAGACCATTAGGTTCCTCAAATCAGCACATCCGAAATGTAAAGGGGGGGGGGGACATAAAAAAAAAAAGTATCCAAAGATAATAGAAGTCCTCAAAGGATGTATCATGCAAAATAATAGGATGATAGTCCTCAATGTATGTATGACTTCATATTAAAATGTGTCGATATGCAGAAAACACCTGGACTGAAAACACACACCACCACCAGCAATAGGGAGGCTTACCGGAACGTTTGAACCCCCCCCCCCAAAAAAGTAAAAAAAAATATATATATATATATATATATATATATATATATATATATATATATATATATATATAAACTACGTTCAATTGGGTCAAACAAGCTTGAGTCATAAACGGCTGATGGAGTTCTGTGGATGATGGAAGAAGATCCTAGGATGATCTGTGGAACGGTGTGAGCCTTGGGGGGGGGGGGGGGGTGAAGACCGTGGTGAATGGTGGTTACATTGGACAAGGAGAAACAAAAAAAGGCCACATAGTGTAATCCCGTATAGAAAATGTGTACCAAACTTACTTAAAAAAGGAAATACACTCACATGAAATTGGATAAAAAGTGCTGTGCAGGTGAAATGGCGGCAGTGGGGTCCTACCCATTACTATTCACAATTTTTGGAGCCATCACTTGTCACTAATTTATACATACAGAGCAAATTTATAAACGCAACATTTTTGCCCCTATTTATCATGCGTTGAACTCAAAGATCTACAATGTTTTTTATTTACACAAAAGGCCTATTTCTCTCAAATATTATTCATAAATCTGTGTTAGTGAGCACTTCTCCTTTCCTGAGATAATTCGGCCACCTCACAGGTGTGGCATATCAAGACAGCATGATTATTGCACAGGTGTGCCATAGGATGGGTGCAATCAAAGGCCACTGGCATTTTTGATTTTACTAGTAATGGTGGAGATCTGTGGGATTGCGGTGGATAGATCGGACACTATTTTTATTTATTTTTTTATTTTATTTTTTTTAAACTGCTGCTGTGGCGGGTCTTATTCTTCCCCTAGCCTGTAGCCGGGCGGACTTTTCGGCAACAAAGGTCCGACGGACTTTCGAACGAACAGACTTGCCTACACACGATCACACCAAAGTCCGACTGATTCGCACGTGATGACGTACAATTGGCCTAAAATAAGGAAGTTGATAGCCAATAGCTGTCCTAGCGTCGGTTTGGGTCTGTCGGACTAGCATACAGACGAGCGGATTTTTCGACCGTACAAATTTGAAACCTGATCCAAATCTAAGGTCCGTCAGACCGAAAAAGTCCGCTGCAGGTCCGATGGAGCCCACACCCGGTCGGATTGTCCGCCAGATTCGGTCTGTCGGACCAGTCTGGTCCAAAAGTCTGCACGTGTGTACGCGGCATAACTCTGTGCTCTGCTGTACAAGGGACTAAGGGACTGTAAGAGGCTGATACCAAGTCAAGTTCAGGCCGTGTGCTAGTTGAAGTGACTAAAATGCAGTTAAAGGGTATTCAGTGGCAACTTTTTATTAATCTATTTTTTTGGATTGAGTGGTGTAGTTATACTTTTTTTTTTTTTTTTTTTTTTTACTGTCTCTTTAAAAAAGGTTTTCCTACTCTGTCCAAAAAAAAAAAAAAAAAAAAAGCTTGGGCTTTGTGCACACTTTAATGTATCAAATATAAAGACACATTGATGCAGCTTTGTATCTGTCTGGAGTTCAGCTTTAATAGATACAAGGTAGGGTGGTACCTGAAGCGGAATGTTTTTCTTATCCTGCAGCTTTCCCCCAGGTACCAAAAGAAATATGGAGTAGCAGAGTGAAGTTCTTGTTCCTGCTGCCAAGGTTGTTAAAACAACAAATCTTTAAGTCATGTAGAATACCAAGTAATGTTGCTCATGAAAGTATAATTCAGGTAGAGCTTGGGTCCGTGATATTTTTATTTATGAATATTATTGAACTATGTGTGTCCCTGGAGAGGGCTCCAGTCCTGGAGTGCCAATAAGTGGACTATATTATCATATGTGCTTTCAATAAGAATCCTATTTGTTTGAATATTGAATCTTTTTTTATATGGAGCTTTTTACACAAAACTGATTTGGAGGTTTATTGTAATATGTTTATTACTTTGAAATATAGGTTACATAAACCATTGAGGCTTAATGAGAGAAAAAAAAAATAGCTGTGTTGTCTTAAGTCACCTGTAAGAATTTATTTTATAATGTCCAGTTGCTATGGGTGCCTTTTTGTTCTAGTTTGTATGAGTGTACCCCAGTATTCTATTCTTTTGGCCTGACTAAAATGTAAGTTTTGAAAGCCAGCTTTGCTCAAATTTTGTTTTCAGTTCTGGATGGATGCCAGTAAGTTAACCACTGGCACTTTACATGTAAACAAAGTCTCCAAACACTAGTAGTGTTCAGCCCCCTGCCCCCCCACCCCAGTGGGAGTAGCCCCCTGCAAGAGGCTAAGTTGATCGGGAGCCAATCGGCAGACCTTTTTCGGTCATGCCCCTTCAGACCCACTCCAGTACACGGGCCAAATGTCAGCCAGTTTCTATTGAACTGGCCGATGCTACCCAGCGTTCAGCCCCCCCCCAAACTTTATTTTTTTCTAATAGATATACTTTGCTTTAAAAAAAAAAAAAAAAAAAAAAGAGGCCCTATAGAATAAATTAGTGGGTTTTGCAATTTTTTTTTCATGTGACATGGTATTTGTGCAGTGGCTTTTCAAACGAAATTTTATTTACCGTATTTATCGGCGTATAACACGCACCCCAAGTTTAGGAGAGCATTTTAAGGAAAAAAGCTTTTAGGAGGGAAGTTTAAGGAAAAAAAAAACTTACATTTAAATGCCCATCAATGCAGCCTCATCAGTGTTCATCTGTAGCCTTGTCCATCATTGCAGAATGATCAGTGTCTATTTTCAGCCTTGCCCATTGTCATAAGCAGCCTTGCCCTTAGTCATATGCAGTCTTGCCCAGTGCAGCCTTGCCCAGTGCAGCCTTGCCATGTACAGCCTTGCCCAGTGCAGCCTTGCCCAGTGCAGCCTTGCCCAGTGCTGTCTTGCCATGTGAAGCCTTGCCCAATGTAGCCTTACCCAGTGTAGTCTTGCCCAGTGCAACCTTGCCCAATGCAGCCATGCCCAGTGCAGCCTTGCGCTGTTCGCGCCATTTAAATCTGCCGCCGATTGACAGAGCCTGTGTACTCGGCTCGTCACGCTGCCCCGCCTCCCTGCTGAGGATGAGAAGCGAGCGCTTCCGAAAAAGACCGAGCCGAGTATACCGTGTACTCGGCTCGGCTCCGATCGCAGTCCCGCCCAGTCCTGCCATTGGACGGAGTGTTATGTCCATCAAAAGAGCTGGGCAGGACTGCGAGCCGAGCCGAGTACACAGTATACTCGGCTCGGCCTTTTACGGAAGCGCTCGCTTCTCATCCTCAGCAGGGAGGCGGAGCAGCGTGACTGCGAGTGGAGCCGAGCACTCAGCTCGGTCTTTTCCGTCGGCGCTCGTTTTTTTCCGTCGGCGCTCGGTTTTTTTCGCGGCGCTCGTGGCTTTTTTGGCACACAGAGAGTGGGGATCGGCGTATAACACGCACCCACGATCTTCCCCTGTTTTTAAGGGGAAAAAAGTGCGTGTTATACGCCGATAAATACGGTATTTACTTTTAAATACTATTGTGTTTTTGTGCATCAAAATACATAACCCAATATTTTGGTAAAATAAACAATGATGTTATGCCAAGTAAATAGATACCAAACATGCTTTGATAGATTGCTTTAAAAGCCTTTGCAGGTTACCACTTTAGATTTACACAGGAGCTCTTGTTATCGATGCGTGCATTAGCCTTTGCACTCTAAGAAAAAAAAGTTATCAATTTTATTGCCTGTCAAAAAGAATGAAAACCTCCCATATGACAGGTAGTCTATATGGAGAGATCAGGGGGTCTGTCAGCCAGCTCCCTCCTCTACCTTAAAAGCATTTGATCACACCAAGATTGGTGTGATCAAATGCTTTTCTTTTTAAAAAATGGTTTACATCCGGGTCAACAGGTCATCGCTTCCGGCTTACTATATCATAGACCCAAAAAAAGCCGATCTAGTCTTTATTCGGCTCTATGATCAGTCTGCTGCTTGTAATAGCAATCCAGTGGATAATAAGCTTCTAGGATTGCTTTTACAAGAGAGCAGACGGTCGGCTCTAGAAAACAGTAGAAAGGACAGAATAATGCAGACGTTCTAGCTATTGCGATCAGGTGTTTCCAGAGAGGATTACTGCTAATGCTACAAGACAGAAAAATGTTTTAAGACAATTGTGCCTGTCTAACCTTCTGGCAACAGCGTGAGGAAGATTTATGTGCAAAAAGACATAACTTGATAAGGAAGATCTCGAGTGAGCTGCTTTGAGAGCCTTGATCTCAATCCTACTGAACACCATTGGGATAAAATTAAACACGCCTGCAAGCCAGATCTTCTTCTTTATCATCATTACTTGAGTGCACTGATGATCTTTTTGATGAATGGGCATAAATTCCCATAGATACTCCTGGTGTGGAAAATCTACCCAGATGCGTGGAATTGGTTAAAGCTGGAGAGGAGCAACTCTATATTAATGGTTTTGAAAACTCCTATAGATGTGAAGGTCATTTGACCACACACCTTTTGCCATAGAGTGTGTATCTCTGAAGTCCACTGGTGAGATTTATCTTACAATAATTTGTCTACAACCCCTTTTGTAAGACCATTTCATAACTGTACATAATTATTTGTATCTTTGAGCTGGGTTCTCCAGTTATTTATTCTACATGTATTGACCATGGAAAATGGATGGAATTAGTAATTATTGGGGAAGGTGGGGTGGAGTACCCTTATCTCTGAAGTTCATAAGACATATAAAAAAGTAATATCCTATAAAGTGAACCAGAATTGTGGAAATTGTGCCTCCCAAAAAAAAGACAAGCAATAGACCATGGTTAGGCAACCATTGAGAGGTGGAGATCTACCTGAACAACATCAAAGATCACCAAGGTTTGGCGCCCCCCCCTTTTTTTTACGCCCTAGCAAGGCGTAACTAAATAGTAAGGAAAACTAAGAAAAATATAATAAAACAAATGTCACTGTAAAAATATAAACTGGACGGTGTCAGTAGAGCGTTGGATGTTATCTGTAGTTTTTAATTTTTTTTTTTTTTTTTAGCATCCTTTTGGGGGGCTTTGGTAATATATATCAAGGGTCTAAACAAATCCCTTATGATGAAAAATCAAGGGTCTAAAGTCCACGATGGTGAAATATCAGGAGTCTAAACAAGACCCTGATGTCTCACTTTTGAGACAGAGAAAGGAGATTGAGGACTTTGTCCTCAATCTCCACAGCCTCAGCTGTACAGAATGAATGTACAGGAAGAGCTCTGCACAGTCTGCCATGTTTATGAACAAATTGAATCATGGTAATACTGATTACTATGCTTCAGTTATGAATGAACACCAATTGGTATCACTGCCAGCAACGACAACCAAAAATACACTTTGACTTCGGTGGTACTCGTGTATGAGAATGTATGCTCCAAAATGCAGAAAGTCCACATTCACCCCCTTTGTTATGAAGCCCATAAAAAGCTCTGGTGCAACCAATTACCTTCAGAAGTCATATAATTAGTAAAATGGTGTCCACCTGTGTGCAATCTAAGTGTCACATGATCTGTCATTACATATACACACCTTTTTGAAAGGCCCCAGAGGCTGCAACACCTAAGCAAGACGCACCACTAACCAAACACTGCTATGAAGACCAAGGAACTCTCCAAACAAGTAAGGGACAATGTTGTTGAGAAGTACAAGTCAGGGTTAGGTTATAAAAAAATATCCAAATCCCTAGGATCACCATCAAATCTATCATAACCAAAGGGAAAGAACATGGCACAACAGCAAACCTGCCAAGAGACGGCAGCATACCAAAACTCACGGACTGGGCAAGGAGGGCATTAATCAGAGAGGTAGCACAGAGACCTAAGGTAACCCTGGAGGAGCTTCAGAGTTCCACAGCAGAGACTGGAGTATCTGTACAAAGGACGACAATAAGCCGTACGCTCCATAGAGTTGGGCTTTATGGCAGAGTGGCCAGAAGAAAACCATTATTTTCAGCAAAAAACAAAATGGCACGTTTTGAGTTTGCGCAAAGGCAAGTGGGAGACTCCCAAAATGTATGGAGGAACATGCTCTGGTCCGATGAGACTGAAATATAACCTTTTGGCCATCAAAGAAAACGCTATGTCTGGCGCAAACCCAACACATCGCATCACCCAAAGAACACCATCCCCACAGTGAAACGGTAGTGGTAGCATCATGCTGTGGGGATGTTATTCAGCAGTCGGGACTGGGAAACTGGTCAGAGTTGAGGGAAAGATGGATGGTGCTAAATACAGGGATATTCTTGAGCAAAACCTGTACCACTCTGTGTGTGATTTGAGGCTAGGATGGAGGTTCACCTTCCAGCAGGACAATAACCCCAAACACACTGCTAAAGCAACACTTGAGTGGTTTAAGGGGAAATATGTAAATGTGTTGGAATGGCCTAGTCAAAGCCCAGACCTCAATACGATAGAAAATCTGTGGTCAGACTTAAAGATTGCTGTTCACAAGCTCAAACCATCCAACTCGCAAGGAGTTATGGGCAAATATCCCAGTGGTAAGATGTGGCAAGCTCATAGAGACTTATCCAAAGCGACTTGGAGCAGTGATAGCCGCAAAACGTGGCTCTACAAAGTATTGACTTTAGGGGGTGAATAGTTATCCACATTGACTTTTTCTGTTATTTTGTGCTATTTGTTGTTTGCTTCACAAAAAAAAAAAAATCATCTCCAAAGTTGTGGGCATGTTCTGTAAATTAAATGGTGCAAATCCTCAAACACTCCATGTTAATTCCAGGTTGCGAGGCAACAAAACACAAAAAATGCCAAGGGCGTGAATACTTTTGCAAGGCACTGTATAGCATATATAATGTCAGCATCCGGATGCTCCATCCTACTTGTTTCATCATTGTAATGCCCCGTACCAACAGTCGGATTTTCCAACGGAAAATGTTCGATGGGAGCTTGTTGGAAATTCCAACCGTGTGTAGGCTTCATCGGACATTTTCCATCGGAATTTCCGTCACACAAAATTTGAGATCTGTATCTCAAATTTTCCCACAACAAAATCCGTTGCCGTAAATTCTGATCGTGTGTACACAATTCCGACTCACAAAGTTCCACGCATGCTCTGAATCAAGCAGAAGAGTCGTACTGGCTATTGAACTTAATTTTTCTTGGCTCATCGTATGTGTTGTACGTCACCGCGTTCTTGACGTTCGGAAAAAATCCATGGATTTTGTTGTCGGAATGTCCGACATGTCCGATGTGTACGGGGCATTAGAGTTTCTGGATGCTGACATCATACAGACACCAGTGGAAATACACCCCTTCAATAG
The DNA here is from genome assembly GCA_037952925.1 of Lithobates clamitans. Classification (NCBI taxonomy): domain Eukaryota; kingdom Metazoa; phylum Chordata; class Amphibia; order Anura; family Ranidae; genus Lithobates; species Lithobates clamitans. The sequence continues at coordinate 37,710 of JBBGZY010002849.1, forward strand.
GGGTCAATTAAAGGAGTTGGAAAGGCAGAAGATTTTTTATCTTAATGCATTGTATGCATTAAGATAAAAAGCCTTCTGTGTGTAGTAGCCGCCCCAGTACCCACTAATACTTACCTGAGCCCCATCTCTGTCCAGCAGTGTCCAGAATTCTCTTGGCCATCCGGCACTCTCCTTCTGAATGGTTGAGATACAGCAGCGGCGCCATTGGCTCCTGCTGCTATCAATCAAAGTCAGTTAGCCCATCAGGAAAGAGAGGGGGCTGGGCCGAACAGCAGCTCTGTGTCTGAATGGACACAGAGCTGCAGCTCAGCTCGGGTGCCCCCATAGCAAGCTGCTTGCTGTGGGAACACTCAATAGGAGGGAGGGGCCAGGAGCAGTGAAGAGGGACACAAGAAGAAGAAGAGGAAGTTTGGGGCTGCTCTGTGCAAAACCAACTGCACAGAGCAGGTAAGTATAAGATGTTTGTTATTTTTAACCAAAAAAACGAGACTTCAGTATCACTTTAAGTAAGGTATGAAACTTTCTGTATGCAGCTTTACCCCTTGCACGGATGTTCTCGGGTACACGTGAGAGCATAATTCTGGGAGGACGTGACTGTACGCCCTCCCAGGGTTAAGAAACCACCCTGTAGCCGTCATTCGGCTATGGGCTGGTTGTTAAGTGGTTAAGGACTGCTAAATGACTGACACCTCACCAGGCCCGATGGGCACTTTTTCTTTTTAAGATTTTTATTTCATATTGCCTACAGACCTGGTTCAAAGAATGTCATGCCTGATGGGTTGCTGCACATGTTTGGGGATCCTAAGGACTTGCCGGTATCAGATACCGTCCTGCCAGCAGGGAACTTCCTGTTACTACAGACTGATCTTGTGTCACAGCTGAAGCAGGCATCTGTAGTTACCCCTGGTCCTATCAGGGATACCTTACAAGCAAGGGAGGAACTTCTTTGGAAAGGAGATTGAGTCTTTGTCCCAGAAAAGGTTCAGTTCTGGGGGTTCTGGGGTTCTGTCATGACCACCCCTTAGCAGGACACTTCGGAATTCGCAAGACAGTAGAATCGGAGCAACGCACATTCTGGTGGCCTGATCTGGAAAAAGACTGTAAGAGCTTCATAAATGCATGCATTACCTGTACCCAAAGTAAGAACACCCGCAACCAGGCTTGGGGCTTGCTCAGACCTCTGCTTGTGCCCGACAGGCCATGGACCATGATCTCCATGGACTTTATAGTGGAACTACCACCCTCTGAGGACTGTACAGCCATATTTGTCATAGTCGATCGGCTGTCTAAAATGGCCCACTTCTTACCACTGAAAGGTACACCATCTGCTGCAGAGACTGCTCGAGTGTTCATAAAGGAAGTCGTTAGACTCCATGGGGTGCCAATAGACATTGTCTCAGACCAAGGGGTTCAATTTACGTCAAGATTCTGGAGGGCACTATGTGAAACCCTGAAGATCAAACTTTCTATGTTTTCTGCATACCACCCACAGTCTAACAGACAAACCAAACGGACTAATCACACGTTGGAACAATATATCTGTTGCTTCACGTCATTTGTCCAGGATGACTAAGTATCACTCCTACCATTAGCAGAGTTTGCTTATAATAATTCCTGTCTTTCAGCCACCAAGCAGTCTCCATTTTTCACAAATTATGGCTTCCACCCCACCTTTCTGCCTGACCTTGTCCCTGAATCTTTGGTCCCAGCCATCCAAAGTAGCTTGGATTTTTTCAATCGTAACAACAAACTGTTACAAGAGGCCATGACCAAAGCACAGGAAGATAACAAAAGGGCTTTTGACAGAAGAAGAAGGGGGAGCTGATCCTGCAGCCAGGGGACCAGGTTTGGTTGGCCACAACTGAGGCTGGCATGTCTCAAAAAAGCTAGCTCCTAAAGGGCCCACTGTGCCAGATCCTTTTCCAAATAGGGAAAAAAACTAAGCGAATAGATATCTCTCAAGAGGACAAAAACCCCCCGCAGGCAATGTCTGAAAAAGAAAGCCAGGACGTCAGCACGCTACCCCAGAACCACGTGCAACGCTGTGGATGGAAGAACAGCTGGGACTAAACCGCTGACGACCGGCATTCCTTGTATCCTATCAGTTCACCTCGTACGGCGAGTGCAGCGCATGGTGGACACCTTTCTTCAAGCAGGAACTTGGCTTTATACGGACTCACACTCCAGCCATTTGGTGGGGATGAGCATGGCGATCCGCGGATGTCGGTTACTGATCGGGTGGTGAGAGAAGCACTGTTCCTATCATTGACTATTTGCCTCCCACACTGTTCTTAAACCATCCCCCCCACCCCCCCTGCTTGCTGCTGCTATCTATATTGCTATCAATCTGCATTTATGCATGAACTGCCAGATACTGTGGGCCTACCCTGCTATGCTTGCTGCTGCCATTAATATTACTCATTACCTGTCTTAATACATGAACTGTCAGATACTGCCGGTCTAATCTGCTGTGTCCCCTTAACACTCCATGCTCCTGGTCAGCTCCTGTTTATCCTTATCAGGTTCTTTTGGCCCTATATGGACTTCCACTCTTCTTTCCATCCACATCTACCCCCCACTCCCGTTATACCACGCCCCTGAAGAGTGATTCACTGATCCAGCAATATCAGCTAAGCTGCTTAGAATCATTATTATCAGTGCATGAGTGGTGAATGGAGTGTGCATGTGGTATGCATAGCCGTGGCTCCCCTTGTTTTTAAGGACAACGTTGTCATTTTTATTGTTAGGGCCTGTGTTAGTCACTCACCATAGCCCGTTTCTACAATTTGCTGTAATTTATTGTGTGGTGTTTAATATTTATTTGTTTAATAAAATCCTGGCTTTCTTTTTCAGACATTGCCTAGGGGTTTTTTTTGTCCTCTTGAGAGATATCTATTCTCTTAGTTTTTTCATGTATGCTGTAGGGCATCCCCGAATGGTATCCCGCATTCTTTATGTGGTTGATTGCCTGATGTAGGCCTGTATTTATCTTTATTAAGTGTAGTGGTCGATCCAGGCTAACCCCACTTTTTTTGCCTTTTCCAAATAGGGAGAGTAGACCACCTAAACCTGTGATCGTCAATGAGGACGAGGAGTTTGAGGTCGAGGCAACTGTGGACTGCAGGAGGAGAGGGGGTCAAGTGCAATATCTGATTAAATAGAAGGGTTATGGGCCAGAGGAAAGCCCCTGGGAGCCAGAGCAGAATGTACAAGTTATGGACTTGCTTCATGCCTTCTTCCACAGTCATCCCCAGAAGAAGAACCAACTGGGCATCCGGAGGCTGCCCGTAAGGAGGGGGTAATGTCAGGAAATGCATCTGCGTGGTACAGCTGCCGTTCCCAGACACACACCTGTGCGCAGGCGCCAACAAAGAACGAGTAGAACAGCCACGGGCACATCTGCGAACGCGCGAGCACGCACCTGTAATCAGGACTGGCGCAAAACGGCCTATTTAAAACAAAAAAAACAAGGAATTTCTCAGATGCTCATGGCAAATATAAATTCATATAAAAGTGTTCAAAGTCCTAAAAGGTGCATCCCATAATATATATCTGAGCAATAATGCAATGAAATCCAGTAAAGTGTATCATATAATCAGAGAGATGATCAGTTCCAAAGTGAAAAATATAAATCAGAGTAGATAACCTGAAGAGACGAGGGGGATAAAGACAGGTGAAAGAGTCCAAATTAAAGATGGTAAACATGTCTTTCTGCAATCGTCCCCCAGTAGTGCTAGCCTCTCACTTTATAGATAGACCCTAATGGGGCAACAGTGAACGACCAGCCTGTTGTTGAAGCTTTCCTCACAGCTTTCAATGGATCACTGCAACTTTTGTCCGGTCTCCACAGTCTTTTCCTAGAAGAAAGTTTTCTCCCAATCCTATAGGTGGGGCAACAGTAAACAACCAGCCTGTTGTTGAAGCTTTCCTCACAAGGTCCAAGGGATCGCTGTAACTTTTTCTCCGATCTCCATAGCCCTTTCCTAGAAAAAAGTTTCTCCCAATCCACAAGATGGAAGATATAAAAGAAGGCTCTCCATAGTGTAGTAGGTTTTAAAGGTTCAAAAGTAATTTATTAAAAAAATCTAAAAACTCCTTTACAATAAAAATGGCAACAGCAGGCCAGGCAGCAAAAAAAGTGTCAAACAAATGAAAAGACTTCCGGTCACGGCCGTAACTGGAATTGACGTCACCAAGCTCCTCCCGACTAGTTGCGTCACAACACACGTGACTTCATCAAGGGTATAGGTGCTGGGTGATGGTGATCTTAAATAGCAATACTAGTCATGTAAAAGGACAATATGTAAATTAAGCATAAGAGCAAATGACTCTGGGTAAGTCAGATTATCAAAGCAAAAGACTCTCACTAATACAGTTACATACTCACAAGAAGTGGTATAAAAACAGATACTGGAAAAAAAGGAAGAGCAAAAAAAAGAAAAAAAAAGAGCGAAAAAGGAAGAGCGAGAGAAAAAAAAAAAAGGGGAAAAGAAAGAGCGAAAAAGGAATTTCTTTTTTTCGCTCTTCCTTTTTCACTCTTCCTTTTTTCTTTCTTTTCTTTTTTTCCCGCTCTTCCTTTTTCGCTCTTCCTTTCCCCCCTTTTTTTTTTTTTTTTTAAACAGTAAACAGTATCTGTTTACCCTGTATCTGTTGTCAACCCTGCCTGTGACCCGACTACGCTCCTGCCTGATCTGCCTGTCAGGTACCGACCCGGCTCGTCTGAACCTGCTTTCAGCTCTTCCAGCCTGCTACAGCTCCTTCAGTCCAGCTCAGCACCTCCAGGTTCCTGCTTCCTGGTGTGCATCCACAGTCTGTCATCTGCCAAGTCTGCCAGCCTGTCTGCTGCATCACCTGCCTGCTACCAGCCAAGTCCTGCTTCCTGCCTGCAAATTCCTGGCTACTACCTGCATAGACTTCTGGACTGATTCTAGGCACTCTTACCCCACCGTGCTCCAGTGGCTGCTGTCTCACCATCAGTGGCCCTCGAGTTGGAGCTGTATGAGAGGCCTTCTTCTACACGTCAGGCTCACCAACCAGGTATGTGACACTCTCTCTCTCACTCTGGTGAGAGTTTGCCAGGAGGGGAGGGGGGGTGAGTCATAAGAGGGCCAATGAGAGCTGCAGAGCTGGAGGTGTGCCTCTGTGTAAATCCAGGAAGTGGACAGGCAGCAGCTTCAGCTGTCCACAGTTAAAATTATTGACTCAGTGGAGGGAGATTTCTGCAGCATATTTGGCAAGTACAGAATCACAGTATATATAAAATAATATGCAAAGTGGTTGGAGGGAGCTTCAGAATGGCAACTTTTTTATTATTACAAATTATGTGAGCAGACTGCAGGTTCTCTTTAATCGGCACTGGGGTTTTTATTTTTTGCTAAACAAATGAAAAAAGACAGAAAATTTTGAATTTGAATTTTGAAAAAAAACATTTTGTTTCTCTTATGAAATTTTGTAAATAAGTAATTTTTTTCTTCACTGATGTGCTCTGATGAGGCTGCACCGATGGGCACTGATAGGTTGCACTGATGCGGCGGCATTGATATGCTGCACTGATGAGCGGGATTCTGGGAGGACGTCAATAGATGCCCACCCAGAACTGGAAGACCATGCTGCAGCCATCATTCTGCTGTAGCGATGTTGGCAAGTGGGTAAACAAATGAATCTTACAACAAATATCAATTAATGTTTGCACATCTCTTGTTTATGTGATTTTTGTGCCCATAGTTCAGCTTTAAATACTTTCAAAAGGCCAAAAGTATAAGCTAAAACCACTGATCCCCATAAAAATCCTAAGAGTTAAATAAAATCAGCTGACACTCACAATCGGGCAATATTAACTGGCATCCCACACCCACTGCCGTGCTGTGTAAAGATAAAGAGCACATTAGTACATAGAGCTGCTTGCTCTGCAGTGACTGGAAAGCAGAAGTAATATGTATTGTTGCCAGCCCTGGATACGCTATAGAGAGAAATCAGCAGTGTATCGGAAATGGCTTGGAAGAGAGTAGTTGGGGCCTCATCCAGCTGGCACCTTTCCAGAGTTTATTCTTTGTATACTGTTCGTTAATCTTGGTTTATAATTATCATGCTTGAATTCTTGTGGCTATTTAATGGCAAGAATAGAACTGCTGTTCTTTTTCTGTCAAGGAAAAAAAAAAAAAAAACATACATGTGGATGTAACACTTCTAAATGAGAGAATCTTTTTTTTAACCGTTTTAATTTTCAAGCTGTGGTTTCATTTCTCATTGTCAGAAGCATACCAGATGCATAAGATGACATGAAACAAGAGGGCCTGTGTTGCCAAAACCAACCAATCTAAACCACTCTTGTCATTTGTTTGGTACAGTCCGACAGACCAAAAAATAAAAATCACAAACAAAGCCTCGTTGTCCTGGAGTGCTAGAATCCCATTAGAATTCCTAAATCAAAGTACTACTAGTTTTGAGTCTGTATTCAAACAACAGAGCATGTGGTGAGGCCCCCTTTCGAAAGTATCTACCCCTTTTGATTATTATTTTTGCAACGACTAAAGCAAAAATGCGCCTTTGGTGGCAAATTCCTTTTTGCATCAAAACGCAGAACTATCATTAAAATGTACAGACCATCAAACAAGAAAGGGAAAATGGTTGCCATGGGATAATAAATGACCAAGGAAAGGAATGCAGCTGTTTCTCCGTACACTGGGATCCACTGTTCTGTTATAGCAACATTTCTATGAATGCCGCCTATGAATTATTTAGCAACTGGTGACATCACTGTGGCGTGAAGTACAGGAAATTAATAGGCCAGTAACAGGTTCAGACTTTTGGTTTGCAGATGGAATTCTTGGTATAGCATAATACAAGCCTTTCAGTCTGAGACAGGCAGTGCCTGCAGTTGTTTGCATTTGTTTGCGTGTTCTGCCTGCCGCTTTACTATATAAAATGTAATTGTGGTACATTAGATTAGCTCAAGGTTTTTCTACAACAAAATAGTGTATCCCTTAACTCTAACCTACCCCTACTCCTGAAAGCAAGGAGTTTTAACCAATCTTTAATCTCTAAACCTCAAAAAAAATGTTTTGACCAGAGATACTCTTTAAAGAGAAGTATAGGATCCATTTTTTCTCCCCAATCATACTTACCTAGGTGGATGCAGCATCGGTCCGATGCTGAATCTAAAGAGAAAACAACAAGAAAGGCGCCTCTTAATAAACTGTACATTTAATAGCATATAGGTATTAAAAACACTCACATATAAAACTTAGATAGTCCGGTATAGGGAATCCAGTAAAGGCATACGAGATGGCGTTCTCCTCTGTCCCACAGTCTAATTTCCTCTCTTTCTGACGGCTGATTGTTGTGACGAGAGCTTCCGGAAACAGCGACTGTCCAGAACGAGGCTTGGCTCCCGCCGAGTAGCCGATTGGGAGGCAGGGACAATGGAACGCACATCCGAGGTATGTGCTGTACTGCCGTAAGGCGACGCGTTTCAGAGCATGCGCACTCGGGCGCGCTCCTTTCTCAAGCTAGGGAGGATACAAAGAACTGCAGCCTATTTAAGTGCTCTGATGGCACCGCCACCTAATGGACATAATAGTAATTGCATTGTATTTACAAGCAGAAACGAACAAGTGGGGAATTTTTATTATTAGTGGACTAAGAAGGTAGAATGCTACTGTAGTGTACTATTGTTGGTGTATGTGTGATAATTGGAACAATGTATTTTTCATGTTATTATGTATATCATTAATGCTGGAATAAATTAAATTAAATAAATGAATTTCCATAGACTAAACTTATTAAAACTAAATGGTTGGACAATACGTGAACTGTATACATGCACTGATGAACCATATATACTAGTCTAAATATAGTATGTGGGGATGAACAATGTACTAGTGGGCATATATTTGTACATTGTGCAAAATGACAATATTTGATAATAAATAACAATGAATTTAAAGTTGGGGCTAGAAATACATTATGATTAAAAATAATTAAGACATATATATATGCCATATACATGTATTAAAAATCTATATATATATGTGTTAAAAATGGAGATTAAAATATCATTAACAAAATATATCGGTAATATATAACCAGAACGTGGCAGAATTCACATAAACAAATGAATATTAACAGATAGTATGTTCTGAGTCGAAAAAGTTATTTAAAAGCAATGTTATAAAATGGTGGATATTTCCAATTCTTCGTTAATTCCACCAGGATTTAAAACATCCAAGGAATAAATCCAGTATGTTTCTCTTTCACATAATCTGTGGAATCTTTCAGCTAAGGGTAAACTTTTTGATATTTGTTCGATAACCCATACCTCAAGGCCTTCGGTTGATTTGGCATGGTATTCACAGAAATGGCGGGGTACACTGTGTTTGTCCCTCCCACCTTCTATTTTTCTTCTGTGTTCCCCGAACCTTTGCCTTAGTGGGCGTATCGTGCGCCCCACATAGATAAGGTTACACGGGCAACTCAAGCCATACACTACAAACTCCGAGCCACAATTATAGAAATTGTCAAGTACGTAAGTTTTTCCTTTAGTAGTAAACTGTTTTTTGCCATGCTTGACAAAAATGCAAGTTTTGCACATGGCTTTCTTACATTGGAACATGCCCTTAAGCGGAATCATGTGGGCCTGTGCTGGTACAATTTCTTTGATGGGTTTAAGTTTGCTAGGTGCTACTTTATTTTTAATGTTGGGGGCTTTCCTATAAGTTATTTTCGGGTGAGGCGGTAAGACTGGTTGGAGATATGGGTCCTCAAGTAGGATAGGCCAATGCTTTCTAAATATAGCTTCCATTTTTGAAAATTTAGTATGGAACCTGGTGATGAACCGTCCTGATAGATTAGATGTGTTTTCATTTGGATGTGGGTTGGAGAGAATAGGTTTTAAGTACTGTTTTTGTGCTTGGTCTACCAATGACTCTGGGTACCCTTTATCTTTAAGTTTTTTTCTGAGTAGATGGCTTTGTTCCATATAATCAGTCATTTGTGTACAATTCCTCCGTAATCGGCAGAATTGCCCTTTTGGTATATTGTTTTTCCATTTGTCATAATGGCAACTTTTATAGTGTAACAGGGAATTTCCAGCCGTAGGTTTGAAAAAATTCCTTGCATGTATTTCGTTGCCAACATGGAAAAGATCAAGGTCTAGAAAGGCTAGTCTTTCTTTATCCATGACATGAGTAAAACTCAAACCATGCGGATTATTATTGCAGTGAGCCACAAACTGGTCAACAGCATCAATTGGACCATCCCAAATGATAATGATATCGTCTATGAAACGACCATAAAAAATGAGATGCCTCAGAAAGGGGTTATTTTGCCATATGTATCTGTGCTCCCATAGTCCCATTGCTAGATTGGCATATGGGGGCGCAAAATTAGCCCCCATAGCTGTCCCCTGGATCTGCAGATAGTATTGCTCATTGAATGTAAAGTAATTGTGGGTTAGACAATAATTAGCACAATCCAAAATGAACGAGGCCTGTTTGTTGCTCATGTATGGGTCCTGGGATAAGAAATGATTGAGTGCTGATATTCCAAAAGTATGTGGAATGGACGTGTACAACGAGTTCATGTCAAGGGATATCCAGATATATTGATTCTCCCATCTATATGGTTTCAATAAATCCAATAGATGGGTTCCATCTCGGATGTATGACTGCAGTCCCTGAGCTAAGGGCTGTAGATGGTGATCGATATATTTCGATAAACCTGAAGTAATACTATCCATGGCTGCGATTATGGGTCTTCCTGGGGGATTGGTCTGATTTTTGTGAATTTTGGGTATGTGATAGAAGTATGGGGTACGGTAAAAATCCCTCCGTAAGTAGGATGCCTCATTCTTATCAATGATGTTTGATTGGATAGCACCATTAACAAGAAGGTTTATGTCATGTTGAAATTCTGGTAACGGATCAGATCTTAACTTTTGATAGGTGGAACTGTCAGAAAGTAAGCGTTCTGCTTCTTTAATGTAATCCACTCTGCTTTGGATTACAATTCCGCCCCCCTTGTCAGCAGTTTTTATGATTAAATCTGTGTTGTCTGTTAATGCTTTCAGGGCCAATTTTTCGTTTGTGGTGAGGCTGCCAAGGGTAATTGAACTCACCTCCTCCTGACTACACATCTTTTTTAGGTCAGAAAAAACCATATTATAAAATGTGGTGAGATGTGGGCCTTTTGATTGGTATGGGTAGAATGTTGATTTGGGTTTTAATCCAGAATGTTGAACTGGTGGAGAGGTATGTAGGTGTTGTGTAAAAAGATCTAATCCTGTATAGGATTCGTCATGATAGAGATGTTCAAGCATCTCGATCATTTCTACATCAAAATCGAACTCCTGGTTGTCTGATAGAGTATCTGTGATTATGGTTGAGGGGGAACTATGGGTATTGTTTTTATTATTACTTTTTGCATCTTTGATTTGAAAAAATCTATGTAAAGTTAAATTTCTAATGTATCTATTAAGGTCTTTAAACAGAATAAATGGGTCTGGTTTATTGGATGGGGAGAAATTTAGACCATGGTTTAGCAGGGAGACTTCAGCTGAGGATAGGATGTGCTGGGACAGGTTGAAAATCTTGACCGTTTCAGGTTGTTGTTTGCTGGTGTTATTATTTCTTTTTCTTCCCCCTCTACAGCCTCTCCGATGAATTTTCTTTTTAATTGGGCGGCTGGAGAGGGGTTTGTGGATAAAAAAGATGGATTATCTGTCGTGCTACAGGAGCCAAATGTAATTGGTATGTTAATCGTAGCTTGTGAAGTGGATTTGGGATTAGTGGGAGGGATGTCTGATACTGGACCAGTGGGTGATACGGTACTAGGGGAGAGTCTAGTGCTAGTCATACTAAGTGTAGTGGTGGTATAGTTGGTTTTAGGAGTTTTTTTGTTGTTATTGCTGTTATTGGATTCATCTGTAGGAACAGATGTGTCCATTGCTATCATAGAATACTGTGGTTGGGAAGGGGTTTCTTGAATGCTGGTAGACTGATTTTTGATGAAATTGGGTTTGGGACGATTATAAAAAGAATTTAGTTTATTCAACAGTTGAGCTTTGGGTGACTTGATGAGCGAATGGGAGAGGGAAAGATCTTGTGGTTGTATGTTACAACCTATACGGGACGAACATTCTGTGTTACTGGTTGCTTTATGTTTTGTAGCTGAACTACGTGGGGGTAATGAGAGATGGGGTGGAGGTATTGGGGCAATGGGCTGGTTGAATGGGTCTATTTCCATTAGTGGTGGAATGCGTGTGGGTTTTTTCATCCATGTGAATACTTTTTTATTTGAATAATCTTTAATATCCCGCCTAAACTTTCCTATTTTACTGGAAATTAGTTCATTTTCCTGTTTTTTGGTGTTGCTCTTAAGGATATCTAGCCAGGGTAAGGGAATAATATGTCCTAAATTGATAATCTCAGTGGTGAGATTTTCTATAGTTTTTTTGAGGTTTTCAAACTTTTTATCTCTATGTTTAACCAATATATTCATCCATTTAGTAGTACAGAATTCTGCTAAACATCCCCATTCCTGGGCGTCCTCTGGTTCCAAAAAGGAACAATTTTTGAGAATGCGGAGACCTCGTGGGGTGATTTTATTTTTTAGATATTGGTTGAGAAAATATTTATCCCACCATTGCGAATTAGCGGAGTGGATAAGACGTTCAAGCTTTTTGAATTTTCCGCATAGATGGTAACGTGTTTTTTTGTCTAAAACAACATCTAGACTAAAGATGGACAATGGTAATAACGTATATAATGAATCTAAAACATTGTATTTACACGACTCTATATCTATGATGAAATCCATAACACTATATCAAGTAGGTGTTTGAAAAAATGAATGAAAAAAATGAATGAAAAAAATGAATAATGTATGCGTTTTGGCTGGTCCAATAAGATGGTGTGAGCGTGATTTGGACTAGACTACCCTGAGTCCTTCTATCAACACAATATTAGTGGGATATGAAAATCAGACCAATATGTGTAGTAGAACTGGATAGATATCAAAAACTGGGGAGAGTGAGGGAAAAAGAAAACACAAGGGGGAGGGGGGGGGGGGGGAAGAAATGGGGGGGGAAAAAAGGGGGGTTTTATTTAAAGGAGAGAGAGGGGAAGGGAAGGGGGTCAATGGAAATAAGGAAAAAGAAAAGGAATGACCTATAAAATATTGATGGTGTGTATAGTACAAATGAACAGTGACGACAACATAAATAAAACCTCAGATGTTTGCAGCCACTTTTAACAAGCTTCAAAAATTATTATGCACACAATAAAAAGCAAAATAGCGCAGGTTTCTCGGTTTGCAGTATATAAATGTTGCTGAAATAATGTCCTTTAGAGCAATGTGCTCTCCGTGAGAAGTAAACAGTCTGTGAACAGGGCAGCCTTTTGATGGGAGGTGAAGCCGCTCCAAATATGCAAAGAGAAAACAACAAGAAAGGCGCCTCTTAATAAACTGTACATTTAATAGCATATAGGTATTAAAAACACTCACATATAAAACTTAGATAGTCCGGTATAGGGAATCCAGTAAAGGCATACGAGATGGCGTTCTCCTCTGTCCCACAGTCTAATTTCCTCTCTTTCTGACGGCTGATTGTTGTGACGAGAGCTTCCGGAAACAGCGACTGTCCAGAACGAGGCTTGGCTCCCGCCGAGTAGCCGATTGGGAGGCAGGGACAATGGAACGCACATCCGAGGTATGTGCTGTACTGCCGTAAGGCGACGCGTTTCAGAGCATGCGCACTCGGGCGCGCTCCTTTCTCAAGCTAGGGAGGATACAAAGAACTGCAGCCTATTTAAGTGCTCTGATGGCACCGCCACCTAATGGACATAATAGTAATTGCATTGTATTTACAAGCAGAAACGAACAAGTGGGGAATTTTTATTATTAGTGGACTAAGAAGGTAGAATGCTACTGTAGTGTACTATTGTTGGTGTATGTGTGATAATTGGAACAATGTATTTTTCATGTTATTATGTATATCATTAATGCTGGAATAAATTAAATTAAATAAATGAATTTCCATAGACTAAACTTATTAAAACTAAATGGTTGGACAATACGTGAACTGTATACATGCACTGATGAACCATATATACTAGTCTAAATATAGTATGTGGGGATGAACAATGTACTAGTGGGCATATATTTGTACATTGTGCAAAATGACAATATTTGATAATAAATAACAATGAATTTAAAGTTGGGGCTAGAAATACATTATGATTAAAAATAATTAAGACATATATATATGCCATATACATGTATTAAAAATCTATATATATATGTGTTAAAAATGGAGATTAAAATATCATTAACAAAATATATCGGTAATATATAACCAGAACGTGGCAGAATTCACATAAACAAATGAATATTAACAGATAGTATGTTCTGAGTCGAAAAAGTTATTTAAAAGCAATGTTATAAAATGGTGGATATTTCCAATTCTTCGTTAATTCCACCAGGATTTAAAACATCCAAGGAATAAATCCAGTATGTTTCTCTTTCACATAATCTGTGGAATCTTTCAGCTAAGGGTAAACTTTTTGGTATTTGTTCGATAACCCATACCTCAAGGCCTTCGGTTGATTTGGCATGGTATTCACAGAAATGGCGGGGTACACTGTGTTTGTCCCTCCCACCTTCTATTTTTCTTCTGTGTTCCCCGAACCTTTGCCTTAGTGGGCGTATCGTGCGCCCCACATAGATAAGGTTACACGGGCAACTCAAGCCATACACTACAAACTCCGAGCCACAATTATAGAAATTGTCAAGTACGTAAGTTTTTCCTTTAGTAGTAAACTGTTTTTTGCCATGCTTGACAAAAATGCAAGTTTTGCACATGGCTTTCTTACATTGGAACATGCCCTTAAGCGGAATCATGTGGGCCTGTGCTGGTACAATTTCTTTGATGGGTTTAAGTTTGCTAGGTGCTACTTTATTTTTAATGTTGGGGGCTTTCCTATAAGTTATTTTCGGGTGAGGCGGTAAGACTGGTTGGAGATATGGGTCCTCAAGTAGGATAGTAATAATAGCAAAAAGTAATAATAAAAACAATACCCATAGTTCCCCCTCAACCATAATCACAGATACTCTATCAGACAACCAGGAGTTCGATTTTGATGTAGAAATGATCGAGATGCTTGAACATCTCTATCATGACGAATCCTATACAGGATTAGATCTTTTTACACAACACCTACATACCTCTCCACCAGTTCAACATTCTGGATTAAAACCCAAATCAACATTCTACCCATACCAATCAAAAGGCCCACATCTCACCACATTTTATAATATGGTTTTTTCTGACCTAAAAAAGATGTGTAGTCAGGAGGAGGTGAGTTCAATTACCCTTGGCAGCCTCACCACAAACGAAAAATTGGCCCTGAAAGCATTAACAGACAACACAGATTTAATCATAAAAACTGCTGACAAGGGGGGCGGAATTGTAATCCAAAGCAGAGTGGATTACATTAAAGAAGCAGAACGCTTACTTTCTGACAGTTCCACCTATCAAAAGTTAAGATCTGATCCGTTACCAGAATTTCAACATGACATAAACCTTCTTGTTAATGGTGCTATCCAATCAAACATCATTGATAAGAATGAGGCATCCTACTTACGGAGGGATTTTTACCGTACCCCATACTTCTATCACATACCCAAAATTCACAAAAATCAGACCAATCCCCCAGGAAGACCCATAATCGCAGCCATGGATAGTATTACTTCAGGTTTATCGAAATATATCGATCACCATCTACAGCCCTTAGCTCAGGGACTGCAGTCATACATCCGAGATGGAACCCATCTATTGGATTTATTGAAACCATATAGATGGGAGAATCAATATATCTGGATATCCCTTGACGTGAACTCGTTGTACACGTCCATTCCACATACTTTTGGAATATCAGCACTCAATCATTTCTTATCCCAGGACCCATACATGAGCAACAAACAGGCCTCGTTCATTTTGGATTGTGCTAATTATTGTCTAACCCACAATTACTTTACATTCAATGAGCAATACTATCTGCAGATCCAGGGGACAGCTATGGGGGCTAATTTTGCGCCCCCATATGCCAATCTAGCAATGGGACTATGGGAGCACAGATACATATGGCAAAATAACCCCTTTCTGAGGCATCTCATTTTTTATGGTCGTTTCATAGACGATATCATTATCATTTGGGATGGTCCAATTGATGCTGTTGACCAGTTTGTGGCTCACTGCAATAATAATCCGCATGGTTTGAGTTTTACTCATGTCATGGATAAAGAAAGACTAGCCTTTCTAGACCTTGATCTTTTCCATGTTGGCAACGAAATACATGCAAGGAATTTTTTCAAACCTACGGCTGGAAATTCCCTGTTACACTATAAAAGTTGCCATTATGACAAATGGAAAAACAATATACCAAAAGGGCAATTCTGCCGATTACGGAGGAATTGTACACAAATGACTGATTATATGGAACAAAGCCATCTACTCAGAAAAAAACTTAAAGATAAAGGGTACCCAGAGTCATTGGTAGACCAAGCACAAAAACAGTACTTAAAACCTATTCTCTCCAACCCACATCCAAATGAAAACACATCTAATCTATCAGGACGGTTCATCACCAGGTTCCATACTAAATTTTCAAAAATGGAAGCTATATTTAGAAAGCATTGGCCTATCCTACTTGAGGACCCATATCTCCAACCAGTCTTACCGCCTCACCCGAAAATAACTTATAGGAAAGCCCCCAACATTAAAAATAAAGTAGCACCTAGCAAACTTAAACCCATCAAAGAAATTGTACCAGCACAGGCCCACATGATTCCGCTTAAGGGCATGTTCCAATGTAAGAAAGCCATGTGCAAAACTTGCATTTTTGTCAAGCATGGCAAAAAACAGTTTACTACTAAAGGAAAAACTTACGTACTTGACAATTTCTATAATTGTGGCTCGGAGTTTGTAGTGTATGGCTTGAGTTGCCCGTGTAACCTTATCTATGTGGGGCGCACGATACGCCCACTAAGGCAAAGGTTCGGGGAACACAGAAGAAAAATAGAAGGTGGGAGGGACAAACACAGTGTACCCCGCCATTTCTGTGAATACCATGCCAAATCAACCGAAGGCCTTGAGGTATGGGTTATCGAACAAATACCAAAAAGTTTACCCTTAGCTGAAAGATTCCACAGATTATGTGAAAGAGAAACATACTGGATTTATTCCTTGGATGTTTTAAATCCTGGTGGAATTAACGAAGAATTGGAAATATCCACCATTTTATAACATTGCTTTTAAATAACTTTTTCGACTCAGAACATACTATCTGTTAATATTCATTTGTTTATGTGAATTCTGCCACGTTCTGGTTATATATTACCGATATATTTTGTTAATGATATTTTAATCTCCATTTTTAACACATATATATATAGATTTTTAATACATGTATATGGCATATATATATGTCTTAATTATTTTTAATCATAATGTATTTCTAGCCCCAACTTTAAATTCATTGTTATTTATTATCAAATATTGTCATTTTGCACAATGTACAAATATATGCCCACTAGTACATTGTTCATCCCCACATACTATATTTAGACTAGTATATATGGTTCATCAGTGCATGTATACAGTTCACGTATTGTCCAACCATTTAGTTTTAATAAGTTTAGTCTATGGAAATTCATTTATTTAATTTAATTTATTCCAGCATTAATGATATACATAATAACATGAAAAATACATTGTTCCAATTATCACACATACACCAACAATAGTACACTACAGTAGCATTCTACCTTCTTAGTCCACTAATAATAAAAATTCCCCACTTGTTCGTTTCTGCTTGTAAATACAATGCAATTACTATTATGTCCATTAGGTGGCGGTGCCATCAGAGCACTTAAATAGGCTGCAGTTCTTTGTATCCTCCCTAGCTTGAGAAAGGAGCGCGCCCGAGTGCGCATGCTCTGAAACGCGTCGCCTTACGGCAGTACAGCACATACCTCGGATGTGCGTTCCATTGTCCCTGCCTCCCAATCGGCTACTCGGCGGGAGCCAAGCCTCGTTCTGGACAGTCGCTGTTTCCGGAAGCTCTCGTCACAACAATCAGCCGTCAGAAAGAGAGGAAATTAGACTGTGGGACAGAGGAGAACGCCATCTCGTATGCCTTTACTGGATTCCCTATACCGGACTATCTAAGTTTTATATGTGAGTGTTTTTAATACCTATATGCTATTAAATGTACAGTTTATTAAGAGGCGCCTTTCTTGTTGTTTTCTCTTTGCATATTTGGAGCGGCTTCACCTCCCATCAAAAGGCTGCCCTGTTCACAGACTGTTTACTTCTCACGGAGAGCACATTGCTCTAAAGGACATTATTTCAGCAACATTTATATACTGCAAACCGAGAAACCTGCGCTATTTTGCTTTTTATTGTGTGCATAATAATTCGATGCTGAATCTATCCCCTGTTGGTTTTAACACTGAGAGCCAAGCGATCTAACACTGCAGCTCTGTGCTCTTCTCCCTCCTTGCTCACTGCAGCATTGGGCTGTGGAGGGGGTGGGAGCGGCCGGCTCAGGCTCTCAGTGGCTCCCTGTCGGCCTGAGCCGGGTGCTGGTCCAGCCATGTGGGCAGATCCCGACTTCATAGTTGTGATCTTCTTGTCCAAGCCTGGGCCGGCTCTGTGATGTCAGCCAACAGTGGCCTTCAGGTCACAGGAGTGCAAAATGATCTGCACTCCTGTGATTCACAGGAGAAGTACAGCCAAACAAGCTTTTTACATTTTGAGGCCTCAAGAAATTAGAGCTGTCAGTACATCAGGATCGATCAATTTTCAAATGGATATTCCATACTTTGTAGACTCTATAACTTTCACACAAACTAATTAATATACACTTCTTGGGACTTTTTTTTTTTTTAACCAAATACATTATTATTATTATTATTATTATTATTATTATACAGGATATATATAGCGCCAACAGTTTATGTAGCGCTTTACAACTTGAGAGTAGACAGTACATATACAATACACTTTAATACAGTAGGAATCAGAGGGCCCTGCTCCTTAGAGCTTACAATCTAAGAGGGAAGGTCAAGAGATACAAGAGGTAATAACTGTGGGTAGCAGAATACATTTTGGCTCAAATTTATGAAGAAATTCGATTTTATTGGATATGTTCTATAACAGAAAGTAGAAAATATTGTTTGTTTTTTCAAAATTGTCGGTTCTTGTGTATATTTGAAAAAAATAAAAACCCAGTGGAAATCAAATACCACCAAAAGAAAGCTCTATTTGTGTGAAAAAAATGTATAAATTGAATTTGCGTACAGTGTTGCATGACCGCATAGGTGTCAGTTAAAGTAGCACAGCGCTGAATAGCAAAAAATGCTATCTAAAGGCATTAATTTTTTTTTGGATATAGTGAGGCCATCTGCGTCCCATTGGGAACGTTTTCTTTCACAACCCGGTAGGAGGTAAGCATTACAAGCACATCATATCTGAAAGAGTTAAGTGCAGGCCTAGGCTGTTGCCTGCAGAACTGTCAATAGGACCATTGAATTTGGGGTCCGGCGAGTCTTCTCCAAAGATGGCCCATACAGAAAGTAAGGTAAACACATACAAGGTTTTCAAACTGACACCGCTACAGTAGCAGCACGCTCTACAGTCAGGGACATTTTAACCGGCACAGCCTCTGCAGCAATAGTCCCAGTCACAGGTTCACCACCAGTATTTACAGTGCTCCCGAAGTGGGCACAAGCTCCTCCGCCTAAGATGAAATGGGCTCTAGAGCCCTGCTCAGACTGTTCATTCTAAAGCTGGGATATGCCATTAGCAGACCTCCCAGCTGTTGCAAAACTACAAGTCCCATCATGCCTCTCCCTCTGGGTGCCATGCTTGTGGCTTTCAGAGTCTTGCTATGCCTCATGGGACTTGTAGTTCTGCAACAGCTGGAGGTCCGCTAATTGCATATCCCCGCTCTAGAGGCTCATCTCATCTTAAGGATAAAGTCATTGTAAACTCTCGGAACCGGCTAGTAAATTTCCCATAGCGGACAGGCTCCTCTGGGGAGATATCCTTCCTCCTTTCCAAGCTCAGGAACTCGGAGAGAGTTGGTAGTCCTACTGCAAATATGTTATTGGCTCCTCCCAGGTCTGATTGTCCTCCCACATGATTCAGAGGGCCCAGAGCTTCACGTGGCCAGGCAACAAGTTACCTGGAAGCAGTCAAATCCAAATTGGGCATTAAAACGTAGCTGTTAGAAATATGACACAGAATGTAGTCCCACAATCCAACAACATCAGACCTTTAAAGCCACAGACTCCACTTTCAGGGTACCAACTCCTTATAGTTCTATTTTAGCTACCAATCCTGGAATGCAGAACAATCTTCCAATTAACAGGCAGGTAAATTATGTTGCCAACTAGGACAAATGTATCCAAATAGAAGGCCTGCTTACCCTTGTGCCCAGGATAGAGAACACCATGTTGGTGGTTGCAGGGCACTGTCCAATTGTATTTGGCCAAAGACCCACAGTTATAACTATTAAAACTTGAATACAGGCTCATTCTCTGGAGGTGAGCTCCTTCACCCAGGACTTCTACAGACTGAGTTTCACTGCTTCCCTCTACATGTATTTTAGGGATCTCTTGTCCCAATAACCCAGGCATAGCCTATGAGCATAATCATGCGCATGACTTTACCCCAAGCAAGGAGAGAGTGGACACTAGTCTTCCCAGTCTTCACTGCAAGAACAGTCCCCAGACCAGTGCTGGATACCTTTCGAATGATAAGAACTGAGGCTTTACTCCAAATGATGGTAATAAATAGAAGAATAAATAAATGAGCTTCTTTCTTCTTTAATGAAGTTAAAATGCATTGCATCCTAGGGGGTGCAAGTCGACCAGGTATAAGAACCAACCTAAAAGCTGATTGTATTTATATCACAAAGGTGAACATATTCTTTCTTAGTAGTAAAAAATATTCAGTAAAGGAACCGCTACATTCTTTTTAATCACTACTGCTGGTATTGTTTGCTCGGCAGAACCACATGCCTCATTTTCTGCAAGCTATTTCTCCTTTATAAAGCACAAGCATACTCAGAATTGTTCAATAGGGAAGGATATTGCACCGAAATTTGCCACAAAAGAAATTTAGAGCACATTCATCGACAATGAGACAAGGGCTCGCTTCGATTGAGCTCTCATCCCAGAAGGGCATATTTCAGGAGGTAAAACAGATTTATACAATGCTATTTTGGGTCTTCCACTACCCTGCACCCCCCTTTCCCTCTGCTCCTGCAGCGTGTGTGAGAATTTCTCCATAAAAAGGATATTTTTAAAACTTGGCAGTCAGAGGTAGAAAGACATAAGCACTTAATGATCTTTGCAGAAACTCGCAGTAAACGGATGTGTCTTGAAATGGTTGCCAGAACTTCACTTACAAGGTCATACACTTGCACACGGCAGCTAAGCAATCATATGTGTATAGGAGGTGAAGGGTCAGCGCTATGTAGACATATGAAAAATGCAATCATTTGGGGAATGAAAAATCTCTCCGTAGATTTTCTACCCGGCGGAATAATAATTGAACATTTTTCTTCCAGATATGTCCTTTTCTAATGAGTAATGAGGTATTTTATAAAGAAGGATTTTTTTTCATTTTGTAGGCTTTGGCAGCTGTGTGATCCAACATGCAAGACTACATCCCACCACTGACATCCCAATCAGAGCCATTTCTCTATATCATCGCTGGAGGACAAAGGTTTGCAGCTTTGGATGTCTGTGATTTATGCATGACCATTATTCCATCCACCTCTCATCGCCTTTTATATAAAAGAGGTGGTTATACTAAGAACACAGCAATTAACCAGGTTGTGGAAGATCCAAACCTGCCCACATTTGACTGGAAGAGATTTGTTGTAAGAAAGTAATGTGTGAAAATAAGAAAAACACAAATATCTTTACTTTACAATGTAATGCAAAGAGCAGCGATGTGCACTAACCCTTAACAGAGATCAGCAGCCTTCCATTCCAGTAGTCTAATGGAGGATGCCGGCTGGTTGGTTGTTATGGGTTACATATAGCCGTTGACACATATTAAATAGTATTTCTGCTTACATTGAAATCATACATTTGATTCTGATATCTATGAGGCGTAAATAGATATCCCACATTCCTGGGACCTTAAAGAGACCCCATCACCAGTTAAAAAACGAAGGTAAAAGCACGGGAAAAAAATCAGGTACTTTAAATGTTTGCTTGCTGCATTTTTCTTTTACATAAATGATATTTTATCGTGCAATGAGTCTTTGAACTTGCTAGAAAATGTGACTATTCCAGGAAAAGTCAATTCCCTAGCACAGCCCCTCTCCCTATGCAGGTCCTAGCCCTTTCCTCTTCTGGGAGTGTCCAATTAATGTCTATGCTGGTCAAGCTCCACTGCTCCACTCTTCTTTGCATAACCTGTTATGTAGTAGCCAGGGGAGGAGCGAAGGGAAAATCTATAGAGCACCACTTGAATCACAGCTCTGAGTCCCTGGGGGCTGCTGACATTGCAACCAAGATGGCAAGGCCCAGCAGCAGTCTCAAGGTTTTGGATGTTTACCCAAGGGAGAATTTTACAGATGAAAAACAGGCATAACATATATCAAATGCACACATTATCCAATGGTAACATTTTGTTCAAATAAACAATCTGATGACTGAGTCTCTTTAGGGAGAGCCCTTAATTGAGATGTATTGCATTGTTTATTCAGCTCTGTTGTCTATCTAGATAATCATTTTCACTGAAATGTAAAGTAAAAAGCAATCCTTACAAGAGGACCTTTGTCATTGTTTGTGTGTCCCATCAGGTAGATTTTTCTACACTTCCTATTTAGGGAGTACAACAATAATCGAAAATCGCTCCCAAGTGAGGGTAAATCCCCTGTGAGACAGTTTCCCAGTTATCCCCATTGGAAGATTCCCCTTCACTTCCTGTTCTGTTCTGATTTCTACTGACAAAATTTTGGATTTCCCATCACTTTCTGTTCTGGTAGCAAAGGTCAACATGACAAACAGAGAGGTTGAATATTCCCAAGCAGTACACAGACTGTAATAAAAACACAACAGGGATTCTAACCCTTTTCCTGCACTATCCAAAAAAAGTTTGAGCTAAAAAAGTTTTATTTGTCTGGTAGAAAATGATGTCCATACTTAAACTGACCTGAGAAAATGGAAGATCTGGATTCATTATTACCACCTTAGCAATCTCTGTGTTGTAATAAGTCAAGAAGTTCCATCCCTTTAGCCATTAAAGCTTAGTACACATGGGCCAAATGTCAGGCGACATACACTTAATGTGTACTAAAGAGTTCAGTTAAGGAAGTGTGCACAGAGAACACTTACAAGGTCCCATCAGGTAAAAAGATGCCCATCAGAGGATGAGTCCTGGGGTACTCCAAATACTGCCAAAATGTAGGCTGTTATGCTGCTGGACTGTGCCCCAGTTAGGGGGGCCAGTCAGGGTTTCCTGAGGGGTTGAGAACTGAAGGACTTTCAGTTACCACTTATGTACTTACTGACTTTAAGGGTTATTGCCAATCATTGACTCTAAGAACACTTACAACCTTTGTGAAGCCATTGGGCATCTTTTTACCCCATGGGACTATGTAAGTGTTCTCTGTGTACACTTCCTTAACTGAACTCTTTAGTACACATTAAGTTGACGCCTCCCCCCCTTCTTTTTCTTACTTCATATGTGTGGACGGAGGAATCTCTCATTCATTTTCGTTCAGCTCGCTGGCTGAATGAAAAATAAAACAGTTTATGGCCGGCTTAAATCAGTAATAGAGGAAAAAGATGAGCTGCAATGAAACCACATGCAATACTGGTGACAACTAAAATACATGCATAATAAGTAAACAGAAATATCCTACATGTAGCGGTACACCCACGAGGGCTGCTGATTGACTCTATACCCCACTGGCTACCCCAACCCTGCAGATCCTCTCTTACCTCTGACACTTTGGGTTCCATTCTGCAATAGGATGTTAGTAATGGGAAACTCACACAATGTCACTGAACCACTCAGAAAGTTTACTAGAATGAATAATGGAACACAATGAACAGTATAAATAAACACAAAGGATGATTGACAGTTGGTGTCACTTAATTCAAATAGGTGAAACTGTTAACCTTATAATCACTTCTGAGAGTATATGTAAACAGGTGTACAGTGGGATAAGTGTTCAATATCTTTGAAACATATATTAAACACGTTCCCACTGAGGCCTCAACACACAGACCAAATTGCAATACAATACTCTCTACAATCAAAAACACAGTGTAATGTATCACATATTCTCAATGGCTTCCCCTAGGCTGTAATTCAAAGTTCAAACTATAAAAAACGCAGCAATGGGAAAAGAGGAAGATGGTAAAAGTTCTTTAGTTCCAGATATCTTTAGCTAGCCTGTTGTTTAAACTGCAGTATTTGTAATCCACAGAGCAAGGGAGAAGAAATGACTGTAGAATAAATGGTATGTTGATAACTGCTTGACTGAAATATAACACTTGTAGATTCCTCCTTATGTGTGAGTGTAATATAGTACTGACCCTACAGCGCAGGGAAAAAGACAAAGCCCCAAGTTCAGCTGTATGATGCTTGTGGAGAAGTAGATTCACCTCCGTGAAACTACAAGTCTCACCAGCAGTCTGTAAAAGACAACACTACATTTAATGCAAAGTTATCTTTCTTCACCACTCATTCTATTCAATCCAATCAAATTAAAGGTATTATCCAAAAACATTGGGGAATATTACAGAATGATAGACTACTAGGGCCCGTTTTACCCAACCGGGCCTCGGTGGTCTTTAGAGGAGCGAGGTCCATTCAGGGACAGATCGCTCCAAACATAATAGACCCCCCCAAGAAGGTGTCCTTTTTTCAGGAATGCAAAGGTTACTACCCTTGTCGTAAATGTCGGGTTTGCCTTCATAACATCGGGGGAAGACGCAAGAGCGTTACATTCAAGTCCATGGTTACCTCCCGTATTTATCACATGAAGCACTTCACCACGTGTTCTTCACAATACATTGTCTACTTGATAACCTGCCCCTGCCACAAGCAGTATGTGGGTCGCACGATCAGAACTTTCTCCGTTCGTGTCAACGAACACGTGACGGCAATCAAAAAGGGCAGGGACAAGCACACGGTACCACGTCATTACTTGGAACACCATGACAGGGACCCCACGGGAACCTTGTTCCAAGTTATTGACAGGTTTATTCCACACTGGAGAGGTGAGTCACGCCTACGAGGAGTCTCACGCCTCGAGACGTACTGGATCCACGAGTTGAGGTCCTTCTTTCCGTTTGGGTTGAACGTTGAGTGGGACCTCAACTCGTTTATCAACTCATCTTAGCCTTATCCACATTGCACTCACCTGGTCCCTTAACCATACCAGCACATGTTTTTTCACGATGTCCTCTTCAAACATTATTTCACCGTACACTTTTTTTGGGGGGTAGGCTCACATTAGGAATGTGGGGTGAGCCATATCCTCCCCATTTCTGGGTTTTTCCACCCGCAGGAGCATTGTCCACATTGCACGCCGGGTAGCGTTAATCGCTTTACATCCACTATATTGCATTTCGCTTCATTTTTCCCATTCACTTCACCATGCATAGCTCTGATCATGAATTTTTTATCCCATTTTGGGGTTTTTTGCCACCATAGACACGATATTTATTTACTGTATTGTGTTCTTGTGGTCTCTTAATTTTATTTTTATCATTATTTTTTATTTCAGAGAGGGAGCTGTGCATTGTTCAGTTTGGAGGCTATTTCCTTCATTGCTCGGCTCCCCCTCATATGCACTGTCCCACTTCATATGTTATTATTGTAAATTTCCATCCCTCAGACAACGATTACCAGTTTCCCATCATTTTGGGTGGGGTTCTGGGTCATTGCCTATATGGAATGTCACTTCCGGGGACACCGGGGAGGAGCGTGCGAGCCGACGCTGAGAACGTCTGGTTCCACGCACGCCCCCCCCCCTTTCTCCCTCCTCCTCTTTGACTATCAGACACAATGGTCACGTGACAGCGGATGGACGTCGGGCGGGCTTCGCGCCCTGACGTCATTTCCCTGTCATTTCCGGGGATATGGAGGAGGAACATGTGAGCTGACGCTGGGAACGTCCGGTTCCACGCACTCCCCTCCTCCCTCCGCCTCCCAGATTGTCGGAGACAATGGTCATGTGACAGCGGACCGACGTCGGGCAGGCTCTGCGCCCTGACGTCATTTCCCTGTGTCTGTCACTCAGGGGTTGGGCGGCGCCGACCGAGGCTTCCTGTCTCTACAGCGATTGGCTGCCGGCCCCGCCCGTCCCCAGTCATTGAGCTTCTGATTGGCACTGACCCCTCTGCAATTCTAAACAAGCACTAAAGTGTCAGCAATGATAGTATTTAGCTAGAAGGTTCAGTTGTTCAGTTTTTTTGTTTCCTCACTAACAATAAAGCGACGGAGGTTGCACAATTTAATTTTTGTTTTATGAGAAGTCTGTTTTGTGGTATTTAATAGGTTAACTATATACCATCAATGTAAACTAATGATGTTATACACCTGTTATGTCTAGTCAGGTGCGATCAGGTGACCCCATTCATCCAATGGGGAAAGCTGTTTGCCAACACATACAATTTCCTTTTTTTGAATGTTTTCTCATAAATATAAGGCAACTTGGAGGGGATGCTGTATGCCCCAGTAGACGATCCATCGATCGAAACGCGTCGGGCGCTTTCAGCATCCTTCTTGTTGCCCATTCTTTGTTTTTACCCTGTGATCACATTTTACTATTGCCTGGCTTTTTTAGCAATAAAAATCCCACTTTGTTTTATCTACGCCATGTGGAGCCTGTTTGTTTTTTCTCCACATACCCTTTGAGAGACCCAACCCGTCTTCACCTCAACTTTCCACGTGAAGCACCATTCCCTCTGATTCGCACCTTGGCCATCCTTTGGGAGGACCCACCTGGCGACCCCGGGAGATCCACACAGAGTTTGACCTAGAAGGTTCGCAGAGCTGTGATGTTCGTGTTTCAGGCCCTGAGAGGCAACCCGCTCGTATGACTCTCTGTCGCTGACTAGGGAGTCCACCATTTCTGGTAAGAGTTTCTTACACACCATCTTCACTAAGTTACATGCAGTTGCCAGATATAGTTTTGGGGAAGATCCGATGATACATCCAGTTGGAATATTTATCGTCTTACATCCCTACACCTACCTAGGGGGATATCCCATGCTCCTCTGCTGTTCCATTCCACTCACTGGACTTCATCTACCATCATTCAGAGACTTTTAAGTTTCTACACCAGTGTTCAAATCATATATGGACATTCGTTTGTCAGTCATTTCCTTGACCTTAATATTTTTTGTACATTTTATGCGCTACATTTTCTCTTTTCATATGTTTCTATGGTTTTCGTCACCCTGTATGTAGCTGCTTTGCACCATTGTTTGTATTTAGCGCAGTGTATACCTTCCCTATCTTTGCACTTGTAAAAAGAACTCACTCAGCAATACTGTACTCTCTACTGGAATGGGCAGGTTCCCTCTCACCACAATAGACTCAAAGGCTGTGAGGCTCCGTCCGGAATCCCCTCCTGATGTCTCCGTCTGGTGAAAATGTCGCCGCCGCCCTGGGCTGCCACTCTGGATTGGCTAAAGTGCAGTGCTTCCAGTGATTCTGAAGCGCAGTCTGGTCCGCTTGCTAAGACGGCAAAGATGCACTCTGAGATCCCTCAGAGGCAGGCGATCCAGCTCCACGCTGTATAGGCCGCACTCTCTCACTCCTGGTCACACACAGACCTCCTGCTGGCAGGTGTTGAATGGCATCCAGAGAGGCTGAAAGCAGGCAGCACCAGTCCTTTTATCACTCCTCCCAGCAGGCAGTGCTGCGCGCTTTGCATTGTTTGTATTGTAGTTCACAGCTGATCCAGCTAAAGGAGTCGCTTCCTCCTCCAAACTACATCTCCCACAATACTTCACTGCGTTCCTTCACAAGGATAAAAAGAACATCCTGACAGAACTCAGCAGACACTAGAGGGAGCCAAACTCATTTGAAATAACAACAACTGTAATAACTATAGTAGCAACCCTTGGCTACATACATATGAGTAAACTATTTTTGATAAATTATTTCGTGCTGATAATATATGGTCCCATCAGTCAGATCATCAGATACAGAAAACTAATAATAATAATACACTG
Organism: Lithobates clamitans; assembly: GCA_037952925.1. Classification (NCBI taxonomy): domain Eukaryota; kingdom Metazoa; phylum Chordata; class Amphibia; order Anura; family Ranidae; genus Lithobates; species Lithobates clamitans. The sequence continues at coordinate 64,989 of JBBGZY010002849.1, forward strand.
CTGTGAAAAAGTATTTGTTTTTTTTGCATATTTGTAATACGTCAAGAAGTGCCATCCCTTTAGCCATTAAAGCCTAGTACACATGGCCCAAATGTCAGGCGACATTCGGCCCATGTGTATGACAGCCGGTCCGACAGAAGATGGCCATTTGGCCGGCTTCTTTCGGACAAGCATGCTAGAAAACCAGCAGCCGACTGGCCCCCGATCAGTGCTCTCAGCCAATGGCTGAGAGCACTGGCCGGAGTGTTCTGGCAGGGGGCCGTCCCTCTGTCAGAACACAAAAGAACAGCAGGGGAGATTGCTGCACTAACGTTGAACAAAAAAAAAAACAGCGGTGTGTACCAGGCTTTAGTCTTAGAAAGTATTTCAGCAAAAATGTTGCTGGGGTGGTTGACTTTTGAGAAAATAAGACATTTGGGTATGATTTGTACACAAATGTTTTTCCATATTATAGGGAAGCACTGTTTTAATGTTTTGAGAAAGGTACTTTTTTTTTCTAAAACTAAATACTAATGGCATATGTTGCAATTATATTTTGTTTTATCTTTTTAAACATACGTGATGATTTCAAATTTGCTATAGTGGTTTTTACACTGTGGAGCTTACGTTATATCATAGCTTAAGTTTATGTTTCCCTGTCATTTTCCCCTGAGGTTCTGGGTGTTGTTCTGGAGAGGTTCCTACCCACTGCCCTGCCAAACTATTAATCATGGACAAGCCACCAAGCACCAACATTAACCTTCGTCGCTTATTTACTAACATCCACACACAGCAATTGGCCACAGACTCCAGGGTGGTGGCCTCTCTGGACATCGAGGAGGATAGTTGGTCTAAAATATGAACATTTACCAGAGGGAACAATCTCACCTAATACTCTACTCTGGTTAAACCTGTCTATGCTTCATTTCCACATGTTAGCAGATCCGGGTGCATGGGCTAGACATAACATAAAATGTATCTCACATATCTCCTCTGGCGCCACATTAAAATCCTGGTCACAATTACCATCTGAATTCAACAATCCTTCTTATTATTTGTTTCATTACCTGCAGCTCTCCCATGCCTTTTCCAAACAATTGCCGCAGGCTTTCCTAGTAGGCGCTAAATCGGCCCTTCAACGGGTACATCGTATAGACTGTACAGAGAACCCCACTTCTCATCTTTATGCCCACCTAATTTCAATATCACTTCCCACTCTGTTGGGCCTGAGAACTAAGTTGCAGCATGATATCTAGCACCTGGACGATGATGACTGGGATGACTTATGGGACCTGCTGTTTTGTACTTTGGTTTCCTCACAAAAAAAGCTGATCCAATTCAAAATTGTCCACAGGACCTATTTTATGCCCTCTAGACTTCATGCCATGTTTCCCTGTTGGAGATGTGGTCACCCCCCCCCCCCCCAGGTGATTTTTCCCATGTTTGCTGGTCCTGTTATTGCCGGATTTTGGTCAGAAGTGCTTTCCATGATAAACAGGGTGTCAGTAACCAGGATACCTTCTTCCATGGAAATATGTATACTGGGGTTGGTAGAAAACCTGATTCCCACTGTAGCAGAGAGAACATTGGTGCGCCTTCTTCTCTTTAACGCTAGAAAGGCTGTCGCACTCCACTGGAAGAGGCAGGTTCCCCCTTCTATATATGTTTGGAAAACATTGGTAAACAATAGTCTTCCATTTTATAAGGATACTTACCGTGTTTTCCCAAAAGTAAGACCTACTCTGAAAATAAGACCTACGGTGATATTCATGGAGGGCTGCAATATAAGTCCTACCCCAAAAATAATCCCTAGTTGAAAGTGGTTGTAAACCGCTAGAATCCTCTCTTATAGTAGTATATAATGTAAAAGGTGTGTGTTTCCGTAATCTAATTAAGTCAAAATACCTTCGGTACAGTGCTGATAGGTGCTCAGCTGATCTCCCGCTGCTCTCCTCCTCTTCTCCAAGCTGTCAGTGTGGGATTTCAGCCCCCCTCTGCAGTGTTTGGGGCGGGAAGACTGCTCAGGCGGGCCATGGAAGCGCCGGGCGGCGCTCAACTGATCGCCCGCTGCTCTCCTCTTCTCCCAGCTGTCAGCAGGAGATCTCGGGCCCCACTCCCTCTGCAGTGCTCGAAGCGGGGAAGACAGCTTAGGTGGGTCACGAAAACGCCAGAAGGTATTTGACACAATTAAATTACAGAAACACACACCTTTTACATTATATACTACTGTAATAGAGAGGATTCTAGCATTTTACAACCACATTTACAATGTTCACACTGGGGATTCCTGACAGGCAGGGAGAGTGAGGGGGGAGAAGACAGCCCATTAAATGGTACATTAAATTTAATATAAGACCTGGGCTTATTTTTGGGGAAACACGGTATGTGAATAGGGGTTGTCCTGCAAAATATGATAACGTTTGGTCTAAGTGGTTGGCCGACCTCACCATGGCTACATCATGATTTCTGGTTTGACTGCCACGCATAGTCTTCCCCTGTGATGTGCATTCCCCAACCAAGTCAGGGTCATCTTTGTAGAGCTTGCTGTCGCTTACTTGTTGCATGTTTTTTGCCTTATACTTGCTGATCTGTTATGATGCTTCTCATCAACCACACCTTGATAATCCATGTGCCGTTCATGCAAGTAATAATTACACATCTATTATTATTGCTTGGGCACCTTTGCGTGGGTAGCACAAACTTCTCTTGTGTTTTTCATTTTTTATTTTAAGTTTTTGGTTTGTTTTTCTTATGGTTTATTTATTTTTTTAAGTTTTTGTGTACTTATGTTTTTGTATGTAAAGGTTTCAATAAACACATTTTCAAAAAATAAAAACATAAGTAATGATTTACTCTAAACTGGTACTGAACTCAAAAAGTGAATATTTTCTATGTTGTAGGGAACATCTAGAAATGTAGCTAAGCAGCGCCTTGAAATATTAACCTTTTTTTTAAGCAGAAATAAGAAATATTAACCTTTTAGTCTTTTCCTGAAAAATAATAGTGCATTTCCTATGCCTCTGTATATATTCAAAGTGAAATGTTTCAAGGCACTGCAGCCTCCGACTTCTGGTCTCACCTGACTTGGGGATGCCACAACTGTGCTGCTCTCTGTTTGTCTTGCTGGAGAGAAAGCTGTACCTATAGACCTGCAGTACAAGGATCTCCCTGATTTTCTGCTTTATTTTACCTGTAAATTGGTGCTTTCTCCACCTCTCCTGCTGCTTTTAAATGATTCCCCCACCAGTCATCAGATCACATTCATCAAGCTCTAACATGAGGAAGTAAAGCCTTGCCTCTACCAAGATGGCTGCCTAAGCCAGAGACACAATTTGGAACAATATTTGCTTGTTTGGGCGGGGCTTAAGTGCCCTAGTGGGAAACCCTAAGATCTACACTTGCTGATTGCCTAGGACTCAGTGATGGAGAACCTTGGCACTCCAGATGTTTTGGAACTACATTTCCCATGATGATCAACTACACTGCAGAGTTCATGAGCATCATGGGAAATGTAGTTCCAAAACATCTGGGGCGCCAAGGTTCGCCATCACTGGTCTAGGTTCTAGGAAGGATTTTTTTGGTCATGCAAAATCAGCATTAAAGCACAACTCCAGACTTAGAAGTGAGAAACAATAAACACAGTTAACTCTCTAGAAACCAAAGGCTAACTTGCTGTACTGTTAACACTAAGAACTCCAGACATTACTACAGGTAAAGAACACCAACAACCAGATGCGCAGCATTTAGAAACTGGTGCCACAGAGCCTGCACCGCATCTGCCAACCCTGCAATAACTGTCACCTCACTCCCAGTGGCATGTCCACAGTTACTCTTGGATACAGAAAATAGACTTAACTCTGTAACTATGTGCTCTCTCTCAGGTGCTCCCTCTCTCATAACATGTTTTCATATGATGCCAGTCTCAGTATGTGGGGAACCAGTCGCAAGTAAAGGTGCCAAGCACTTAACCCCCTTCACCACCAGAGTAACCATCACCCTACACCAAGTCACCCATTTCCCAGCTGATGGTTGCCTTAAGCAATGACACATGTACAGTTGTCCCTAGCAACATCACTATAGTCTATGCTAAACAGCAAATTACATGCTGGGCTAAAGTGTACTGTATGTCCTCTAACCTACAGTCCCCTTTTTACAAGCCCTATTCTTTAGAAACGCCATGTAATGCACCACTTAGAGAGACTTCAAACCAGGCATTTAAAGGAACACAAACAGTCTTTACTGAAGAAATGCAAACATAGAAGAACGGTCTTTGCAAAGCAACAAGAAATCGTGTACAGAGGTGCTCTAATGCCCTTAAGGTACCTGAGTTAGCAGCAAGTTCATAAGCAGTCCATTAAGGCAAGAGTCCCCAATAGCTAATATTTCACAAAGGTAGTAAGTGTTCTTAAAGTCAATGATTGGCAATAACCCTTAAAGTCAGTAAGTCCATAAGTGGTAACTGAAAGTCCTCAGGATCCCAACCCCTCAGGAAACCCTGACTGGCCCCACTAACTGTGACACAGTTCAGCAGCATAACAGCCTACATTTTGGCAGTATTGGGAGTACCCCAGGACTCATCCTCTGATGGGCATCTTTTTACCCCATGGGACTATGTAAGTGTTCTCTGTGTACACTTCCTTAACTGAACTCTTTAGTACACATTAAGTTGGCGCCTCCCCCCTTCTTCGTCTTACCTCATATGTGTGGATGGAGGAACCTGTCATTTGTTTTCGTTCAACTCGCTGGCTGAATGAAAAAAAAAAAAACAGTTTATGGCCAGCTTAAATCAGTAATAGAGGAAAGGATGAGCTGCAATGAGACCACATACAATATTGGTGACAACTAAAATACATGCATAATAATTAAACAGAAATATCCTACATATGAGTAAACTATTTTTGTTATTTGGTGCTGATAATACATGGTACCATCCGTCAGATCATCAGATACAATAAACTAATAATAATACAGTGCTGTGAAAAAAGATATTTGTCACACTTAAATTATTCACATTATTATTACACAAAGACAGCCCGAGTAAATACAAAATGCAGTTTTTCAATGATGATTTCATTTATTTAGGGAAAAAGCTGTCCATACCTGCCTGGCTCTATGTGAAAACGTAATTGCCCCCTAAACCCTCTGCTGCATAACCCATATGCGCTTGAGGTCATGAACTGATGGCCGGACATTATCTTTCAGGAGCACAGCCAAGTGCAGGGTATACCAAGATGGGCGTCCTGATGTTTACCCTCCAACGGAGACACAAAACGGCACTTCCTGTATCGAATGTGAAGGCTCCGGTCACCGTTTTCGATGGAATATGAGGCGGCCATAGGGGATGGCTATCGGGGCTGTAGCCCCAAATCTGGAGCCCATAGCCCCAAGTCTCTTGCTGCAGGGTCCCTGCCTAACCAGCAGGTCGCGGCTGTGATGGGATTAGAGGTGGAGGAGAGAGACGAGTGGGCGGATGAGCAGAGATGACATCTCTCTCCGCCCGCTCCACGTCACCACTCTTCCGCCCTCACAGCCGGGCCACTTCAATGTGGGAGCGATATGCGGTGGGGAGCAGTGAGATGACACCATCTCTCACTGCCCGCCATACATCAGCGCTCACAGTGTGGGCCTCTTCAATGTCAGAGGTGCGGCGGAGAGCAGATAGATTACATCATCTCTCATTGCCCGCCCCACATCTCCGCTCTCCTGCCCTCACTAAATGGACCAGTGCTGCCAGCCTGCCACCAATGCAGCGACAATGCACATTTGGTGACACCGGCTGGCATGGCAAGAACCAAAATCCACATCAGTTGGCAAGTGACAATCCACATCTAGTGGCAGGTGACAATCTGCTAATGGTGGCAGGTGACGTGGCAAGTGACAGTCTGCAAATGATGGCAGGTGACGTGGCAAGTGACAGTCTGCAAATGGTGGCAGGTGACGTGGCAAGTGACATTCCACATCAGGTGGCAGGTGACGTGGCAAGTGACAATCTGCAAATGGTGGAAAGTGACGTGGCAAGTGACAATCTGAAAATGGTGGCAGGTGACGTGGCAATCTGCAAATGGTGGCAGGTGATGTGGCAAGTGACAATCCACATCTGGTGGCAGGCGACATGGCAAGTGACAATCCACATCTAAATTTTTTTTTTTTATAATGGAATATTTATCATAGCAAAAAGTAAAAAATATTGTGTTTTTTTCAAACTTGACGCTCTTCTTTTGTTTATAGCGCAAAAAATAAAAAATTCATATGGATACAGTGTTACATGACAGCGCTGAAAACTGAAAATTGGCCTGGGCAGGAAGGGGGTGAAAAATAAAAAATTCATATGAATACAGTGTTGCATGACCGTGCAATTGTCATTCAAAATGTCACAGCGCTGAAAACTTAAAATTGGCCTGGGCAGGAAGGGGGTGAAAAGGCCCAGTATTGAAGTGGTTAAAATCCCACAACTAGAAAAACCTGTGTTTGTATCTAATAACCTTAAAGCAGATCATCACCCTTCCATTGCACTCTCCATCCCACCCGCCCACCACAACACAGATATCGGTCAATTTTTTGGGGTGCTTTTTTGGCCCACCCCTCATCCTTAGACATTTGCCTAGACGAATGAGGTTAGTGCCCCCAGCGCCTCTTGGGATGCATGACGTGCATATCCCAGGAGACACCGAAAACACTGTATTGGTTCCATGCAGTAAAGAAGGAGGAGGGTGGATACAGTGGTGCCCACAGGTGCATTTTATCGCCCCCCTAGCCTGGCACAATAAGACGCCTATGCTGCATTATGAATAGTGATGCTGGCTGGGCGGCCCTGCTCTGGATCAGATCGGTCCTGACCGACCGCGCATTACACCATAAGTAAAATGCTGCTGCCGCCGCTGCTACTTCCCCCTTGGACACTCGGGGCTATTGAGCCCACATTTGGGGCTCCAGCCTCAATAGCCCCCTATTAACGACGCCTATGGCGGTGCCTGCACCTGGAAGAGCCGACAGCTGTCACAAGCCAACATAGCAGAGCCGCACTCGTGCAGCGTCTCCTAAAAGGAGGATCCCAGCAGGACAATTCTTATGTAGTAGTACAGCAAACATAGAAAAGGAGCTCAGTAAGCTCAGTAATTGTAAAATGTAAAGCATTAAGTATTTCTCTATTCTGATTCCTACATGAGCCACATAAGCGAAAGGAAACAGGGTGGTATTGGCACTGGAAGTTGTGGGTGTAAATGCATTTGCTATTTTCATATCTTGTATTGTACTTGTATTAACGTGTACTAAATGGGCTGCTTCCTATATACTGTTGAACTCTCCATGCATGCTCTACCATATGTCATTTTGTTGTTGCTATGTATTCAGCCTAATTATGTACCATACATCTGTTTAGTATCTATAATGGATCTTGCGCACATATTTTTGATTCTAATACAACTTCTACTTAGTAGCATGTTTCATGCACTTATTACTCCACTCACTTCTCATAATAAGCAATGCAGCTGCTATAGACTTGTAGGAACATCAGCCCATTACAAAATTACTTACCCCCACATCAGAGTTTTTCAATGGCCTTAAATAGAAAACAATCAGAGTGGCGTCTTTTTTTTTTTTTTTTACTTCCATTGATACTGTTTTTTTTACTCCTACTGACCTTCGTTGCTGGAGCATATTTTTTACTTTGTCCCCCCAACAGTCTACCAGTGAACTGGTGTTTTGTTTAAAAAAGGTTGATGACCCCTTCTTTAGAGGTTGCAAATGTCATACGGATCTTGAGGGCATGAAAACGAGTGCAACATCTATTCCTTTTTATTTACTAGTGCCAAGATCACAATTACAGTGCCTTGAAAAAGTATTCATACACCTTGAAATTTTCCACATTTTGTCATGTTAACCACTTCAGCCCCGGACCATTTGGCTGCCCAAAGACCAGAGCGTTTTTTGCGATTCGGCACTGCGTCGCTTTAACTGACAATTGCGCGGTCGTGCACGTGGCTCCCAAACAAAATTGATGTCCTTTTTTTCCCACAAATAGAGCTTTCTTTTGGTGGTATTTGATCACCTCTGCGTTTTTTTATTTTTTGTGCTATAAACAAAAATAGAGCAACAATTTTGAAAAAAAAACGCAATATTTTTTACTTTTTGCTATAATAAATATCCCCAAAGAATATATAAAAAAACATTTTTTTCCCCTCAGTTTAGGCCGATACGTATTCTTCTACATATTTTTGGTAAAAAAATCACAATAAGCGTTTATTGATTAGTTTGCGTAAAAGTTATAGCGTCTGCAAAATAGGGGATAGTTTTATGGCATTTTTATTAATAATTTTTTTTTTTATTAGTAATGGCGGTGGTCTGCGATTTTTATTGTGACTGCGACATTATGGCGGACACATCGGACACTTTTGGCGCTATTTTGGGACCATTCACATTTATACAGCGATCAGTGCGATTAAATGTGTAAATGTGACTGGCAGTGAAGGGGTTAACCACTAGGGGGCGCTGCAGGAGTTAAGTGTGTCCCAGGGAGTGATTCTGTGGGGGGAGGGGCTATGTGTGACATGACACTGATCACCGCTCCCGATTACAGGGAGCGGTGATCAGTGTCAGTGTCACTAGGCAGAACGGGGAAATGCTTGTTTACATCAGCATTTCCCCGTTCTTCCTCTCTGTGAGATGATCGCGGGTATCCCCGCGGACATTGAGTCCGCGGGACCCGCGATCACACTCACGGAGCTCGCGGCAGGGTCGGCAAGTGGTTAAACCAAAATGGTAAAACGTATTTTTTGGGGATTTTATGTGATAGACCAACACAAAGTGGCACATAATTGTGAAATGGAAGGAAAATGATAAATGGTTTTCAAATTTTTTACAAATAAATATGTGAAAAGTGTGGCGTGCATTTGAATTCAGCCCCCTTTACTCTGATACCCCTAACTAAAATCTAGTAGAACCAATTGCCTTCAGAAGTCACCTAATTAGTAAATAAAGTTCACCTATGTGTAATTTAATCTCAGTATAAATACAGATGTTTTGTAAAGACGTCAGAGGTTTGTTAGAGAATCTTAGTGAACAAACAGCATCATGAAGGCCAAGGAACACACCAGACAGGTCAGGGATAAAGTTGTGGAGACGTTTAAAGCAGGGTTAGGTTATAAAAAAAATCTCCCAAGCTTTGAACATCTCACAGAGCACTGTTCAATCCTTTATCTGAAAATGGAAAGAATATGGCACAACTGCAAACCTACCAAGACATGGCCGTCCACCTAAACTGACAAGCCGGGCAAGGAGAGCATGAATCAGAGAAGCAGTCAAGAGGCCCATGGTAACTATGGAGGAGCTGCAGAGATCCACAATTTAGGTGGGAGAATCTGTCCACAGGACAACTAATAGTCGTGCACTTCATAAATCTGGCCATTTGCAGTTTGCGAGAAGCCATGTGGGGGACACAGCAAATATGTAGAAGAAGGTGCTCTGGTCAGATAAGACCAAAATTTTACTTTTTGGCCTAAAAGCAAAACGCTATGTGTGGCTGAAAACGAACACTGCACATCGCCCTGAACACACCATACCCACCGTGAAACATGGTGGTGGCAGCATCATGTTGTGGGGAAGCTTTTCTTCAGCAGGGACAGGGAAGCTTAACAGTCTTGATAGGAAGATGGATGGAGCCAAATACAGGGCAATCTTAGAAGAACACCTTGCAAGTAAAGTAGTGGCGCGCTTATTTTTATTATTTATATAAAATAGTGACAAATATATTGTGATTCAAATTTTGCTGCAGCTGTCACTAGTGTGCTCCCACAAAAAAACAATAAAAATATGAGTGTGACAGCACTGCAATACTAATAAAACAAGAAAAAGTGCCTCCTATAGTGCAGTATCCGAGGGGTTAAATAATATAGCCTCCACCCCACATTTATTAAAACGATAAAAAGCATGGAATATACAATTGAGAACAATCTCGCTCTGAGTCGATCAGTCCACCGCCAGGCTCCACCTCTACTAGTTTCGCCACCCCTCAAGTGGCTTCATCAAGGCAGATGAAGCCACGTGAGGGGTGGTGGAACTAGTAGAGGTGGAGCCTGGCGGTGGACTGATCGACTCAGAGCGAGATTGTTCTCAATTGTATATTCCATGCTTTTTATCGTTTTAATAAATGTGGGGTGGAGGCTATATTATTTAACCCCTCGGATACTGCACTATAGGAGGCACTTTTTCTTGTCGCTTTTCATATGCAATGCTGGTCTTAAAAATGTGAAAGGAGTACAGTGGATAAGACCTAAGTCAGCCATTGATGATGTCATTTGATTAAAGACCAGAGAAGATTCCTTTAAAGGCTTATTGGCACTAAGTGCAAAGGCTTGTTTGACCCCTAGGGGTCGCAGAAAGGAGGTGAGCGGCCATTGCATGTGGTGGTGGGAGCACTCAGGATAAAGTTTTTGTTAGAACCATCACTGTGGAGGATTTCTCATTATTGATTATTGGACTTTTTGTTGCATTAATTTATTTTTATATTTTTTCACATATTGTATTATCACTGGAAAGCTTGTATTTGGGTATAATATTTATTATTGCAGTATCATTATTTTAGCGCTATCCCACTGTAGTTCTCATATTTTTTGGGGGACTTTTTTGCATCATTATTTATTCATATTCTTTATTGATATTATGACTGAAGTTATATCCTGTTTTATTAGTATTGCAGCGCTGTCACACATATATTTTTAGAAGAAAACCTGTTAGAGTCTGCAAAAGATTTGAGACTGGGGTAGAGATTCACCTTCCAGCAGGACAACGACCCTAAACATACAGCCAGAGCTACAATGGAATGGTTTAGAGCAAAGCATATTCATGTGTTAGAATGGCCCAGTCAAAGTCCAGACTTAAAGAGGAGTTCCACCCAGGGGGGCCGTCAAAAAAAAAAAAAAAAATAAAAGTCAGCAACTACAAATACTGCAGCTGCTGACTTTTAATTGGACACTTACCTGTCCCTGGGTCCAGCGATGCGGAGGATCGAAGCCCCGCTCGTCCCCCCCCTCCGCTCGTCGGCCCTGGCATTTCAACTGTGGGCGCCGGGCTGTGGCTTCACAGCCTGGCACCCACTGCGCATGCGCAAGCGGCGCTGCGCGCCGTAATTGGCCGCTCAATCATCTGGGACCTGTAATGGGTCCCAGATGATTGACAGGAGGGAGGGAGCAGAGCGGAGCCCTTCCTGTGCCGAGGGGGAAGTGATGTCACCAGCCCAGGCAAAGGAAGGGGCAGACTACGAGGGACCACCTAGCAACAGGCATTTAGAGGTAAGTGAAAAAAAAAAATATCCAAATCTTTTTTTGTTTGTTTTTTTAGAATTTTTGAGGTATTTTTGTTTTTTTTGGTGGAACCCCACTTTAAATCCAATTAAGAGACTGTTGGCTCCTCAATTGCTGTTCACAGACGCTCTCCATCCAATCTGACAGAGCTTGAGCTATTTTGCAAAGAAGAATGGGCAAAAATTTCACTCTCTAGATGTGTAAAGCTGGTAGAGACATCCCAAAAAGACTTGCAGCTGTAATTGCAGAGAAAGGTGGTTCTACAAAGTATTGACTCAGAGGGGGCTCAATACAAATGTACCCCACACTTTTCAGATATTTATTTGTAAATAATTTGGGAAACTATTTATCATTTTCCTTCCACTTCACAATTATGTGCCCATTTGTGTTGATCAAAATTTTACTTATAGGTAAGCCTATAACAAGGCTTACCTATAGGTAGTGTAAATATCTCCTAAACATGCGCCGTTTAGGAGATATTTAGTGTACATCACTGGCGCATGCTCTCTGGGGGAACAGCCACCTGTGCCGTGAACGGCGGCTCCCGCACGCATGCGAGGGAATGATGTCATTGCAGCTCCGGATGGTCACAGAGCCGGAGTCCACGAACCCGGAAGCAAGTACAACATTGCATGACTGCGAAATTACCAGTTAAAGTAGAGCAGTGCAGAATAGCAAAAAATGGCCGAGTCATGAAGGGGGTAAAATCTTCCGGAGGTCAAGTGGTTAAGGACATGTGTGTTCTGGTGCATTTTTAATGCATTTTGCTACGTTCCAGATCTGTTCTATACAGAAAATATGCAGCATGTTCTACTTTTGCTGATTGTACTGGAATGCACTGCGCTGGTGTAAACGAGGGCCATTGGAATCCATGTTAACCACTTGCCTACAGGGCACTTACACCCCCTTCCTGCCCAGGCCATTTTTCAGCTTTCAGCGCTGTCGCACTTTGAATGGCAACTCAGATTTTCCTTCGCTATTGCTCTTAGGGCCAGTTCACACAAGATGCAGTCCAGTGCATTTTTTTTCTGTATGAAAAACACATGGACAGTAGATCAGATGGGTTCCAATGGCCTAGTGCACACCAGTGTGGTCGGTTCCAGTGCGTTCCACTACATAAAAAAAGTAGCACATGCTGCATTTTTTCTGCAGAAAAACACCCATACAGAAACACATCCAGAACGCATCCAGACTGCACTGAAACAGGACTAATAGAGGAGATGAATCTCCCCAACGGGGGCACAGGAAGAAATAAAAACCTGACAGATGTTCTAATCCCTCTCCACTTCTCCATCCATAACTTAAAGAAAATGAAAAAAAAATTGCCTTTAGTTTTACATTAAAGCTGAACTTCAAACAAAACAGCCCCATAGTTAAAATGCTTTTAACCACTTGCCGACCATCCGCCGTCATTATACTGCAGCAGGTCGGCTCGTTTCTGCAAATCGCTGTAGGTGTACGTCGGCTCCTTTAAGAGCTATAGCAGGCGTGCGTGGCAGACGGCCGCGATGTCCACCGGCCACCCGTGATCGCGGGATAGAGAGCCAGAATGGGGATCTGTCAATGTAAACAGACAGATCCCCGGACAGAGGAGGAGAAATCTGCTGTTCCTAGTGATCAGGAACAGCGATCTCTCTCCTCCTCCAGTCAGTCCCATCCCCCCACAGTTAGAAACACCTACCAGGGAACACATTTAACCCTTTGATCGCCCTCTAGTGTTAACCCCTTCCCTGCCAGTGACATTTACACAGAATTCAGTGAATTTTTATAGCACTGATTGCTGTATAAATGTCAATGGTCCCAAAAAAGTGTCCGATCTGTCCGCTGCAATGTTGCAGTCCCGCTAAAAATCTCAGATCGCCACCATTACTACTTTTGGGAATCTGTTCAAAGCTGCAATGATTTGGACGGTGCCATTGGCGGCAATAGCACATCGCATGCCAAATCGGCCCAGTGTGAATGGGGGCTTAAAGCTGGACTCTGGGAAAAGCAAATATCATCTAGAAGTAGCCACCCTGTCCTTAGCAGGGGCTACTTGTGAGTAGGGTGCAGTGTAGTGTGCCGGCAGCAAGTAATACACTCAGAGGCCGAGGTGGATGAGAACATTATATTAGAAAAATCCCAACAATATACAATCAGGTCTGGTGGGTAGGAACAGCCAATGGGAGCCACTTACAAACAGTAAAAGAGGATTGTAATCTTGAAATGATGCTTATAGCTTCTGCAGGAAGGAGCGGGAATGCAGTCTAGCTGGTCCACACCCAAATGGGAGGCTTCCTACGTTGGAGATAGCATAGTCCCTGTACTTTCCCTACTCCTCAGGAATCTTTCCCTGCCGCTATGTGCTGTCCCTTCCAGACAAAGTACCTTTCCCTACACTAGCCACTGACCTGACCCAAGATGGCCGCCGAGGTCATGTGGGGTGCCAGCGTCCAATTGGACAGTTGTTCCCCTGGTGACCACAGGAAATCATAGAGGAACCCAGTTCCTCACGACTTCCTTCTCCCATCTTCATTGCTGCTTCAGTTTATTGCCACCTACAGTGTGGAGCACAGATTGCACCTGCTTACATACTAGTCAAATTTAGTTCTCCTGGGTGGTATGATTTATAGTCTACTTGTTAATTTGGGTTTTTACCCTTAATTCAGTGGAGATGTGCTTTCTCACTTCAGCCAGTAGATGTCACCAGTACGTCTGGTATTAGTACGGTATGAGAAGCTACAGTAACATATGAATATTGATACTTCCCTTGGCCAACCAGTAGGAGGGTTATGACTGGTGCATGCTGGGGGAGAGTATAAATGTTTGGGGAGGTCCAAGTGATTCCTGTTTTCCACTCGGTCACCCAAAAAAAAAAATGCAAACTAAAAGTTTTATATGTGCTGAAGAAACTAAGTACTTAGCTTTAACTCTGCCTATGCCACCAAACCTTGCTACAGTGAAAAGAAATCATCTCCCGTAGCCTCTACAAAAAGAACACCTCTAGGAGTGTCAATCTGTGTCCCAACGCTGTGCTCAGTGGTAGACATGTGCAATTCATTTCGCTCTGAATTCGTTTTTTTAACAAATTTCAACAAATTCGTTAATTCTGAAATATCCGAATTAACGAAAACCTGTTTAACAAATTCATAAATTTGAATATTTGAAAATTTGTAAATTTGTACGTTCGTACATTCGTGAGTTCGTAAATTCGTGCATTTGTAAATTAGTACATTCGTAAATTAGTGAATTTGTAAATATTTAAATTCGGAAATTCGGAAATCTGAAATAATAATTACCTAATAATAACGTAACTATTACTATTATAGGTATTGTAGTTTCCTTTCAAATTTGGCTGTTAGTGAACGTAACACATAAAAATTTATCCGAATTAACGAATGCCTTTTCCAAACGAATAGAAAGTAATGAATTAATACAAATAAATAACAATAATAATAAAAACTTTTTATTATTATTATTTATTCATTTGTTCCATTTGTTTAGATGCAGCATTAGTTATTTTGGATGATTCGTAACATCGGATAAATTTGTATTTGTTACGCTCACTAACAGCCAAATTTGAAAGGAAATTACAATACCTATAATTTAATAGTAAGTTACTATTTCCGATCTTCGAATTTTCGGGTTTTTGAATTTTCAAATTTCTAATTTACAAATGAACGAATTTCCGAATAAACGAATTGTCTAATTTCCAAATTTACGAATGTATGAATTTACGAATGTGCTAATTTACGAATTGCGATCATAACGAATGACCCGAAGAACGAAAAAAAAACAACGAATGAAACGAAAACAAACACATTTTTTGGCAGTGCACATATCTACTCAGTGGTTCCTGTGATGGACCCTCATGCAGGATATAGTAACCATGTCTGGTGATTGCCAGAATTCTGCCCGGTCAGAATGGCCTGGAACTCAAATGTAGAGGGGACAATGAAGGCTGTGGCAGGTATGTGCAGGTACCTCTAGGCCTTTAGTGCCTGCCTGCACTTTATACCTGCACTTTAAACCTGCTAGCCTCTTTATTTTTTTTTTAAGTGCGGCAGTCAATTGAAAATACAAGAAAACAAAATGTACTTTTCTTTATTTTACGAACAAAGATTCTCTTTACCATGCTCAAAACAATATATAAAAAAATCTATGTTTAAGAATTAGTACTTCTTGCTCTTTTTTTCTTGCCTCACTTCAGGTCGAATCTATTTTCAGGAGCCGAGTGCACCAGCTGCCTCAGTAGAGTAACTTATGAATGATTCTATTACCTTAAGGAAAACTATTCCATAGATGTAGCTGAATATGTTCCGGTGAGTGAGCCTGCCATGGGCTGGAGGTGCTAAGGATATATCCAATTTAAACAGTAATCTAGATGTAATCTAAAATATTCAATAAGGAAAGGCAAATTTTTTTTATTATGCTTGTGAGTGGGACGAGCCGATGCTCTCCAATCTGTTGCATGTTTTCCAATTTGACAAGCATCATTTGCCTAGAAGAAAATGACTTCATCTGCAGACCCTGTAAAAGAATACTTATGTGTTTTAAACAAAAAAAAAGCATACATTTTCTTCTTGATGGGTATTAAGAAGTGAGTTTTTGCAGCTTAATACTTATAGCAGTTGACTTACAGTAGGATGACGGGTTTTAGGCTTTCCTTGTATCTAGCTTATGGCCACCATTACTAAAAACGAAACACCATCACGCCACTATTACGGGTGGGGTAGGGTGAGGTAAATTGTTTTCTATTATAGACTCCAATGACCATCTCAGGAAAGATGTTGCCCGGCTGGACAACTGTCTTCCCTGAGACAAATCCCACAAGATCTCAGGTGACCATGTTGACAGAGGAACATGATAATGCCCCACGTCATTCAGGCACACCTGGCATGAGTCAGCTGGCTAGGTCAGGGCCAGGTGCCCACTGTTTAGAGAAAGTGTTTAGTGCAGGGGAAGGTTCCTGATAAGTAGGAATAGATCAGAGAGGTCACCTTCAGTTTGGGATATTGTCTGATGCCTGAAAGAGTAGTGTGAAGGATCCTCATCCAAAACAGTTCATAGGATATGTCACCCCTCCAGTGGTAGCCATCCTCTGGTAGCACTAAAGACAGGTAAATCCGGCCACAGACGGAGCGATTTTCTTTTTGCAGGAAAGGAAATCATTTGATTCCCCCATCAACACAGTCAGTGTTGATGGAGGAACTCCTCCATCAGAGCCATTGTTCTGAAACATAGTGACTATTGCTAGTGGCTATAACAGCCGCTAGAAATTAATCGCATGTGAAACCCGACAGGCTGGTTGTACCCAAGTTGACCAATTGATCAACTTGGGTACATTTAGCCTGCCCATACATGGCTTGAATCATGGCTGAACTGGCCGAGATTCTAACCATCTATGGCTGGCTTAACCGCTTCTGGACCACCCACCGCACATTTAATGCGGCAGGGTGGCCCGGCTACACAAAACAACGTACCTGTACATTGTTGTCTCTTCCGGGGTCTGGGAAACGCACGCTTTTGCCCGGCGACCCGCTCCCGCAGTGATTGGACACAGCGGGAGCCAATCAGCAGGTCCGGCAGACGTAATGTCGTTGACAGGAGAGGCACAACGGCGGTCTGCCTATGTAAACAAGGCCAACCGATGTTCTGTCAGAGAGGAAGAGGGAGATCTTGTGTTCCTGCTAAGCAGGAACACAGATCTCTCTCTTCCTCCAGTTAAGCCATCCCCCACACAGTTAAGAAATCACTCCCAGGGAGCACACTTAACCCTTTGATCGCCCCTGATGTTAACCCCTTCCCTGCCAGTGTCATTAGTACAGTGACAGTGCATTTTTTTTAGCACTGATCACTGTATTAGTGTCACTGGTCCCCAAAAAGTGTCAGCAATGTCGCAGTCCTGCTAAAAAATTGCTGATCGCCGCCATTAATAGTGAAAATAAAAATGGCAAAAAAATATCCATAATTTGTAGACGCAATAACTTTTGAGCAAACCAATCAATATACACATGTAGCAGAATACATATTGACCTAAACTAATGAAGAAATTTGATTTTGTACATTTTTTTATTGCGAATGTTTTATAGCAGAAAGTAAAAAATATTGGGTTTTTTTTTCAAAATTGTTAGTCTTTTTTTGTTTATAGCGCAAACAATAGAAACAGCAGATGTGATAAAATACCACCAAAAGAAAGCTCTATTTGTGTGGAAAAAGGATATAGCTTTTGTTTGGGTACAGTATTGCACGACCGCGCAATTGCCATTTAAGGGAATGCAGTGCCATATCGCAAAAATGGCCTGGTCATGAAGGGGGTGCAACTTTCCGTGCCTAAAGTGGTTAACACAGTACTGTTTCTGGATTGCCTTGTAATGGTGCACACAGCATTGCTTTATGCTGTTTACTGGTACCCTGGTCAAACTAATTATTATTATTATTATTATACAGGATTTATATAGCGCCAACAGTTTGCGCAGCGCTTTACAACATGAGGGCAGACATTACAGTTACATTACGATTTGGTACAAGAGGAATCAGAGGGCCCTACTCCTTAGAGCTTACACTCTAAAAAGGAAGGGTCAACTGATATAAAGGGTAATAGCTGTGGGGGGATGAGCTGATGGAGGAAATAAAACAGTGTTAGTTAGAAGCAGAATAGGCTTCTATGAAGAGAAGGGTTTTCAGGGATCGCCTAAAGATGGATAGATTAGGTGACAGTCGGACAGATTGGGGTAGGGAGTTCCAAAGGATGGGAGAAGCTCTGGAGAAATCCTGGAGGCAAGCATGGGAGGAGGTGACAAGGGAGCTAGAGAGCAGGAGGTCTTGGGAGGACCGAAAGAGAGCGGCTTGGTTGGTATTTTGCGACTAGGTTAGTGATGTAGCTGGGGGCAGAGTTATGGATGGCTTTGTAAATTATTGTTAGTATTTTGAATTTTATTCGTTGGGTGAGTGGAAGCCAGTGGAGGGATTGGCAGAGAGGGGTGGAGGACACTGAATTGTTGGTAAGGTGGATGAGTCTTGCATTCATTATGGACTGAAGGGGGGATAGTCTATGTAAGGGTAATCCAATGAGGAGAGAGTTGCAGTAGTCGATGCGAGAGATGACCAGGGAGTGAATTAGAAGCTTGGTGGTGTCATTAGTTAGAAAGGGGCATATTCTGGAAATGTTGCGGAGGCTAAGGTGGCATGATTTGGACAGGGATTGTATGTGGGCCTGAAAGGACAGTTCAGTGTCTATGTTTACCCCTAGCACCCTGGCATTGGGTGACGGACTAATACAACTAATACAAGTATACATACTTCAGTGCTCTATAAGAATGTGTGTGGTTTCTCCTGGGTTGGGTACCGTGTCTGAGGCCCCACCTACAGTTAGGACAGCCTGTGAGACTGTGAAAAGCAGGGTGCAACAAGGTAAGGCTAGGATTAGGAGTAGGCTGGTATGGTCTGGGGGAGTTTTAAGGATGTTGTCAATACAAACCTTGCCATGTCCTTTTCAAAACACTGGTGGTGTACCATGCCAGTACACCACCAGGTGCTCTTTTAGTTTTGAATATATATATATATATATATATATATATATATATATATATATACTGTATATATACAGTATATAGCTCTTTCCAGCATATAGAGTGATGTGCATGTCAGATAATAGTAGCACTATCTTGGGGTTTATTGGTTTGTTAATCAAAGGCCACGTTGCTAAAATTATATCTTTCAAATTTTAATGGCGTACAGTGTTGCATGACCATGCAATTACCAGCTAAAGTAGCACAGTGCTAAATAGCAAAAAAAGGCCTGGTCATGAGGGGGTTAAAATCGTATGGAGCTCAAATACTTAAAAAAGCAAACTGAGAGCATACTGTCGTGTACATTTACTGCGGCACAATGGCACCACTGCACGAAATCCCCTGCCGCGCTCGCGACCATCGGATTTGTTTCAGAATTGATCAATCTTCGGTCCAGGCCAATGATTTATGGCCTGGACCTGCTGATTTGATCTGGCAAATTAAATCCTTCCCCTCCCTGTGTAAGTGTAAACACTAATTAGCTAATTAGCCGCTAGACTGCTTTTACAAGCAGTGGGAGGGAACCCCCCCCCCCGCCATGTTCCATGGTTTTCTCAGGCTCTCCTGTCCCACCGGGGAACCTGAGAATGCAGCTGATGATTCCACCAGCTGACCATAGAGCTGATCAAAGACCAGAATGGCTCCAATCATCTCTATGGACTAAGAAACCGGAAGCTAGGAGCATTTCATGACTTCGGTTTCACCGGATATAAACACTGCCATTGGGAAATTGGAAAAGCATCTTATCACACTGATCTTGGTGTGGTCAGATGCTTTGAGGGCAGAGGAGAGATCTAGAGTCTAATAGACCCCAATTTAAAAAGAAAAAAAGAGTACCTGTCACTACCTATTTCTATCATAGGGGATATTTACATTCCCTGTGATAACAATAAAAATGATAAAAAAAAAAAAAAATGAAAGGATCAGCAGAAAAATAAAAAAGCAAAATAAATAATACTAAAAGCACCCCTGCCCCCCCCCCCCATGCTTGCTTGCAATGGCGAATGCAAACGTCGCTCTCGTGTCATATGTAAACAGCAATTGCACCATGCATGTGAGGAATCACCGCGAACATCAGATCGAGGGCAATCATTTTAGCAGTAGACGTCCTCTGTAAATCTAAAGTGGTAACCTGTAAAGGCTTTTAAATATGTACATAAATTGTTGCCGCTGCATGGTTGTTCGCAATTTTAAAGCATGTCATGTTTGGTATCTATCTACTCGGTATAAGATCATCTTTTATAACTTACCAAACATTTGGGCAATATAGTGCGTTTTAGTGCATTAAAATGAAAAAAGGTGCTTTTCTTTCTAAGAAAATTGCATTTGAAAAATACTGTGTGAAAAAAAATTGCAACACCCACCATTTTAATCTGTAGGGCCTTTTCTTTAAAAAAAATATAATGTTTGGGGGTTCAAAGTAATTTTCTAGCAAAAGAAAAGTATTTTTTCATGTAAACAAAAAGTGACAGAAAGGGCTTTGTCTTCAAGTAGTTAGAACAGTGGGTGATGTTGGCATAAGCTTCTAATGTTGTGCATAAAATACCAGCACAGATCAAAACCCCCCAAATGACCCCTTTTTGGACAGTAGATACCCCAAGCTATTTGCTGATAGGCATGTTGAGTCCATGGAATATTTTTTATTTTGCCACAAGTTTTGGGAAAATTACAATACATTTTTAATTTTTTTTTTTACAAAGTTGTCACTAAATGATATATTGCTCAAATATGCCATAGGCGTATGTTAAATTACACCCCAAAATACATTCTGCTTCTTCTCCTGAGTACGGGGATACCACATGTGTGAGACTTTTAGGGAGCCTAGCCGTATAACGGACCCCGAAAACCAATCACCGCCTTCAGGCTTTCTAAGGGCGTACATTTTTGATTTCACTCTTCACTACATTACACAGATTGGGAGGCCAGGAAATGCCCAGATAGCACAACCCCCCCCCCCCAAATGACCCCATTTTGGAAAGTAGACACCCCAAGCTATTTGCTGAGAGGCATGTTGAGTCCATGGAATATTTATATTGTGCCACAAGTTTTCGGGAAAATTATAATACATTTTTATTTTTCACAAAGTTGTCACTAAATGATATATTGCTCAAACATGCGATGGGCATATGTGAAATTACACCCCAAAATACATTCTGCTGCTCCTACGAGGATACCACATGTGTGGGAGATTTTTGGGAGCCTAGCTCCGTACAAGACCCCCAAAAACCAATCACCGCCTTCAGGATTTCTAAGGGTGTAATATGGTGATTTCACTTCCTACTACCTATCACAGTTACGGAGGCCCTGAAATGTCCAGATAGCACAACCCCCCCCCAAATGACCCCATTTTGGAAAGTAGACACCCCAAGGTATTTGCTAAGAGGGATGGTGAGTATTTTGCAGCTCTCATTTGTATTTAAAAATTAAGAAAGAAAAGGAAAATGTCTTGACAAAAAGCGAGATCTGCAAAATACTTGACACGCCTCTCAGCAAATAGGTTGGGTGTCTATTTTCCAAAATGGGGTCATTTTGGGGGAGGTTTGTGCTGTCTGGGCATTTCATGGTTTTGAAGACTGTGATAGGTGGTGAGAAGTGAAATCAAGAATTTTCGCCCTTAGAAAGCCTGAAGGTGGTGCTTGGTTTTCGGGGTCCTGTACATGGCTAGACTGCCAAAAAGTCCCACACATGTGGTATCCCGTACTCAGGAGAAGCAACAGAATGTATTTTGGGGTGCAATTCCACATATACCCATGGCATGTTTGAACAATATATCATTTAGTGACAACTTTGCGAAAAAAAAAGAAGAAAATGATTGTAATTTTCCTGAAACTTGTGGCAAAATATGAAATATTCTATGGACTCAACATGCCTCTCAGCAAATAGCGTTGGGGGTCTACTTTCTGAGACTGGATCATTTGGGGGGGGGGGGGGTTGTGCTATCTGGGGATTTCATGGCCTCCGAAACTGTGTAAGGTAGTGAAGAGTGAAATCAAAAATATACGTCCTTAGAAAGCCTGAAGGCAGTGATTGGTTTTCGGGGGCCTGTATGTGGCTAGGCTCCCCAAAAGTCCCCACACACGTGGTATCCCCGTACTCAGGAGAAGCAGCAGAATGTATATTTTTTCAATCACTTGGGACAAAAAAAAAATATTCAATGTGCTCAACATGCCTCTCAGCAAATTCCTTGGGGTGTCTACTTTCCAAAATGGGGTAATTGGGGGGGGGGGGGGTTGTACTGCCCTGTTGTTTTAGCACCTCAAGAAATGAGATAGGCAGTCATAAACTAAAAGCTGTGTAAATTCCAGAAAATGTACCCTAGTTTGTAGACACTATAACTTTTGCGCAAACCAATAAATATACGCTTATTGAATTTTTTTTACCTGAGACATGTGGCTGAATAAATTTTGGCCTAAATGTATGACTAAAATGTAGTTCATTGTATTTTTTTTTATAACAAAAAGTAGAAAATATTTTTTTTCTCAAAATTTTCAGTCTTTTTTCAGTTATATCGCAAAAAAATAAAAACTGCAGAGGTGATCAAATACCACAAAAAAAAGCTCTATTTGTGGGAAAAAAGGACACAAATTTAGTTTGGGTACAGCATTGCATGGCCGCGCAATTACCAGTTAAAGCGACGCAGTGCCAAATAGTAAAAAGTGCTCTGCTCAGGAAGGGGGTAACACTTTCCGGGGCTGAAGTGGTTAAAACATGTAAAGGAACATAAAGCTCCACCTGCTGACTCAAAAGTAAAAAAGAAAAATAATAAAATTGTAAAAATATGATTTTAAAAAACTTACGCACAAACAACTATACGTTCTCTTCAATTCAAAAATGGATTGCTGGAGAGCAGTTTATGTGATCAATGTCTCTGGAGGTCATCTCACAGAAATGTTACAAGGAGCTTTTCCAGTAGAAGATCCCAAATGCCGATGACAGAGCGATGGCCAGTGTATTCTGGTGGGGGGGGGCACCCCCTGTCAGGACACAAAAGCACAGTAGGGGATCACTGTACTAACATCAGATTCTGAGCTCTTCCATTTTTTTTTGTTCAGCCCGCTGGGTTGAACTAAAAAAAATAACTACTAGTGTGTACTAGGCTTTAGACTAGTCTCGTGCAAGAGTTTACTTTCCTGTTGTGAGAAACTTATCTATAGCTGAGTGGTCAGCAGTCATCTACATAATGGAACAGAGTCTGGGATGTGGTCAGGCTCAAGCAGTCATCAGAATCACCATCATTTAGGTTGTTTTCCCTGTGACTCTATTGCTGGTTTCTTCTGGTATTGCTTCTTTTTGTCTCCCTCTATTGGGTCTCCCCATATTCCAGATGTTCCCCTTGTGTCCAAGCACTTGTGCCAGTATTCCTCTTCTGCCCTCAAAATCTATATACACATGAAGAGGAATACCCAAGAGTAGGGATGAGCTTCGTGTTCGAGTCGAACCCATGTTCGACTCGAACATCGGCTGTTCGGTAGTTCGCCGAATTGCGAACGATATGGGCCGTTCGCGCCAAATTCGTGTGGCGCGTCACGGCCCATAATTCACTGCGGCATCGCAGTGCATTGCTTGCTGATGATTGGCCAAGCATGCACTATGACCCGCATGCTTGGCCAATCACAGTGCCACCTGAACAGAGAGCCGTAATTGGCCAAAGCCAAGGAGGCTTTGGCCAATTATGGCTCAGGGGATTTAGTACACGCCCCACACTATATAAGGCCGCCTGCACGGCGGCCCTGTATAGTGTGTGTTCCGGCGTTGAAAGAGATAGACAGAGAGACAGTGTTTGATTTAAGTTAGATAGATTAGGCAGAACAGTCAGTCAGTTAGCTGCACTTACAGTGTATTGTGTATATATATGCATCCCAGGTGTTGCATATATATATATATACACTGTACTCAGTTTAGCTAGATCCGTTCCTGTTATCTTCTAGACTATTTACATTTAGTGCAGTGCGTCCTGCTCACAGTGTTCAGCTAGATCCGTTCCTGTTATCTTCTAGACTATTTACATTTAGTGCAGTGCGTCCTGCTCACAGTGTTCAGCTAGATCCGTTCCTGTTATCTTCTAGACTATTTACATTTAGTGCAGTGCGTCCTGCTCACAGTGTTCAGCTAGATCCGTTCCTGTTAAATTCTAGACTATTTACATTTAGTGCAGTGCGTCCTGCTCACAGTGTTCAGCTAGATCCGTTCCTGTTATCTTCTAGACTATTAACATTTAGTGCAGTGCGTCCTGCTCACAGTGTTCAGCTAGATCCGTTCCTGTTATCTTCCTACTGACAGGCAGGCTTGTCTTGTTACAGTATTAACAGCTACCTAAAGAAAATTACTGGTGTTCTTTTGATCCTATTAGTACCACGGTCAGGCAGCTAGACTATTTACATTTAGTGCAGTGCGTCCTGCTCACAGTGTTCAGCTAGATCCGTTCCTGTTATCTTCTAGACTATTTACATTTAGTGCAGTGCGTCCTGCTCACAGTGTTCAGCTAGATCCGTTCCTGTTATCTTCTAGACTATTTACATTTAGTGCAGTGCGTCCTGCTCACAGTGTTCAGCTAGATCCGTTCCTGTTATCTTCTAGACTATTTACATTTAGTGCAGTGCGTCCTGCTCACAGTGTTCAGCTAGATCCGTTCCTGTTATCTTCTAGACTATTTACATTTAGTGCAGTGCGTCCTGCTCACAGTGTTCAGCTAGATCCGTTCCTGTTAAATTCTAGACTATTTACATTTAGTGCAGTGCGTCCTGCTCACAGTGTTCAGCTAGATCCGTTCCTGTTATCTTCTAGACTATTTACATTTAGTGCAGTGCGTCCTGCTCACAGTGTTCAGCTAGATCCGTTCCTGTTATCTTCCTACTGACAGGCAGGCTTGTCTTGTTACAGTATTAACAGCTACCTAAAGAAAATTACTGGTGTTCTTTTGATCCTATTAGTACCACGGTCAGGCAGCTAGACTATTTACATTTAGTGCAGTGCGTCCTGCTCACAGTGTTCAGCTAGATCCGTTCCTGTTATCTTCCTACTGACAGGCAGGCTTGTCTTGTTACAGTATATAAAGCTACCTGAAGAAAATTACTGGTGTTCTTTTGATCCTATTAGTACCACGGTCAGGCAGCTAGACTATTTACATTTAGTGCAGTGCGTCCTGCTCACAGTGTTCAGCTAGATCCGTTCCTGTTATCTTCCTACTGACAGGCAGGCTTGTCTTGTTACAGTATTTACAGCTACCTGAAGAAAATTACTGGTGTTCTTTTGATCCTATTAGTACCACGGTCAGGCAGCTAGACTATTTACATTTAGTGCAGTGCGTCCTGCTCACAGTGTTCAGCTAGATCCGTTCCTGGTATCTTCCTACTGACAGGCAGGCTTGTCTTGTTAAAGTATTTACAGCTACCTAAAGAAAATTACTGGTGTTCTTTTGATCCTATTAGTACCACGGTCAGGCAGCTAGACTATTTACAGTTAGTGCAGTGCGTCCTGCTCACAGTGTTCAGCTAAACCTACAAGTTAGTGGGGTGCGTCCACCTCACAGTGTTCAGCTAAAGCTACCTGTAGAAGGTTGGTGGTGTTCTCATACTACAGGCAGGTAGTTGATTTTGCTAGCTGCAGTATATATATATATATATATATATCTATATATCCCAGCTTAGTGCAGCTACAGGCCATTAGTATGTCTGGAAGGCCAAGAAGGAGAGGCAGACAGTCACAAGCCAATAAGAGAGGGCAAGCAGGCTCTGTGTCTAGTGCTGGTCGTGGAGACGGTGCATCCTCATCAGCACGTGGCCATGGGACACGCTTGGCCTTTTTTTCGGCAGCTGGCCGTGTTGAGCCGCAACATGCGGAAGACTTGGTCGAGTGGATGACCAAGCCGTCCTCATCCTCCTCATCCTCTCTCACCCATGCTCAGGGTGCTTTGTCTGGCAAAGCAGCGGCCTCTTTCCTCGGCTCAATGTCATCAGTGACTCCTTCCCTAGCTCCACCATGTCCTCCTGAGGAGTCCCTCGAACTGTTTGACCACAGTGTTGGGTACATGCTCCAGGAGGATGCCCAGCGTTTGGAAGGCTCTGATGATGATACTGAGCTCGATGAAGGCAGTAACATGAGCACGGACAGAGGGGGTGCCCAAGAAGGACAGCAATCTGGCAGTCATGCTCCCCCTGCTGCAGCATACTGCCGGGTTTGCTCCAGTGATGAGGAGGGAGGGGATGATGAGGTCACTGACTCAACGTGGGTACCTGATAGGAGAGAGGAGGAGGAGGAGGAGGAGGAGGAGGAGGCGGCACATCACCAACGAGGCTGGATGCCCTCCAGGGGCCAGCCTAAGGGCAGCACATTGACTGCATCACATGTGGAGGGCGCTGCAGTCTCTGCGCGTTATTCAAAAAGTTCTTTGGTGTGGGCCTTTTTTGAGACGAGTGCATCAGATCGCACCGCTGCTATTTGCAACATATGTCTCAAGCGTATCTCACGTGGCCAAAACATCTCCCGCTTGGGTACCACATGCTTGACCAGACATATGTTCACCTGCCATGCAGTTCGTTGGCAAGCGCATCTAAAAGACCCACACCAAAGAACAAAGAGGACCTCTCCTTGCTCCTCATCAGCTGAGATTTCCAACCCCACTAGACCTTCAGTCCTCTCTGAGACCTGCACTGAGAGGAATGAAGGTGTAGAATTAGGTGTGTCACAGCCAAGTACTTGTGGGCAATCTGCTTTTGGTACACCGAAGTCAGATTGTACCAGGCAAATTTTCCTGCCCCAGCTGCTGCACCGCCGAAAGAAGTTTGCTCCCAGCCATCCACATGCCCAGCGGTTGAATGCTAGCTTGGCAAAATTGCTGGCACTTCAACTGCTGCCTTTTCAGTTGGTAGACTCTGCCCCCTTCCGTGATTTTGTAGAATGTGCGGTTCCTCAGTGGCAGGTACCCAAACGCCACTTTTTCTCACGGAAGGCAATTCCGGCTCTCTACCGGCATGTGGAAGGCAATGTCCATGCCTCGCTGGACAGGGCGGTCAGCGGTAAGGTGCATATTACCGCTGACTCATGGTCCAGCAGGCATGGACAGGGACGTTACCTAAGTTTCACGGCGCATTGGGTGACTCTGCTGGCAGCTGGGAAGGATGCAGGACAAGGTGCAGTAGTGTTGGAGGTTGTTCCGCCACCACGCCTCCAAAATGCTAATGATTGTGACACACCTCTCTCCTCCACCCCCTCCTCTTCTTCTTCCTCCATGGCCTCTTTCTCGGAACCAGCGGTGCTCCGTAGTCGTTCAAGGGGCTACGCAAGTACGCAGGCCAAAAGATGCCATGTGGTGCTTGAGCTGGTGTGCTTGGGGGACAGGAGCCACACTGGGGCAGAGGTTCTGTCAGCTCTGCAGGGGCAGGTTCAGAGGTGGTTGACGCCACACCAACTTAAGGCAGGAATGGTGGTTTGCGACAATGGCACCAACCTCCTCTCTGCCCTCCGACAGGGACAAATGACCCATGTGCCCTGTTTGGCTCACGTCCTTAACTTGGTGGTGCAGCGGTTCTTGGGCAGGTACCCGGGCTTACAGGATGTCCTGAGGCAGGCCAGAAAAGTCTGTGTGCATTTCCGCCGGTCATATAATGCCAGTGCTCGGCTGACGGACCTCCAAAAGGAGTTTAACCTGCCCAAGAACCGCCTAATCTGTGACATGCCCACCAGGTGGAACTCAACGTTGGCCATGCTGCAGCGGCTGCACACGCAGCAGAGGGCCATCAATGAGTACCTGTGCGACTATGGCACCAGGACAGGATCAGGGGAGCTTGGTTTTTTTTCCCCACGCCAGTGGGCCATGATCAGGGATGCATGCACTGTCCTGTCACCATTTGAGGAGACCACGAGGATGGTGAGCAGTGACAGTGCATGCATCAGTGACACTGTCCCCCTTGTCCACCTGTTGGAGCACACGCTGCGTGGAATAATGGACAGGGCACTTGAGGCAGGAAGAGGAGGACTTCCTTAGCTCTCAAGGCCCCCTTTATCCAGACAGTGTTCCTGCATGCCCGCCGATCACACAGGAAGAGGATGAGGAGGAGGAGGAGGAGGAGGAAGATTGTGTCAGTATGGAGGTGGAGCCTGGCACTCAGCATCAGCAGCAGTCTTTAAGGGATCAGTCCCAAGAAACACATGGACTTGTACGTGGCTGGGAGGAGGTGGCTGTGGACCATGTCGTCCTTAGTGACCCAGAGGACTCCGGACCGAATGCCTCAGCAAACCTACGCTGCATGGCCTCCCTGATCCTGCAAAGCCTGCGTAAGGATCCTCGTATTCGTGGTATCAAGGAGAAGGACCAATACTGGCTGGCAACCCTCCTTGATCCACGTTACAAGGGTAAGGTTGCGGACCTTATCTTGCCATCGCAGAGGGAGCAGAGGATGAAACATCTTCGGGAGGCCTTGCAGAAAGGTCTGTGCAACGCGTACCCAGAGACTGGGAGGTTACAAACTCCTGTTTCTGGACAACGTGTTGCTGAGGCTTCGGTCAGTCAAAGAAGGAGCAGTGGAGAAGGTGGCCGTCTGACCGATGCGTTCAGACAATTTTTTGGTCCGCAGCCCCAAGGTATGATCGGTTCCAGCAACCATCGCCAGCGTCTGTTTTACATGGTGCAGGAATACCTAGGGGCAAGATCAGACTTGGACACCTTTCCCACCGAAAATCCTCTGGGTTACTGGGTCTTGAGGATGGATCACTGGCCAGAGCTTGCACAGTATGCAATTGAGCTACTGGCCTGTCCTACATCCAGTGTTCTTTCGGAACGCACATTCAGTGCTGCTGGAGGCGTGGTAACCGATCACAGGGTGCGTCTGTCCACCGACTCGGTCGATCGACTGACCTTCATAAAAATGAATCAGTCTTGGATCACCACCAGCTACCAAGCACCTGATGCTGATGTAACCGAATAATTTTTTTTGAAATCTCAGATCCCTTCAAAGACTGCCTATGCTGATGCTGAGTGACTATCCCTGAGAAATTATCCTCTTCCTCCTCAATCATCACGCTGATAGCTTGTAAGAACATTTTTGGTTCTGGGCGCCACCACCAGTGCCTAAGGCACAATTTTTCAGCCCCTGTTTAACAGGGGCATGTAATTACAATTTTTGATGCAATACTTTGCAGCAGGGCTCGTTTCTGCGTTACAACTAGAGTATCTGTGAGGGGTTGCAGTGTTGTGGCACCAGCACCAGTGCCTAAGGCCCAATTTTTCTGCCCCTGTCTAACAGGGGCGTGTAATTACAATTTTTGATGCAATACTTTGCAGCAGGGCTCGTTCCTGCATTCCAACTAGAGTGTCTGTGAGGGGTTGCAGTGTTGTGGCACCAGCACCAGTGCCCAAGGCCCAATTTTTCTGCCCCTGTCTAACAGGGGCGTGTAATTACAATTTTTGATGCAATACTTTGCAGCAGGGCTCGTTCCTGCGTTCCAACTAGAGTGTCTGTAAGGGGTTGCAGTGTTGTGGCACCAGCACCAGTGCCTAAGGCCTAATTTTTCAGCTCCTGTTCAACAGGGGCATGTAATTACAATTCTTAATCTAATATTTCACAGCAGGGCCCTGCGAGGGCTTACAGTGTTGTGGCCACAGCAACACCTAAGGCCCAAATTTCTGCTGAGTATATAGGGCAGGACCCTACTTTCAAACATCTAACTTACAAACGACTCCTACTTGCAAACGGAAGGAGACAACAGGAAGTGAGATGAAATCTACCCCTAGGAAGGGAAATTCTCTCCTGTAAGAGTTAATATGGGAAAAAAAATTCTCCTTTCCACTGATGCTTTCCAATCCTTGTTCCACAAAAAAACCCAAATTTTCAAAAAACATTTTTCATTGGGACAAAAAGTGAGGTGAAATCTTCTGAAGAGGAGGAAAGACAGCAAAACAAATGTCACAGGGGTGATAACCCTTCCCTAAGTTTTCCAAAAAGCTTAAAAAAGATTTTTTGGCTGGAGCTAAACACGTTAAAAATGTACCCGTTCAAAATTACAAAGAGATTCTACTTAACAACAAACCTACAGTCCCTGACTTGTTTGCACCACCTGTATACTGCTGTTCAGAGTATATAGGGCCTGGTGGCCCCACACCTTTCCTTATTTTAATTTGGGTGCGGGGTTCCCCTTAATATCCATACAAGACCCAAAGGGCCTGGTAATGGACTGGGGGGTACCCATGCCGTTTGTCTCACTGATTTTCATCCATATTGCCATGACCCGACATTACATTAAACCCGCAAGCAGTTTTAAATGAGATTTTTTCCTTTAAAAATGACATTTGGTGCAGGGACTGTTCTAAACACGGGAAACACGCGTCACTTTACAGGCATACTATAGACACCCCCCAGGTACGATATTTAAAGGAATATTTCACTTTTTTTTTTTTACTTTAAGCATCATTAAAATCACTGCTCCCGAAAAAACGGCCGTTTTTAAAAGTTTTTTTTGCATTGATACATGTCCCCTGGGGTAGGACCCGGGTCCCCAAACCCTTTTTAGGACAATACCGTGCAAATTAGCCTTTAATAAGAGCACTTTTGATTTCGAACGTTCGAGTCCTATAGACGTCAATGGGGTTCTAACGTTCGTGCAAACTTTCGGTCCGTTCGCAGGTTCTGGTGCGAACCGAACCGGGGGGTGTTCGGCTCATCCCTACCCAAGAGCAACCAGGGGGCAACAGGCATGAGCATATGCCCTAATTGGTTGGTCTTCCTTTTTAGGGGCAATAAACTGTGCAAGTTTGACTGCTGCTTCATTGCAATATGGAGCAGCAGCTCTCTGATAGGAGATTTGTTGGCAGATCTTTCCTGGTGCCAGGAGGACACCATACTTGTGAGTGTATTATGTTTTTTTTTTTTTTTTTATATTAAATAGGCGATTGTATACTAAAATGCTGTACACTATAATGGCTTCCCTGGTTTCTCTTTTATGATTGTGTATGGGTATATCTAACATACTATTCCCTGGACAGTCGTAAAGAAACACAAGGCCAACATCGAAGGTTATGATTTAACAATGAGCACAGCATGACCTTCCTTATTCTCATACAGGAGGTCAATAATTATTGGTAAGTGCGGTCCCTTTGGGGGGAAGGTGGTGGTACCAGTCAGAGGTTTGCTTGTGGATTGCACTGAGCACCATTCACTTGTTTTTTTTAAGATTGTTTTTGCGGTTACAATTTAATCACTTATGCACTTTGAGGATTATTGCACTTTATGAGGGTTTTTTTTATATTATTTTCAGTAGATATGAAATTGTGAACTATTTATTTATTTTGGATGAAGGATTATATGAACTTTTGACATTACTGCATTTTAAGCTATTGCACTTTGTTGTGTGTACTCATTATAGGGTAATTGCAGCTCCAGTTTTTTGCATTGAGTATTTTACATCAGTATGAATATACACAGTCAAGAGCAGCAGCTGTCCACAACAAATTCACTTTTGCGCGGATGTTCTGTTTTATAGTCCTTATAGAACCATAGTACACTTGTATTTTCATGCCTACAATCCTATCGGAGAAGCAGATCTTATGGTAAAATATGCTGAATTCATGACCCAATGATAACATTTTACCCAACTTCCATATAGAGATAATTCAATTTATCATCAATTTAGTGAATGCACTGTGATTTTCACGGTGACAAAGTTGTCATTACTGGCAATAATAGCCCAGACTGTGAAGTCATATAAACCCTTTGATCTTTACATCTTTTATTCCCAAATGTGTGTTTTTTTAATACATTACATAGTAACACATTGATTCTATTTTACTAATAAGTTGGAGGGTGACATTTTATTTTACCACTTAGTAATGTATCTCTCACACTGCATAATGTATCTTTATAGAATGTATCCTTGCCCTATCACGTGGTATGTAATCTAAAAGTACATTGTGACATGGCCATGGAAACCTCTTGATAAAAGCTATTAGAATGTTTAAAGTTGTTTAACTTGTCAAATCAATCAATTTGCAGCTCTAAAGCTAGCAGGATAATTTCTTATATTAAAGAGGCCTAGACTCCAAAGAGAAAGAAAAAATTATATTGTTTTACTTCTAAAGAAAGACTTCATCTTAAATATTCCCTTCAGTTTGGGGCACTAAAACTAAACTAAAAAATGGCAGAGAAGAACAAGGACGGTTTAATAACTGGTGTACTAAAGTCTGCCACATAAGGACACTTATGCCCCGTACACATGGTCGGATTTTCCGATGGAAAATGTCCGATCGGAGCGTGTTGTCGGAAATTCCGACCGTGTGTGGGCTCCATCGGACATTTTCCATCGGATTTTCCGACACACAAAGTTGGAGAGCAGGAGATAAAATTTTCCGACAACAAAATCCGTTGTCGGAAATTCCGATCGTGTGTACACAAATCCGACGGACAAAGTGCCACGCATGCTCAGAATAAATAAAGAGATGAAAGCTATTGGCCACTGCCCCGTTTATAGTCCCGACGTACGTGTTTTACGTCACCACGTTTAGAACGATCGGATTTTCCGACAACTTTGTGTGACCATGTGTATGCAAGACAAGTTTGAGCCAACATCCGTCGGAAAAAATCCTAGGATTTTGTTGTCGGAATGTCCGAACAAAGTCCGACCGTGTGTACGCCTTAATACACTGTTGGGCAAGGCTTTTTTTTCCTCAGGGAATATGTGCAGGAATTACCCCCTTCTTAGTCACCCCTTGTCTCCACCCCCTACCCACCTCCGAGCACTGTTACTTGTCTCCACCCCTCTTTTAGAGAATACAGAGATAAGTAGCATTTTGTAGTGCTTAGTAATTTGTATTGAACAATAAAAGCAGTAAAATAGATCCCCTGCAGCCAGCAACAACAGATCCCCCACACAACAATAAACCCCCCTCTGCAACAATGGACCCCCTCACAACAAAATACAAGGCAAGCAAGTATAGACCCCCTTTAGCCACAACAGATCCTCCAGCAGCCAATATCAATAGACCCTCTGGCAGCCAGCAAAAACTGACCTCTCCTTCAACAGTAGATCCCTTCCAGCAACAATTGACAACCCAGAAACATAGGACCCCCCCCCCCATAGCAGCAATAGACCTCCCCAGCAACAATGGACCCCCATGCAAAAATAGATCCCCACCAGAAACAAAAAATCTCCCAGCAGGCATCAATAGACTCTCCAGCACCCCTTGCTATTACATACATTTAGTGGTGAAGGGGCCGGAACTGCGTTCACCCATGTTCCCACTGAAAAAAGCCCTGCTGTCGGTCTGATGGCATACACACGTATCAGCCAATGTGCTGTCACAGGAGTCATGTTTTATTTAAGACAGACATCTTTAATTGCTGCCATACCATCCTGGTTGCCAAACAACTTGCAACAAAGCACCTGACTGCCTAAAAGAGCAAAGTGGGGAAGGTGCCACTGTAGAGATGCATGGATCAGGGAACAGATTGTCAGGGCTGGGCTCAGCCCTTCCTTCCCTAAGCTGGCCGCTCAGCTATCGGCTAATTTCCAGCTCCTTTCTCTCCACAGTGACTCACCTGTTGATGATATCCTGCTCGTCAGTCCTGCCTACTTAAGCCGTCCAGGCCAGATGATCTCTGCCTTCACCTTGGTCACATCTCTAGAGACGCTCTCCTGTGTTCCTGTTAAAGACTTGCTTGGCTGACATTCCTTCTGGTTCCAGATCCTGCTTGCTGTTCTACTACACTCCTCTCTGGTGGGGGGTAGCCCCCCAAAGCACCTTGTCCCCATGTTGATGGGGAGAAGGGCCTCATCCCCACAACCCTTGCCCGGTGGTTGTGGGGGTCTGCGGGCGGGGGGGCAACAAGGGGACCCCAAGATCCCAGCCCCCCCTCTGTGTGAATTGGTAATGGGATACAAATGTACCCCTACCATTTCACAAAAAAAATGTCAAAAAGGTTAAAAGACACAACAGACGGTTTTTAACAAGTCCTTTATTAATTTCTACTTCTTCCATCTTCTTTCTTCTGGTCTTTCTTCGGTGTTCTTCTTCTTCCTCCATCTTCTTCTTCTCCATCTTCTTCTTCTCCATCTTCTTCTTCCTCCGCTGTTCTCATCCCGCATCTTCCTCCGGCTTCTTCTCCGCTCCGTCCACACGATTCGCCTCAGTGGGAGTCTTCCGCCGTGTGACGCTTCGGTTCTTCTGACACTTCTTATATAAGGGAGGGCGGGGTCACCAGGTGACCCCACCCCCTCTGACAACACGGGGAAAGCCACAGGGAAGTCCCCGTGAAGTCCCTGTGTGTCAGAGGAGGGCGGGGTCACCGGGTGGCCCCGCCCTCCATTATACAAAAAGTGTCAGAAGAACCGAAGCGTCACATGGCAGAAGACCCCCACTGAGGCAGATGGTGTGGACGGAGCGGAGAAGAAGCCGGAGGAAGGTGCGGGATGAGAAGAGCGGAGGAAGAAGAAGATGGAGAAGAAGAAGATGGAGAAGAAGAAGATAGAGGAAGAAGAAGAACACCGAAGGAAGACCAGAAGAAAGAAGACCAGAAGAAGAAGCGGAAAGAAGAAGAAATTAATAAAGGACTTGTCAAAAACCGTCTCTTGTGTTTAACCTTTTTGACACTTTTTTTGTGAAATGGTAGGGGTACATTTGAACCCCATTACCAATTCACACGGGGGTGGGATCTGGGGGTCTCCTTGTTAAAGGGGGCTTCCAGATTTCGATAAGCCCCCCGCCCCGCAGACCCCCACAACCAGCGGGCAAGGGTTGTGGGGATGAGGCCCTTCTCCCCATCAACATGGGGACAAGGTGCTTTGGGGGATACCCCAAAGCACCCTCCCAATGTTGAGGGCATGTGGCCTGGTACGGTTCAGGAGGGGGGGTGCTCTGTTGTCCCCCCTCTTTTTCCTAGGGCGTGCTCGGATAAGGGTCTGGTATGGATTTTTGGGGGGACCCCACGCCATTTTTAAAAAAATTTTGGTGTGGGGTTCCCCTTAAAATCCATACCAGACCTTATGGGTCTGGTATGGATTTTGAGGTGGACCCCCGCGCCATTTTTTAAAAAATTTTGGCGTGGAGTTCCCCTTAATATCCATACCAGACCTGAAGGGCCTGGTATGAAATTTAGGGGGACCCCCATGCATTTTTTTTTTCAATTTTGGTTCGGGGTTCCCCTGTGGGGGAATCCCATGCCGTTTTTATCAATGAACTTTTATGTTTATTGCCAGACCGACAATTCATTATAGCCGGCGCTAGCGATAGTAGTTTTACATGACTTTTTTCCTTTACAAATGTCATTTTGCTGTCAGACTGTTCTAAACACGGGAAACATGCGCCCCTTTACAGGCATACTATAGACACCCCCCAGGTACGAAATTTAAAGGAATATTACACTTTTATTGTTTCACTTTAAGCATTATTAAAATCACTGCTCCCGAAAAAACAGACATTTTTAAAACTTTTTTTTTGCATTGATACATGTCCCCTTGGGCAAGACCCAGGTCCCCAAACACTTTTTATGACAATACCATGCAAATTAGCCTTTAAAATTAGCACTTTTGATTTCTCCCATAGAGTTTTAAAGCTTTCGAATTTGCCGCAAACACACCAAATTGTTCCCTGTTTGGCAAACGGGCAAACAGCCAATGTTCGAGTCGAACTCATGTTCGACCTGAACATAAAGCCCATCCCTACTCTCTGGCTCCCTGATGTTTTGGCTTGTCTGACTATCCGTTCTGGTTCCTGAACTCTGGCTATGTTTTGACTATGTTTACTCTGTTTACCTTTTTTTTATTATTATTTAAACAAGTGTGATTTAACTGTACTTCTGTCTCAGTCTGATTCATGGTTTCTGACAGATAAGGTTTCATTTCTTAATGTGCTTTACTTTGGAGGGAAAAGAAACATTTCTTAATGCTGGACGCACCTGTTACCTCCTGCTAGCTCAGCTCGATTCTCACACAAGGGTTTTATTGGGCTGTCAAATCAGGGCTGGAAGCACGCAGCTACCGGCCACCCACAGGACTATAATGTGTGCTTTTAGCACTGTCTTTTATATTAGAATCAACTTAACAGACATTTATTTTTTTCCAAGTAACTACAAAACACTGTCAGTGGACAGTGGGGGAGGTTTACTAAAACTGCTGCACACTCAAAAATGAGTTACCAATTTTGGGATATTTCTAGCAATGCATAAATGAAGAGCAGATTACCCCAGGAGGCATTTCTTTCTTCTTAAAGATACAGCAATGCACAAAAAACCCATATATATATATATATATATATATATATATATATATATATATATATACATATACATACACACACACACACAGTACTGTGCTAAAGTCTTAGGCGTGAGGAGAAAATGCTGTAAATTAAGAATACTTTCATAAATACAAATGTTAATAGCTTATTTTTTTCAATTAACAAAATGGAGAGTCAATAAACAGAAGAGAAGTCTGAATCAGATCAATATACAATATGGTGTGACCACCCTTTGCCTTCAAAACAACATCAATTCTTCTAGGTACACTTGCACATAGTCTTTGAAGAAACTTGGCAGGTAGGTTGTTCCAGACATGTTGGAGAACTAACCACTTCTGTGTATGTAGGCTGCCTCAAATCCTTCTCTCTCTTCATGTAATCCGAGACAGACTCAATAATGTTGAGATCAGGGCTCTGTGGGGGCCAAAACATCACCTTCAGGACTCCTTGTTCTTGTTTACGCTGAAGATAGTTCTTAATGACATTGGTTGTATGTTTGGGGGCGTTGTCCTGCTGCAGAATAAATTTCGGCCCAATCACACTCCTCCCTGATGGTATGGCATGATGGAAAAGTAACTGCCTGTAGTTCTCAGCAATGAGGACACCATTGATCCTAACCAAGTCTTCAACTCCATTTGAAGAAATTCAGCCCCAAGATGTTTGGAACAACCTACCTGCTGAGTGTGACAGACTTAGCCGAGACAGAGGCTTTTGGAGAGGACTGAATGCAAGCCTCTTGCCTTTTGATTATGGGCCCTGTATTTTCAAAGGAACAATACTCTTTGCGAGGTGAATGAGAAATCTAGTCTGATCTGTACTAGTCGCACTCAGTCGTGTATATATGTGTATGTTGTGTGTTGTCTCATTCTGTTGTGGACTCTTTGCTGTGATCATTTGGGATGTGTGTCTCTGTGGAGGGAGGGGGGATTCCTCCAGCAGCCCCCCTGCTGATAAGACTGTTTAGTGAGGAGAAGTTTGAACACACCTGACCTGTGTGTCCATTGTCTTTGGACAATTTAACCCGCCCTCTTTTCCAAGGGTGGGGGGGAAGAGTCTCTGAGTTATTTTATCTGTTGTGTCCATGTGTGATAATAAAACAGTCCATGTTAGCAGCGGAGCAAGTCTCGCCTTGTTTTGTGCTTTGTAAGTGGTTAGAATATCTGTATCCAGACTGGGAGGAAGTGGTATACTGACAGAAACACTCAAGCGGAGTGTGGGACGTTCCGTCACAATTGGTGACAAGCAGTGGGACGCTTCCTGCAGTCTAGGACGTCCAAACCTCCACCTGGATCCAAGATCAGGATAGCAGACTTCGGTCACCCCAGTGGAGATATGGACCTGGCATATTCCCAGGGCTGCTGCAGATCTTCCTTTCAACATACACCAGGACTGTGTCTGAGGATGAATACCTGGAGTTCAGGCAGCAGATTTGGGTGGAGCTCTGGATTGGAGCCCTCCAGCTTGCTGGTATAAAACAGGGCAAGTGCTTTCCAACCCAAGAACAACGAGCCAGTGACCAACGGGCATTGCGGATGGCATTCCTGGGAGAGCGGCCCCAGGATCAATGGGGGATGAGTTGGACAGGCTGGTCCAGCAGGAGATAGAGCTGGACAATCATTATCGGGCTCTGCAACGGCACGCAGAGCAGGGATATTTAGGGGAGACAACAGAATTCTCTCCGGAGGGATATGACTTTGGAGGCCCTGGATTGCTGTGGGAGAGCCTTACACATCATTTTGTGTTTGGCGATGAAGGGGAACCTACCCTTGAGGACCTGAGAGAATATAGAGAGGCTAGGCTCAGTCTTGCAGGGGTCTCAGAGCTTAAATCTGATCTGGACCATTTGCTAAGGAAGGAACAGCATCTGGAAAGGGCATACAGGAAACTGCTAGAACACGTTCAGCAGCATGCCAGAGAATCAGCGGTGGAAAATCTGGAGATTGCTGACCCCAAACCTGAATTGCTGACAACAGGGCAGAGCTCTGCTAAACTCTGCCCAGCACTGATAGCATCTTCTGGGTTCCATGGACAGGAGATGGTGAATCTCTATCCCCAGACATCAGTTGCAGAGACAGGGGATTTGATAGACTTTTCTGCTGAGGAAGAACAACCTGATGAGCCTCCAGCAGAAGAGCTGCTATCAGGGCCAAAGTTCACTGTGCTCTGCCCAGCACCAACAGTGGCTTCGGCCTTCTTGAGAGAAGAGGTAGTCAGCCTGTCTCCCACAACACTGACAGGGACATGTGATTTTCTGCCAGCAGCATCTATGAAGTTACAACAAACTTTTCCAGCTGAAGATCTGGTATCTGAATAGAGGGTCTAAGACCTCTGTCCCACACTTTTAGCAATTCCAGAGACTGGGGATTTAATAGACGTTTCTGTAGAGGAGGAACCACCTAGCAAACCCCCAGCAGAAGTGGTGGCAACCGGACAGAGGGTCCAAGACCTCTGTCCCACACCTGCAGCAATTGTGGAGACCCAGGGTGAGGAGGTGGCAGTCTATCGTGAGCTGCAGATCAGGATCCAAGGAGAGAAGGCAGTCGTCACCTCAAAACAGCAGCTTGATCTGGTGTTGGTGGATGGGGCTTCAGTCCCCACCTGTATACCCCAGGGATGCTGGGCAGTCGGCCCAGAACCCCAACAGCATGACGGCATGATCTCAGTCCTCCTGTCTTCTCTCCAGCGGCAGAAAGGACTCCAAAAAAAAAGGGAGAAGGGCCAGTCCAGGCCTCTCCCCAGCGGCGGATATGTTCTCTGCGAGAGGCAGAGATTGGCTGGGTGAGTAATACTTTGTTTGGAACAATTTGTTTGGGGTACTATGTGGATACCAACATTAGAGGACTGGAACTACTGACTAACTTCGGAGTCAACCCGTCTGGGGTCTCCTCCTGTGTTAGTCTCCTGCCGAAAGGGGAGAAATGTGACAGACTTAGCCGAGACAGAGGCTTTTGGAGAGGACTGAATGCAAGCCTCTTGCCTTTTGATTATAGGCCCTGGATTTTAAAGGGAACAATACTCTTTGCGAGGTGAATGAGAAATCCAGTCTGATCTGTACTAGTCGGACTCAGTCGTGTGTATGTTGTGTGTTGTCTCATTCTGTTGTGGACTCTTTGCTGTGATCATATATATATATACACACACACAGTATCTCACAAAAGTGAGTATACCCCTCACATTTTTGTAAATATTTTATTATATCTTTTCATGTGACAACACTGAAGAAATTACACTTTGCTACAATGTAAAGTAGTGAGTGCACAGCTTGTATAACAGTGAAAATTTGCTGTCCCCTCAAAATAACTCAACATACAGCCAATAATGTCTACACCACTGGCAACAAAAGTGAGTACACCTCTAAGTTAAAATGTCCAAATTGGGCCCAATTAGCCAATTTCCCTCCCCGGTGTCATGTGACTCGTTAGTGTTACAAGGTCTCAGGTGTGAATGGGGAGCAGGTGTGTTCAATTTGGTGTTATCGTTCTCACTCTGTCATACTGGTCACTGGAAGTTTAACATGGCACCTCATGGCAAAGAACTCTCTGAGGATCTGAAAAAAAGAATTGTTGCTCTACATAAAGATGGCCTAGGCTATAAAAAGATTGCCAAGACCCTGAAACTGAGCTGCAGCACGGTGGCCAAGACCATACAGCGGTTTAACAGGCCAGGTTCCACTCAGAACAAGCCTCACCATGGTTCGATAATGATATCACGGTGAGTTTGCTGAAGACAAGAAGACTAAGGACATGGATTACTGGAACCATGTCCTGTGGTCTGATGAGATC
Source organism: Lithobates clamitans (assembly GCA_037952925.1). Lineage (NCBI taxonomy): Eukaryota > Metazoa > Chordata > Amphibia > Anura > Ranidae > Lithobates > Lithobates clamitans. Next base: position 104,818 of record JBBGZY010002849.1, read on the forward strand.
AAGATAAACTTATTTGGTTCAGGTGGTGTCAAGCATGTGTGGCAGCAACCAGGAGAGGAGTACAAAGACAGGTGTGTCTTGCCTTTAGTCAAGCGTGGTGGTGGGAGTGTCATGGTCTGGGGCTACATGAGTGCTGCCAGCAGTGGGGAGCTACAGTTCATTGAGGAAACCATGAATGCCAACATGTTCTGTGACATACTAAAGCAGAGCATGATCCCCTCACTTTGGAGACTGGGCCACAGGGCAGTGTTCCAACATAACAACCCCAAACACACCCCCTTAAGACGACCACTGCCTTGCTAAAGAAGCTAATGGTAAAGGTGATGGACTGGCCAAGCATGTCTCCAGACCGAAATCCTATCAAGCATCTGTTGCATCCTTAAACGGAAGGTAGAGGAGCACAAAGTCTGTAACATCCACCAGCTCTGTGATGTCATCATGGAGGAGTGGAAGAGGACTCCAGTGGCAACCTGGGAAGCTCTGGTAAACTCCATGCCCAAGAAGGTTAAGGCAGTGCTGGAAAATAGTGGTGGCCACACAAAATATTGACAATTTGGGCCCAGCAGTTTAGACATTAATGGCTGCGTGTTGAGTTATTTTGAGGGGACAGCAAATTTACACTGTTATACAAGCTGTACACTCACTACTTTACATTATAGCAAAGTGGCATTTCTTCAGCGTTGTCACATGAAAAGATATAATAAAATATTTACAAAAATGTGAGGGGTGTACTCACTTTTGTGAGATACTGTGTATATATATATATATATATATATATATATAATTTAAGAGGGTGGACAGCATCAGTAGGTACAAATAGTTATCTATGTCTATCTATATCAATATATAATATAAAGTGGTTATATCATACCTTCAACCTGCTGGTTGAACAGAAAAAAAAAAAAAAATCATCTATGGGCTGCTTAAGAGGAGCCCCTGTATTACTCAAACCATTAAGCGACAGAATGTTTATGCCAATAAGAAAAAGTACAGTGCTATTCAATAAATCCTATTTTAGAACATCAAACCAATCCAGAATGCGCACCAATTGCAGACACAGGAGATTTTGATTTAAATATTGAGATAACTGTACAAAAACAATATAGTACCAAGGCCATAGAAACCATAACGTTATTGTATAATGTGAGATGCATAAAAATCATTACATGAGTAATAAACAACAAGGAACTTGGCACATACACAAAGTAAGTAGTTAAAGCCGTATTAATCCCGCCTCTTTATTTTGTTGAAGTGGCCAATCCTTTAGCATACCAAACTGTCTAGCAAAAGTGCCAGTTAGAGGATTTTCCACTGACAGTTATTCTTAAAATGATCAGCTTTTATTAATTTATGTAAAATCTTTATCCCAAAAGGAAAAAAAAATGTTTCTGTAACTGATTAAACAGTATTAGCAGGAGTTCAGCTTTAATGTATTAGTCATCCCCATCTAAATCTTCAGGTGCATCTAACACTACCATTTTCCCAGCCTGACAATGCTGCTGAATATAAGGGGCTTCTTTGCTCCTCCACTGGAATGGAGCCACCCTACGACAGGAAGTTTGATACTGGTTTGCTCACCAAGTGAAAACAAAGGAAAGAAATCCTAAAAAAACAAAAACAAACGCAGCCACCACATTTAGGGAATCATAAGCTGGAATTTATAACATTATTATTTTGAGTTTAAAACTGCTTTAATTGATTCAAGTAGTAGCCTAAGGAAGACAGCCCAAATGTAGAGAACTGGCATTCAAACACATATCTACAGAAGTGAATCACTTTCAAAAGAGCGGGGAAACGGAGACTGAATGGATCATTACAGAAGACTGTAACAGTACCAAGTAACTACTTGGACGGCTTTAGAATTTAGCAATAATAGAATTCACACTCATTAGCATAAATACAGCTAAATTGAAAAGCAGACACAGTGAAGTGAGTACAGAGATCTTAGAGATGTAGACCCTGTATTCTTCCCAGTACAGTTTTCCTTTTCAACTCTTCAAAAACACAATGCAACTGTGCCAGGAAGAAGACTAGTTAAAGTGGAATTTCAGTGAAAACTAATTTGGTGAATGAACTCCTGCACACAATCTTGGCTTGGCCAACCAAAGAGACCAGATATGTCAGTGGCTGTTTAGGGATCTTCAGTACCCCACTGGAGTGGATGTGAGTATAATTTCACTTTAAAGGGAGCTAGTCACAGCTAAAGATATAAAATTTCCTGTAAATTTTGAAACCATGGGAAAAAACTTTTCTTTCCCCGTTTTTTCCAGAATAATTGCACATTTTTGAAAAAAAAAAAAAAAATAATAAATAAATCAGCATGGAGTATTTTTACAAATTGAAAGCCATTTTGTCACACTGGGAAGGTAAATGCTGTGTATGTAAAAGTATTATGATTGGAATAAAAGTACAGCTTATTCGGTAAATTAACTAAACTTGCTGTTTAATTTTTTTTTTATTATTACTAATGGAACAACAAGGACTGTATATAATAAGAACATTTCACCTATATATCCGTCATAGTAATATAAAATCTTCCAGCCAATATGCATTTCCAGTTGTTGATAATGCTGATCCAGAAGCTGATCCAGAACCATATATTGCTCTATGAAGAGCTTGATGAATGTTATCCTTATTTTCAGGTGTCATCTTCTCTATAAATTAAGATATTGTGTATTTTTGGGAGTGGTTTGCAACGCCATTACTGGAAGATGCTGCTGGTGAAGAAACCCTTTATGATAATCCAAAAGCAGCAGAAAGAGTGTTTCTGGAATGAGAACTCTGGAGGGAAAAAGCTCCTCACACTTTCATTCTGGTCCTCATTATTTCAGTCCATAAAGTATATTTTAATGTCTTTAGGGCACCTCTGGTATGCCAGGATGTGTTTTGTCATCCTTGTAGCATTTGGAAAAGAATATTTCTTCTCACAATATTTGAAAATTGCAGCTTTTCTCTCAGCAGACATTGCACTGTGGACATGCTTCCAAACTCTAGATGTTGGTCTCACCATTTTACTAAGAGGTGGAAAAGAAAAGCCAATTTACTGACCAGACTATAGGGAAACAATATGCTGTGATGGTGGAGAACATTAATAGGAACCATTTAAAGGTTATAAAGATAAACTCATTTGTCAGACACATTTACCCTCTTACCTGTCAATTAAGGCCTGAGTGGACAGAAACCATCATCTACTGTATCCCAACAATCACCCAACAGTAGGAGGTACAAGATGCAGCCCACAAGCAAACAAAACTGGAGCCTTCCCCTGCAGTGCCCCCAAGTGGCATAAATAGTTATGTTTGAGAACCGCATTAAGAAGTACAGTGTTATTTGAATTGTATTCCAGGATTTGCTTGTCATCAGCTGAGAGAACTTACAATAAAGAACCTATATCAGTTCCTTTTTGCTATCTGTGTCCTACTGAGGAAATGAGTTCTCTTTCTGTCCTGATAAACACAGTCATCAGGACAGAAGGTAATGGGAGATCCAAAATGTTGAAGCTGTCAAAAGAACAGAAAATGATCGGAAATCTAACAATGGGTTCATTTGTTTTCCTGCACCTGCCTCAGAAGGCATTTCCCCTCGCTTTGGAGAGATTTCTTCCCACGTGCTGTCGGGTCCCTGGGGCAGGAAGTGAAGGGACATTATTGTAAGGAAACACAGACAGCAAATAAAGCTGATTGGATTTTTGACCATTCCTACATCTATCCAAAAACAACAACAAAAAAAGTTAACCTTTGGGTTTTAAATACAGTTTAACCCCCCTGGCGGTGTGGCTCGGGGTGGATTTCCAGTACCAAAAGCGGTAACCCCGAGCCACATTCGGGATTGCATCGCAGGATCCAGGAAGAGGTTTTTTACCTTGTCCCCAGGATCCTGCGATGTCCTCCCCGCTCTGTGTGCGAGCCATCCTCCGTTTGATCTATCACGGAGCCGAGCTCCTCCTGCGAGCGTTGCGATGCACGGGGACAGAGCACGGCACCAAATTTGAAAAGTAAAACACACACTACATATACAGTACACTGTAATCTTACAGATTACATTACTGTATCAATTTATTTCACATCCCTTTTGTCTCTAGTGGTCTGTCCAGTGCCCTGCATGCAGTTTTATATTATTAATACTGTTCTTTCTGCCTGGAAACTGGAGATTGTCCATAGCAACCAAAACCGTCCCTTTACATCAAAAGTGGTTTTAGACCAGCTAGAAAACAGTGATAGTAAATTAGAATCACTTGCAGAATTGAGCGATAGTGATTTGTGGGAAAATCCGTCATCAAACACTGAAAGTAATGACAGCGACAATTCTGCAACTGAGAAAATTTCAGTGTTTTTGATTTGATTACAATATTGAATAATTTTTATTATTATTATATTATTATTTGTTATAATTTGTAGTTATTTATGATATTATAATTTTATGATTTCGTTTTTCAAACTTTATCATACCCGGGATGTCTACTAGACTTTTGTTTGGACAGATTTAAGTGAGTTATTCCTAAGAATTACAGGCCTACAATATAAAACGCCAAATTTCCATGCAAAATAATTGTACCGCTTTCAGCATCAAAAATCTGAAATAATCTTACTGCCAGGGAGGTTAATTACTAGGACTTTGAATCATTTTCAGCTTAGGATCAGAGCAGAGAAGGGAGGTCAGCAGAAGTCTGACCATCACCCCCATTCATTAGAAACTAGTTTTTTATTGTGCTAAAAGACATAGATGGGTTAATTTTTTCATTCAATAAAAAAAGGAACAAAAAAAAAAATTCCTCTAGCCACACAAGTGGATGGATGATTTCGCCCAATCGGGACATTGTATTCTGATAGCAGGTCAGGAAAGGTTTTCCCATTCTTCAAATAGAAGTTAATGTAACAATAGGCTACGCTTGGATCAAAGTTTGGTCTATCCCTGCTGAACCTGTCAAATTTTGATCCATCTACAGCCAGCTTTAGATGAAATGTTTAGGCTCTGACAAAGCAGGTCAAACAAATTAAAAATGGCAATTATCTGTCACAGATAAGACTGCACATTGGTCTGTTTTAAGTCTATATATATACACATATAATTCCATTCCTGACATTTTGCCAAATCTCCTTGGCCAGCATTCACCCCATTTACAAAGTAAACTCATAGTATTGGACATCTACCCCAAAAGTTGCCCAGTGAGAATTACATTTTTTGACAATACACAACATCTGTTCTTCGATAGGTAAATGTTTTTAACCTGTCTATAAGTAAAATTTTCCTAGCTGAGCTGTCAAATCATTTTATTTTTAACATAAAATGCAAAGATTGTCTATGGAAACTGCTGAACTTATGTTGTTACAGTTTCAGCACTTAAAACATTGACAGATTTTTTTTATCAGTCCTCACAACCCCGTAGCTATCTAGCCTGACAAACCAGGCATATGGAATTGTATCCCCATAGCATGGAGGTAGGAAGAGTTTGCTCTCCCCTGCTATGTAAATACCAGCCTGGATGCCCTTTAGCATTATGGAGTGTTTTGGGAAAGATTCCCTAATAATGGACGTCTTCTCCCTAATGCACTGGGGCCCAAAGAATCAATCTCTTTTGCACACCTTCCGCTCCAGATGAAAAGCCAGCAAGGGTGCCCCTACCTGACTCCATGAGGGGCAAGTGGTTGGTTGCCCCCCTCCCTGGTGAACTGATTTTAGGGGTCCTTTAATCCCTAACTAGTTCATCATGCATTTGGGTATGAAATGTAAATAAACAAAAACACACCACTGTCAGAAAAAGTTTATCAACGTAAAGTGGTTGTAGGCTTAAAGCAGAGTTCCACACAAAAATGGAACTTCCGCTTTTCGGAACCCTCCCCCCCTCCGGTGTCACATTTGGCACCTTTCAGGGGGGAGGGGGGTGCAGATACCTGTCTAAGACAGGTATTTGCAGCCACTTCCGGCATAGACTCCCATGGGAGTCTATGCCTCTTCCCGTCCCCACTGCGCTGTCTGCTGGGAACACACAGCTCCCAGGAGAGAGCGGGGACCACTAGGGACGCGCAGCGCGACTCGTGCATGCGCAGTAGGGAACCGGGAAGTGAAGCCACAATGCTTCACTTCCTGATTCCCTCACCTAGGATGGCGGCGGCAGCTGCCGAGAACCGAGCGGGTTCTCGGCGTCCCCTGCCGACATCGCTGGACCCTGGGACAGGTAAATGGCCATGTATTAAAAGTCAGCAGCTGCAGTATTTGTAGCTCCTGGGTTTTAATATTTTTTTTTTTTTGGCGGTGTGGGTGAACCCCCGCTTTAAGGCTTTTTACCCTTATGCATCTATGCATGAAGGTAAAAACCATCTGCTCCCCCTAATACTTACCTGAGCCTGATCTCGATCCAGTGATGTGCATGAGAGCAGCAGCTCTCCCATGTCTCTCCATTCTCACTGGCTGGGCCACAGTAGTGGGAGCCATTGGCTCCCGCTGCTGTCAATCACAGCCAGTGAGGAGGGATCAGGGGTGGGGCTGAGCTGTGCACTGTGTGTCCTATAGATACACAGAGGCAGCTCAGGACTGAGCACGCAGGAGTGCCCGAATGGAGAACGGCTTGCTATGGGGGCACTTGGAAAGGGGGAGGGGCCAGGAGCGCCGGTGGGGGACCTGAAAAGAGGAGGATCGGAGCAAGTAAGTATGAGATGTTTATTATTTTAAAAAATAAATAACTAAAGCCTTCAGTATCACTTTAAAGGCTACAGCTAACTATTCTTATAAACATTACCTCCCCCTTTCTCCTACCTATCCTGCATACCTTATATAAAAAAATAAAAAATCTGTGTGCTTACCTTTTTTTAATCCAGTCCAATCACATGATGACAGAGGCTATGAATTCCCAGAGCAGTGATGTCACCTATAGGCTCCTATGGCCCAGCTGTTGTTGGCACTCCCTTCACTCCCCTGCAGCAGTCACTCACTGTCAAAGAGAAGCTGGAACTGTGGGATCATGTAATTAAAAATAGGGAAGTACAAAGATCTTTTTTGTACAGGCATGCAGGATAGGTAGGAGGAGGGCAGAGGGAACATTTTTAGGAACAGTTAGTATTAGTCCTATCTTCTACATTAAATTTACTAATATTTTGAGGTTCAAGCAGTCTTCAAAAGTGTCCTGCAGCGGGACTCCTTCAATGCTCGGATCCCAAAGGAGAAAGCTTAGGTCCATTCTCCTCCCTGTTGACCAATGAGAAAGTCCTGGCAGCAACACAGTTTTAAATGCTTTAGGGAACTCTGAGATGTGTCTCCCTGGAGTTTTTTGTGATATTACTGGCCACATTAGAACAGTTGCATAAGCTAATATCAAGTATGCGCAGTATTGTACCCTGTCACTTGGGGGAGTAGTCCTAATGGTGGCCATACCTGTTTCAATAAATGATTGATTTCTTTTCCAATCAATCTCTTCCAATTGGAATAATCAATCTACTGTATAGTCGACAACCCAATCGACTGATATGCCACACATGGGGAAATTGATTTTGACTGATAGTTAAGTTACATACGTAACTTATAATTGCAAGTTATCAACCACATCTCTGTTTCCACCTTGTGAACCAATAATCCAATCGCTTGAAATACAATCATATTCATGAACAAAGTATCTCAGTGCTGATGATCGATGCAAAAAACGGTCAATGATTTTCCGCCCTGCACAATCAAATCAGTTTGATCGTATGCAAGCCAAATTGAGCCAAAAGGGAAGTTATCGCTATTGGACTGTGTGCCACCTTGATTGCTTTGATCGAATCACCAATCGAATTTAAAAAAACTGAAGCGTGTATGGCTACCAGAAGGTATTTACTGAGTAAATTTCCCAGTATTTCCTTTATACCTAAAACCCCTTTAGATTGTATATTCAGATCCTTAAAACCATATAGAAATATTATTTTATTGCCTTTATCAGATGCAGTGTTGAAAGCTTCCACCTGACATCACACTAAGGGGTATATTTATAAAGTAGTGAATCTGACATTCACCAAACATTCACTGAAAGTGAATCTTCTAGGTGCACATGTTTTAAATAATAGTGACCAGTTGGGGACAGTCACAATCTCTGATTTATAATGTGTTGCATGTTGTTAATTTAATTAGGAAGCAGAATGAATTGATGTTGTGTTCACCATACTTATTATCTCAGTTTCCATCTCATTATCCTCCATAATGTATCTACAGTGCTGCTCTTCCAAGGGCAACCTTGATGCTTGTTATCTCCCAGCCAATGGGGTGACCCTTGTTATGGTTGTCTGTATGAAGCAGCTGTTTACATTATCAAACCATGAGAATTAATGAGTTATTTTTGCAACATTTACAGAAATTTTATTTTTTATTATACCTTTATAACATAATTTTAAGATGATGGCAATGATTATTCATTTTCAATAGGTTTTTAGTACAAAGGATAGTAAAACAGTCCAGTTGCAACAAAAACAGAGGTTCCGCCTAGCATTTAAGTGAGTCTAGTTATCTCGATCAAGCAACATATATGAATATGTTAGTTAATGTATGTAATGATACATTTGCTTAAATTTTCTACATTAGCGTACAAATGCAGGTGGAGGTGGGATGGGAGGTAGGAAGGTAATAGGGGGAGGGAGGAGGGATAGGATAGCGGGTTGGGGGAGGGAAGGGAAAGGGAAGAGGGGTTATTTTCCGCCCTGCACAATCAAATCAGTTTGATCATATCCAAGCAGGGAAGGGGAAGGGGAAATAGAGAATGGGGGAAGTAAGGGGATGGGTCACCAGCACATCAAGTGTGGACGTTTCAAAACAGTATAGAACAATATGGTTCAAAGCAGAACAATTCACATGTGAACTTTACATTTTGGGTGCGTCAACCAATGGCACCATTATACAGAAAATTAGTTTAGTTGCAGATTTTTCCTAGCTATTATCTTTTCTAATTCACATTGTTGATTAAGATCTGCAATTGTGCTAGATATGGAGGGGGGTTTCTGAGGTTTTCCATAACCTAGTAACATTTAGCTTGGCTGCTAGCAAGAGACAGTTCTGGTGTTTAAAGTGTACTTTTCTAACCCTACATGGAGCAGCATTAGTGAAGGGGTAGGGGTAGAAGGCAAGCCAGAGACAGTGGAGATCAATGTGAATATTTGTCGCTGATAGGAGGTGAGGGATTTACAATACTATAGTATGTGGGCTATGGAACCTATGCTACCACAGTTCCTCCAAAAGCATGGTATGCTTCCTGGTGGGCTTTCTTCGATAGTTGGTAGGGCGTTTGATATCATCTATGTAGGATATTTTGATGGCAATGATTATTATTGTCATTCTCCCTCTATTAGTCATCTTCACAACACTAATATGATTAGTAACCCTATTTAAAGAATCTTCATATGTATCTTCATATGCATAAAGAATCCCATGAGTAGGTAAAAAAAAAAGATCAATTTGTCAGTCATTTAAAAAAAGTAAAAACATTTTCTTTGTCAGAGCAGCTGCTTCAATACCCTTATGGAGAAGACATTGTGAACCCAGAACCTAATGCAAAACACCACATTCAAACAAATAAATGAATAAAATTGTTGGCGATAAGTGAAGTACACACATCTAATGCCCCGTACACACGGTCGGATTTTCCGATGGAAAATGTGTGATAGGACCTTGTTGTCGGAAATTCCGACCATGTGTAGGCTCCATCACACATTTTCCTATCGGATTTTCCGACACACAAAGTTTGAGAACTTGCTATAAAATTTTCCGACAAAAAAAATCCGTTGTCGGAAATTCCGATCGTGTGTACACAAATCCGATGCACAAAGTGCCACGCATGCTCAGAATAAATAAAGAGATGAAAGCTATTGGCTACTGCCCCGTTTATAGTCCCAACATACGTGTTTTACGTCACCGCGTTCAGAATGATCGGATTTTCCGACAGCTTTGTGTGACCGTGTGTATGCAAGACAAGTTTGAGCCAACATCCGTCGGAAAAAATCCTAGGATTTTGTTGTCGGAATGTCCGGTCAATGTCCGACCGTGTGTACGGGGCATAAGCATATTATTAAAGACTTTGCCTCTATTGCCCCATTAAGTAGGAATCTACAGTATTTACACCATATAAATCTTGGAAAACTTTTCCCTTTTGAGTTTAAGGCCTCATACACACTGGGAGTTTGCCCAACTCTTCTAAATGCCTTTCTTCTGGCAGGAGAAAAGCAGCATCAAAAATGCACCTAAAGCCACGTTTTTTACAAATGCATTTAGGCACATCAAGCGCTAGAGTTTTCATTCATTTCATTGACTAGAATATTCATTTATTCTGGCCATTGAAATTAATGAACACTCAAGCGCTAACACGTGTTTACACTGATTTAGGTATGTTGGGCATTTTTTAGCAGCAAAACGCTCCTCTGCTGGCTCTAGTTTTTTTTCTGCCTCTAAACACCCCTGCTTCTAAATGCCTGTAAACGCCTATGTGTGCAATGACACATAGGATAACATGGAGGGGCATTTAGAGGCAAAAAATAAAGTCAAGCATTACTAAAAGTGGTATTTTTGATGCCCAGTGTGCAAGAGGCCTAAATAGTATTAATCATATGATGCAAATCTAATTCCCTTGGTCAGTGTAAATATAAGTTGCATCACCTAATAACCATTCAACTCCTCCTAAATAGTAGGTGCATGTAAAATAACCCTGAATGCCATGAGAACACTAATTTATGTACAAATGCATATAACATATAACTCATCCACATGGACTTGCAAATAAAATGTTTCAAAGTCTCAGGCTAGAATAAAGGTCCTATGTCTTATGTCCTATGTCTATGAATAAAGGTCCAATGTCAGGCTAGAATAAAGGTCTGTATAACATATATTCCTGACAATTAGGTTTATTTTAGCAGATGTAGTGCCCCCCTATTGAGAGGGGTCTATATGGGCAGTCTTTATCATATTTGATAGCTTACAACTTTTGCTTTTTTTTATATAGTGCCTTCTTATACTCGCAGCAGCCTTGATGGTGCAGCCCCTTCCTTCCCTCTGCACATTCCTCTAGGCCAGTCAGGCAGCCCATCATAGTAAAGGGCCAATAGGGACATATGGGGATGGGTTGAAGGCAGCCTACCTGGATGTATTGAAACTTTGTTAAAATGGTACAGCAATTGGCTTGCAGAGCAGGGTATTTAAGACAGCTATAGGTATGTGCGGGTATCTCTATAGGTGTCTACACTTTATACCTGCACAAGGTGTGTTTTCTCTTTAACCACTTTGTTAACCAGAGCCATTGTTTTCACTTTTACCTAATGTTAGCCCCTATGTCAGGGGTAGGCAACCTCGGCACTCCAGCTGTGGTAAAACTACAAATCCCATCATGCCTCTGCCTCTAGGAGTCATGCCTGTGATTGCCATGGTCTTGCAATATCTCATGGGACTTGTAGTTTCAACACAGTTGGAGGGCCGAGGTTGCCTCCCCCTGAACTATGTGTCTCAGAGCTCCGGCCCAGAGCTGTCCAAGACCAAGTGCCCGCTACTGTGTGTTCAGGCGGTGCTGGCGGGGGGGCGGGTCTGGCAGAGATGGTGCCTGAGCGTGTTGTGTAATGTCATAGGTCAAGGGAGCTGAGCGGAGTGGCCAGAGCCTTGTGTGCAAGTCTGCAGGATGGGAGTGGGACTGTCAGTGCTTTTTGGAGTGGATGGAAGGGACCACCTGGTGTAGAGAGAGACTATAACTGTGACTCAGGAAGGGACGTGCCATGTCGGTGAGGTGTCGTCAACCTCTGTGCTGCTGAAAACTGCTGTCAGTGTCACTGTGAGAGTCAATTTCGTGTGTGTGCCTGCCCATTCTAATTTCTTGCCCTTCTGAGTCCTGTCCCTAAGCTACTTACTTACTATATCGAAGATAAAAGAAATATTTTTTTTGCCTTAATATCTACCTTAAATCACATTGCTAATTGCATATTGTCCTTGTTTTAGCCTAAATACTGACATTTGTACTTTAAACTGTAATTTTGTAACTTTTGAAAATGGCAGTAAAAATGTAGCGCTGCCAGTAAATTTTGGGTGTCGTGCCAGTAAATTTCAATCTGGTAGGATGGCAACTCTGTTGCCAGCTGCTATAGTGTATTTAAAGTCCTGTTTTACCAGCCCCCATTTATAAACGGGCTCCGGCAGATAGGTGGTTATTGACTGCTTATAAGCTCAATGAGCTTTGACAGAGTCTACTGTTTTCATTCAAGGCAGACCCTACCCATGATCTCACTGTGAAAAAAGAAAAGCAATGAAGTACAGTCCTTGATCTTAACAGGAAGCACAGGCTACATATGTAATGAGCAAATATGGCTGCTCACCTGTACATATTGTATCAATTTATAAACTAATTTAAATGTATTAAAACCTAACTCCATGCTGCTATAAAATGTACCCATGTAATGGTTCTACCTCCACATTGTATGGGTTAAATGCCTGTTTTGACTATGGGATACTGAAAAAGGTGAATTACTTGAAAGCTTCCTCCATGCTGTACGACCGGTCCCTCGAAGCCTCTTCTCTTCTCCGCTTGACCAGTCACAGCTCTTTGCTGTCATCACATACAATACAAGACCAGCATCCTTTGAGTGTTGGAAGAAGAAAGCATAAAGTAAGTAAGTCACCTTTCAGCATCCTCTAAACCCATGGTGCCCAACAAGCAGCCATTTGCCAGTTATTGTGTGGCACTCAAGTCCCTGAAGACCATAGTCTGTGTTTTACTCAACCAAGGTGCTTACTCAGGCCAGTAAAGGAAAGTTTTCTTTAGACTGGCTTCTGTTAGTTAAATGGCTTGTTTCATTTATTTCACACTATCCTACTTTTTCTGTTCTGTCCATCCCTTTTCTCATTTTTTTTTTTTTAACTTTAACTTTTATCATTTGCAATGGATCTTTCTGTGACAAGTCATTTTTAAGGGGTCTCTAGGGAGCACAAAAGTGAAAGTATTGATTTGAAAAGAGGTTGTAAGAGCAGTGATTTCTTACAGCCTCATGTAAACTGTAAGTATATTTTTGCAGCATATCCCTGGTCTCCAACAATTCCCATATAGGGATGAACCGAATTGCCCTGGGTTCAGCAAACTTTAAAGGAGTTTGCATGCTAAACCCAAATCCCATTGAAATCGATGGGGGCTGCAACTGTCAAATTAAAAATGAAAATTCGATTTGAATAAATTCAATTTTATTAGTATAGTAAATCAAGAAAAAAAAAAAGCAGTATAACAGTTTACACAAAAAAAAAAATAAAAATTATTCAGATGAATTGCAAGATTCTGTATACATCAGATATTGAAAAATACGTATTGCTAATGATACATAGCTATAAAAACAATTTTTGGAGAAGGGTGATACAGGTGGGATTCCACCACTCTACGCCACGGTTGTCATCTGTGGTGATTGTATCGGGTGGTGTGCTGTATCACCCTTCTCCAAAAATTGTTTTTATAGCTATGTATCATTAGCAATACGTATTTTTCAATATCCGATGTATACAGAATCTTGCAATTCATCTGAATAATTTTTTTTTTTTTTTGTGTAAACTGTTATACTCCTTTTTTTTTTTTCTTGATTTACTATACTAATACAATTGGTTTTATTCAAATCGAATTTTCATTGCCTTAAAAATCCCGCTAGAGGTTTATATATAATATTTCTGCCAATTTGTATGGGATGATGGCAATGACACATCCATACCACCGAGGTCATATGTATTAACTGTCAAATTAAAAATGCCCCTTTTCTGGGCTAAAATGCATTTTTTTAAAAATGACATTCGGCAGGGAGCAGTGATTTTTTTTTTTTAAGACAGCAATGATGTTTTTATAGCACATTCTACAGAAAAGATTTTTTAAAAAGTAGAGTCCCCCTCCCCTAAAAAACATACCAGACTTTGAGTCTGGTATGGATTTTAAAGGGGTACCTCAAGAAAAAAAAATGTGTGATCTCCCAAGAAATCCATACCTGAATCTGGGTCTGATGGCTTTTAAGGGGGACTCCATGCAACAAGAAAATATGTGAGGTCTCCCTAAAAATCCATCAGTATTTTCAGCCTTTTTTCCTGTGCCCCAAAGCAGTTGATAAATTAAGGGCTGTTTTGAGAAAAATATAGAGGTAGGACTGCATTATACAGAGGAGCCTTATCGTAGGCACTGCGACTTCCACATATATTTGCACATTTGTGCAGTGGAACACTCTGTTATTAACATGAATTGTTAGACAGTGTTAATTTGGTTTTGCAGGCTGGCCGGCAAGTGTGCTGGGAAATCTTTGTTTGTGATGTGCGTTGCCCTTCCATGTACACCTTACTTCATAGGCTAGTAATAAATGGGGGTGGTCGCCATCTTTTTGTATAACTTGTTTGCTAGCTTGTTTGGTGTGGGGGCACATTAGTCCTTTGATGAATTGAGGGGCCACACTTGAAGGCCCCCTATATCAAGAAATTTGACCACCATTGCGCTAATCAAAATGAGCATTTAACCAAAGCAGTGTTTGCGGCAGAGGGTGGAGTTGGGGGTTGTTGGGGAGCATATTTTACACCAGTCTGAACTTTCCTCCGATTTAATGAAAGAAGGAAAAACTTTTATTTCTACCAAAAAAGTTTTAACAAAACTGTTTTGGCCTTTATTCCCACCCCATTGATAGCATTTACATTAGTTAAAAGCTCCAAAACAGAAGCCTTGACCGAGAACTGTTGGTGGCAGTTTGGTCAGTGTGCTGTGAGCATACAGTGATGGCACTCTTAGCACACAACCTCCTGCCGCCATGGACACATATGAGCAATGACTGGGCGCTGCTATAGACATATACAGTATGTGCCACGGCTTAGAGTGTTTGGAAAAAGTATTCACACCCCTTACAATTTTCCACATTTTGTCATATTACAACCAAAACGTAAATGTATTTTATTGGGATTTTATGGTATGTGCCACTTTGTGTTGGTCTATCACATAAAATCCCAATAAAATACATTTACATTTTTGGTTGTAACCTGACAAAATGTGGAAAATTTCAAGCGGTATGAATATTTTTTAAAGGAACTGTAAAGCACTACCACACATACTATATCTGTTGCATGGTTGACAAGTGATTAATAAGCAGTGAATCCAATATTCACCAAACATTCACTGCTGTTGAATCTTCCAGATGCATGTGTTTAAATGACAGTGATTGATTTACCACCAATAAATGTTTGTGGAAAGTCACAACATAATATATATGTGTTGCATGTTGTTAATTTAATTAGGAAACAGACGGAATTGATGTTGTGTTCACCATACTTATTATCTCAGTTTCCTTCTCATTATCCTCCATAATGTATCCACAGTGCTGCTCTTCCAAGGGCAACCTTGATGCTTGTTATCTCCCAGCCTATGGGGTGACCCTTGTTATGGCTGTCTGTACGCCACTGCTGTTTACACTATAAAACCTTGAGAATTAATGAATTATTTTTGCAACATTTACAGAGATTTTATTTTTATCATACCTTTATAACATAATTTTAAGATTATGACAGTGATTATTATTTTCATTCTCCCTCTATTAGTCATCTTCCCAACACTCTTCCAAGTGCAGAGCAGCAGGTCTAAAAAAAAAAAAAAAAAAGAAAAAGCAACCTTTGCTGCTCTATTTACCTCTTCGGCCTCGTTCACCTGGAGCGTATTACAGCGTACCCCCATGTGAGGCTCATGTGTACCTGCACAGGGATGCACTGGTGTTCTTTGTATCCCCATGCAGTCCCATTCACATCAATTGGGACACAGCGGCCACATGGGCACTGCTGCTGCTCCCAATTTGACATCCGTTCAGGTACAGATGCACAGGCTTGAGAGCACCAATATGTTGTGATATCGAGATGAGGAGAGATGAGGAATTATTGTTGTAGAGTGCGCTAGCCGATATGGAATGCAAACCCCTCTAATCCAAAAATGAATTTTCCTGCAGCAACTTGGATCTCCAGAGAGATTGCATTTATTGAATCCCAGCACAGGAAAGAGGTACAGACAAGGTAGATGACAGGGTACTTAGAATATTCATGCAATGATCAGACACCTTCAGAGAGCTCGATTTCTCTAGTCATAACTCAGCCAAAAGAACCTTCCCTAATATACACTTTTCCCCATGCAGTAAAATGTCACGCAATCCGATTGGTCAGTTTTAGTAGCCCTTTAATCTTCTGGGTGAAAGGTAATGTCTCTTGGCTTAGGACAGCTGCAGCCATAAAATCTAATAAAAGTTGTCCGGATATTTCCTAAATTGCGTTCTTTTACTATTAATTAGATAAATAAGTTACCCTTTGAAGAATGCTATTCACCATAAACAAGTATGCCATAAATACTTTTGATGTTCAGTTATCATCATTAAATACTTCTTGTACTGTTTATGGCTAAATTGCATTCTTACAAAAAGACATATACATTTATTTATTTATTTATTTTGTCCCCTCTGGATCTTTAGATTCCTTCTAAGTCTGCCCAAGCAATATGCATGTTATAACGCTTGCTCATGTGCAAATCACCTCCTTTGAAAAGTAACAGGTTGGCCTCCAAGTGCCAAGGTGATCTTGCATCAAATTAGCATAGCAGAGAGTCATAAGCTATCCTTTTGTTGTGTAAAATACAGCTGGCCTGGTCAATATGTCAGCCCCGAAACATATGGCCTGTACAAGAATGTATTTATGTAAAAATACACTGTATATATATGTATATACACACACACACACACACACACATACAGTATCTCACAAAAGTGAGTACACCCCTCACATTTTTGTAAATATTATATTATATGTTTTCATGTGACAACACTGAAGAAATGACACTTTGCTACAGCTTGTATAATAGTGTAAATTTGCTGTCCCTTCAAAATAACTCAACACACAGCCAATAATGTCTAAACCGCTGGCAACAAAAGTAAGTACACACCTAAGTAAAAATGTCCAAATTGGTCCCAAAGTGTCAATAATTTTGTGAGGCCACCATTATTTCCCAGTACTGCCTTAACCCTCTTGGGCATGGAGTTCATCAGAGCTTCACAGGTTCCCACTGGAGTCCTCTTCCACTACCTCCATGATGACATCACGGAGCTGGTGGATGTTAGAGACCTTCCGTTTGAGGATGCCCCACAGATGCTCAATAGGGTTTAGGTCTGGAGACATGCTTTGCCAGTCCATCACCTTTACCCTCAGCTTCTTTAGCAAGGCAGTGGTCATCTTGGAGGTGTGTTTGGGGTTGTTATCATGCTGGAATACTGCCCTGCGGCCCAGTCTCTGAAGGGAGGGGATCATGCTCTGCTTCAGTATGTCACAGTACATGTTGGCATTCATGGTTCCCTCAATGAACCGTATCTCCTCAGTGCCGGCAGCACTCATGTAGCCCCAGACCATGACACTCTGACACACTAGGCAAGACACACTTGTCTTTGTACTCCTCACCTGATTGCAGCCACACACATTTGACACCATCTGAACCAAATAAGTTTATCTTGGTCTCATTAGAGCACAGGACATGGTTCCAGTAATCCTTGTCCTTAGTCTGCTTGTCTTCAGCAAACTGTTTGTGGGCTTTCTTGTGCATCATCTTTAGAAGAGGCTTCCTTCTGGGACGACAGCAATGCAGACCAATTTGAAGCAGTGTGCGGCGTATGATTTTGAGCGCTGACAGGCTGACCCTCCACCCCTTTAATCTCTGCAGCAATGCTGGCAGCACTAATACATCTATTTCCTCTGGATGTGATGCTGAGCACGTGCACTCAACTTCTTTGGTTGACCATGGCGAGGCCTGTTCTGAGTGGAGCCACTGTATGGTCTTGGCCAGCGTGCTGCAGCTCAGTTTCAGGGTCTTGGCAATCCTCTTATAGCCTAGGCCATCTTTATGTAGCGCAACAATTCTTTTTTTTCAGATCCTCAGAGTTCTTTGCCATGAGGTGCCATGTTGAACTTCCAATGACCAGTATGAGAGAATGAGAGCGATAGCACCAAATTTAACACACCTTCTCCCCATTCACACCTGAGACCTTGTAACACTAACGAGTTACATTATACCGGGGAGGGAACATGGCTAATTGGGCCCAATTTGGACATTTTCACTTAGGGATGTACTCACTTATGTGAGATACTGTATATACAGTGGGAAAGTATTCAGACCCCCTTACGTTTTTCACTCTTTGTTATATTGCAGCCATTTGCTAAAATCATTTAAGTTCATTTTTTTCCTCATTAATGTACACACAGCACCCCACATTGACAGAAAAACACAGAATTGTTGCCATTTTTGCAGATTTATTAAAAAAAGAAAAACTGAGATATCACATGGTCCTAAGTATTCAGACCATTTGCTCAGTATTTAGTAGAAGCACCCTTTTGATCTAATACAGCCATGAGTCTTTTTGGGAAAGATGCAACAAGTTTTTCACACCTGGATTTGGGGATCCTCTGCCATTCCTCCTTGCAGATCCTCTCCAGTTCTGTCAGGTTGGATGGTAAACGTTGGTGGACAGCCATTTTTAGGTCTCTCCAGAGATGCTGAATTGGGTTTAAGTCAGGGCTCTGGCTGGGCCATTCAAGAACAGTCACAGAGTTGTTGCGAAGCCACTCCTTCATTTTTTTAGCTGTGTACTTAGGGTCATTGTCTTGTTGGAAGGTAAACCTTCGTCCCAGTCTGAGGTCCTGAGCACTCTGGAGAAGGTTTTCGTCCAGGATATCCCTGTACTTGGCCACATTCATCTTTCCCTCGATTGCAACCAGTCGTCCTGTCCCTGCAGCTGAAAAACACCCCCACAGCATGATGCTGCCACCACCATGCTTCACTGTTGGGACTGTATTGGACAGGTGATGAGCAGTGCCTGGTTTTCTCCACACATATTGCTTAGAATTAAGGCCAAAATGTTCTATATTGGTCTCATCAGACCAGAGAATCTTATTTCTCACCATCTTGGAGTCCTTCAGGTGTTTTTTTTTAGCAAACTCCATGCAGGCTTTCATGTTTCTTGCACTGAGGAGAGGCTTCTGTCGGGCCACTCTGCCATAAAGTCCCGACTGGTGGAGGGCTGCAGTGATGGTTGACTTTCTACAACTTTCTCCCATCTCCCGACTGCATCTCTGGAGCTAAGCCACAGTGATCTTTGGGTTCTTCTTTACCTCTCTCACCAAGGCTCTTCTCCCCCGATAGCTCAGTTTGGCCGGACGGCCAGCTCTAGGAAGGGTTCTGGTCGTCCCAAACGTCTTCCATTTAAGGATTATGGAGGCCACTGTGCTCTTAGGAACCTTAAGTGCAGCAGAATTTTTTTTGTAATCTTGGCCAGATCTTTCCCTTGCCACAGTTCTGTCTCTGAGCTCTTCAGGCAGTTCCTTTGACCTCATGATTATCATTTGCTCTGACATGCACTGTGAGCTGTAAGGTCTTATATAGACAGGTGTGTGGTATTCCTAATCAAGTCCAATCAGTATAATCAAACACATCTGGACTCAAATGAAGGTGTAGAACCATCTCAAGAATGATCAGAAGAAATGGACAGTATCTGAGTTAAATGTATGAGTGCCACAGCAAAGGGTCTGAATACTTAGGACCATGTGATATTTCAGTTTTTCTTTTTTAATAAATCTGCAAAAATGTCAACAATTCTGTGTTTTTCTGTTAATATGGTGTGCTGTGTGTACATTAATGAGGGAAAAAAAAATGAACTTATATGATTTTAGCAAATGGCTGCAATATAACAAAGAAAAATGTAATGGGTTCTGAATACTTTCCGTTCCCACTGTATGTAGATATATATCTATATATATATATAGATATATATATATATATATATATACACACAGCAATATAGCAATAGTGCATGTTCAGGGCCGTACATCTGCATGGATGTCAAATTGGGAGCAGCAGCTGTGTCCCTACTGACATCAATGAGACTGCCTCTATGGGATGTACAGAACACCTGTGCATCCCTGTGCAGGTAAACACAGCCTTTGCATGGGCATACATTGTACTATGCTCCGTGTGAACAAGGCCTTCTCTGGCCCAGTTCCCTGCAGAATCACAGCTCCGGCACTGGTCCTCTTCTGGGTTGAATGATGCCCATAGTCATCAAACTGCACTGCGTTTGCGACCATCGTTTGCGGTGTTGTTGAGTTAACATTGACACCTGCTGCAGCGCACTTTGAATGCAAACAAGCATGGAACACGGGTTTCCTGCACCCAGTGGGATTGTGTTCATATCTCGGGAAAGTCCAACCAAACTGGGACAGTTGGGAAATATTAAATTATATTAAAAGGAGAGAGGATTTGTGTTTGTACTTAAAGGGAGGAAAGAATTTTTGCTGGGAGAAAAAATTTGGGGGGGGGGGGGAATTTGTTGTGCTGTCAAGGGGGTTTCGGGGGAAAGAGGATATATGCTTAGGGCGATTAGAGGGGGGTTTTGGGTGGTAGAGGATTTGTACTGGAATGGGGCTTGTGCTGGGAGGGAGGATTTAGAAGGGTGGAAGTGGATTTATTCTGAGAAGGGTACTGGGGGGAAGGAGAATTGAGGGAGAACTGAGGGGTGTGAAAATAAGTGCTAGGATAGGGAAGAAGGGAGAATTGTTCTAGGACTGGAGATTTAGGGAGGGTGGAGCAGGACTTGTGCTGAGGAAGGGGGAAGAAGATTCATGTTAGGAGGGGGGACTTGCGTGGGAGGATTCTGGGGGTACTGGGAGGAGGAGAGAGGATTTGTACGGGGGCAGGTGAGCATGCAAAAAAGTGCTGGTTTATTATTTTTTTTGGAGGGGAGGGAGTGATTTTTTGCCTACACTGTGTGTTACACATCCCTGACTTCTGCACTCTTTTTCTTTTGTACTCCTGACTCTAATGCCCCGTACACACGGTCAGATTTTCCGACGGAAAATGTGCGATCGGAGCGTGTTGTCGGACATTCCGACCGTGTGTGGGCTCCATCGGACATTTTCCATCGGATTTTCCGACACACAAAGTCTGAGAGCAGGCTATAAAATTTTCCGACAACAAAATCCGATCGCGTCAATTCCGACCGTGTGTGGCCAGTTCCGACGCACAAAGTGCCACGCATGCTCAGAAGAAATTCCGAGACGGAACAGCTCGGTCTGGTAAAATGAGCGTTCGGAATGGATACAGCACTTTCGTCACGCTGCAATGTTTTAGTATAGTTTAATACAGCGCACTCTCTTCTTCTTTATAATGTGAGAAGAATGAAGTAGTTTTGCTGCTCATATTCACACAGACTTCTCACAAACTTATTTCTTTATTGTTTATCGGGATTCCCTCAATATATTTTGATTTGTCACATCTGACCAATTTTTTTTTGGTTGTTTTAAATTTTTTTTTAATTTTTTTCAAGGCTGTTTTTTTTTTTTTTTTTTTATTTTTTGGGGTTTTTACTCCAGAATTTTTGTGTGTGTTTTTTGTGTCAAGTTACCACAACACCATTGATATCTTGTATTATTTAATCTCAAGGAGATTGTTTGGTGTTGGTGTCCCTTGTTAATTTCACATTGTATTTTGAAATGTACCTGCCTCCTCACCAACAAACTGTTTTTTTTTAAGGAAAACACACATAAGTGAGTATAATTGAAACAAAAATTCCTTTATTAAGGGCTCACAACCAAACAAAGAGGGAGGCAACACTGGAGAAACAGCAGAAATTGGTGAAGCCTTTGGCCCCCAGGGCACACATCAATTATTTTACAGCAAAATTGGTGGCCTGAGGAGTCCATATCTAAGGGAGTGCAGTCTGGTACAGAAGTCCCAGAGATCCGGAAAGCAGCAGATGACATCTGTGTCCCCAGGCTGTGGTCATACAAGAGACTGCATCTTTTGCCAGACCAGACTGAACCTAGGTCATCACTCTCTGGTCTTCCTTCCACGCTTCCTTCCACGCTGTGCCTGTGGTGGTGGGGTTGTGGCAGCAGGAGGAGGAGGAGGAGGATGGTCCAACTCAATCACGTTGGTATTGGGTGTGATTTCGCCACTCACCCCCTTAGTTAGGACTTTATAAAGAAGTTTCTCACACAGGCGTTGACCCTCCTGCATGCCCTTCAGTTTGGTGGCAGCCATGCAGGCAAAGGCCTTTTCAGGAGTGGGTAAGGCTCTGAGCGACGCAGAAGCCTCCTGAATGAGCCTGAGCACTGAACGTGACTCCCCTTCCTGGGTCTTTTGTATGGAAGGCGGAGGGGAGAAACCTACGATTCGGTCAGGCTCCTACTGGTCCCAGGCTTCTCCTGGCTGCCACTTAGCCCCGCCTCCTCCTGGCTGCCACTAACCCCCGCCTCCTCCTGGCTGCCACATTCCACAGCCTCCTCCTGTGTGGCACATTCCAGAGCCTCGTCCTGGCTAAGGTCTTCCCGTGTATGAAAAAGGGACATAGTTTTAGTTTTTTCTTCATCAATCACACACAATTTTCATCTCATGACTGTTGCAAATTGAATGTTCACAAATATAACAGACTATCCTTCTGAGCCCAGCATTTTTCATTCTTGTCCCAATTATTTTTGGCCACTACTGTCTATTGATATGTAAAACACTTTTTTAAATCAGCAATTAGTGATCAATAATAACATCTAGTAAAGATCATTTATTTATTGACCAGAAATCTGTAGAAATCTCCATCTGGGCTCCTCCACTTCTTCCTGGCTGGAAGTCCCAGGTTGGACATCGGAAGCCTCAGCTGGGGTGGAAGGAAGAGTGGAAGGAAGGGTTGAGAGGGTTTCCCTGACTTCAGTATGGTCTGACAGAAATCGCAGTCTCTCATAGTACCAGAGCCTGGGGACATAAACGTCATCTGCTCCTGCTCCTGATCTCTGGGAATCCGTGACCTTCTTCCGCTCCCTAAGATAAGTGCTCCTCAGGCCACCAATTTTGTTTTTTAAATAGGGGATGGTTGCCGTGGTTTCACCTACCACAGACAGGGCAGCTCCCTGTACTTGTCTATGAACAGGGGGAGGAAGTTGTGGTCATTGAAGCCATCCATTTTATCTGCAAAACACAACATGAGACAAACCCTAATGTCAGGCAAAACTCTCCTAATCTTGTTACAATATAGGTCTCAATCTAGAAGCAGTATAGGCCCAAGTTTAGATCTTACCTTCGTTCTCACAATCGGCGCCTTCCTCCGCTCACGGATCGTACATACTACGCACGCGTGTTACTCTTTATACACACTGCGCATGCATGTAACTCTGCCCGCCCCTGGCGTTCTTTCTAGTCTATTCCCCGCCCCTTTTCGTTCGGCGCAGTGGGGGAAGAGCACATGGCGGAGACACAGCAGGTGCGTGCTAATTATAGCAACGAGGAGGAGGGGGAGAAAAGCCCGGAGCCTGAAACGTCTGCATCCAGAAGAAGACGATTTAAGGCATCAAATATGTCCTTTGGGGAGATGTTGGAGATGGTGGACATCCTGAAGAAGGCCGACTATGACGGGAAGTATGGACCTTACCCCAACCCCAATGTCAGAAAGGCCAAGATCATGGCGAAAGTGGTCAAGAGTCTGCACCAGAATTTCGGGGTATGACGATCGAAAGATCAGCTCAGGAAGCGGTGGTCGGATCTCAAATTAAGAGAGCATGAGCAGTACAGAAAGATCCGGAGAGTGCTCCAAAAAAGTAAGTAGTTGTCCTGTGTTCCGATTCTTTTTATGTTTATTACGTTCGTGCTGCTCCATGTGCTTTTCTTAACTGTTATCCATTTCAAAATGTGAACTTTCATGTTCTTAGGAACATTATTCGTTCTTATCAAACATTTTTCTTGCGGCCTAGAAAACACCATTGTTTTGGCCATATGCATTTGCCCACATTTTTTAGGGCCTACTTGTCTGAAACTAATTTGGTTGTGTAGATGTGTTTGTTACTAGAATTAAATGCAAAATAGATTCTGTGTAAGAAGAGGACACTCAGCAGCTGGTTACACATCTGGACGCTGGAGCACTAGTGTGGGACACAAGAACACCCTTTTTATTAGGGGTCCCACACAGGTGCTCCAGTGGATACTATAGGGGTGTCTCCATCTGTGAAGCTTGTACAAAACAGGTAAAGTATTGAAGCTTGACAAAGGACACTAAAAATTCTACATCTACATGGAACTCTGCCAAAACAGACAATTGTACCCCACTTCCAAGCAATGTTTCATATTTATAGTTCTGCCATCAAATATCTGTGTGCTAAGTATACCATTTTTTTTTACATAGGGGAGAAAAGACTCGGAGGACACCCCTCATCTGAGGAGACCAGAGACCCCCCACCTCTGGAAGAAGGGGAAATCCACCCAAGCAACGCAGAGCAGGAGGAGGAAGACGTGGTGGAAATTGGCACCACAACAGGTGAGTGTCTGCAACCACAGGCTCAGGTAAGAGATGGATGCCAGCATATTTATAATACATGTTTTTTTTGGTTTCTATCTTTTTAGGTGATCGTGATGTTGTGGATCCAGGGCATTTCACCTCGGAAAGTGCACAGATCCTGATCGGGGAGATCATGGGGTGTAATAGGGACTTGGAAAACATCAAGAAAAACATCAATGATGTTATTCAAAAAAATAAGAACATCATTGATGTTTTGGGGAGAGTTTAAAACCCCTCCAAATCCCTTTGTTTTTTGGTGTGCTACAATTTTTAAACTTTTTTTGGCAAATTGTAGAAAAGCCAAATTTTGAAGAGGCACACAGTGTGTCAACATGTACTATCTGCCATCACGGGAGATCAATAGATGCGTTTTGGGGGTTGAAGTAGAATAGTAAAGTATCGAACCAGGCAGAACTTCAGCAATGCAGGTTTATTAACAGCTGATAACATACAGGTTTATGTTCAAAATATTACAATATACAGGTCTAATTTATACAGTTTCTTACAATGCATGCATATTAGATATAAATATTCTTATCCTCTAACCAAATTGAAAAGATTGTGAAGTGTTCTCACCTTGAACCAGAATGGGTCTTTACTGCCAATTCTTGGGAACCTCTCACCTGATAGGGACCAGCCTGATCTGCCGATGGTCTGGTCCCCTCACAGAGTTCTGGGTTCAAGCTCGACCAAGTTCTTGAGGGAAATTCACCTGAGACCACATTCTGGAACAAGTTAAGAAGTCTTCTCTGACTCGTACGAGGAGACAAGTTGTGGACAGATACTTGCCCATTGGTTCTGACCTCTATGACCCGTGCAATAGGGCAGCATACATAGAGTTCAGCCTTATGAGCTCCTATCTAACTTGTCCGAGGGGACAAGTTAGGACAGATACTTGCCCATTGGTTCTGACCTCTATGACCCGTGCAATAGGGCAGCATACATAGAGTTCAGCCTTATGAGCTCCTATCTGACTTGTCTGTCTAACAATTGCAGAGCTTGCATTTATATACACTTTTACAAGTCTTATCTTAACTTATCTCTTACATATGATTGGTCGCTAAGATCTTCATCAAAGTAACCAACTATAAATCTGACACCTGTTCTACAACCAGATAAACTTAATTATTCCCAAAATTCCTATATGTTCATTAAAGTGATTTATAACTGTTTTTGTCCAATTAAAAACACCTGTATAGAGACAGTCTGGCACCCAGCTGTGTTATCAAACTCTCCTTATCTTCATAAGATTCAAGAATGACAGATTTATGACATTTGGGAAAATGAACTTTCAATAACCCAACCAGATGTGTTATATGTCTCACTATATGTATGTATTTTAACAGTTTTAATGAGGGCACAAGCAGACCTTTGTTTGACCTTGTCAAACTTAATTTAATGTACTGTACATAACTTTCCTGTATTCCACCTAATTATTTTAGCCACCTGTTTTCTTATCTGTCTGAGAAAATTCTTCATAACTTGAATCTATTCTAATGAACTTTCATCCAGTAGACTTAATACATTTTCGAGAACACCTGTTTACAAGTACTTGTCATAAAGCAGAGGTCATTTAAAGTTCAACACTTAAAAATGAAGACTTTCTAAATCTGGAAAACACAGTATACATTATTAAAGATTAACAATTGTTGCTTTACTTATTGAATAATAATATTGATAAAACCACTACTATATAATAATATAAATAATAATAATAATAATTATCAATAAATATATGCAAATCAATATATACAATATGAAATACATTGGCTAATATGAGATTCCACAACAGGGTGCAACCCATTCCTCAATAATAAAGTAGCTGAGAGGAAGGGGTTGAACCCCCCAAAACATGTCCCTTGTTCCCCTGTGATGGCAGGTAGCACATGTTGACATTCGGCTATTTGTGTGCATCTTCAAAATTTGTCTTTTCCGGGGGTGACTTCACCCCATCTGAACGCAATATCAAACACAGTTTGTAAATACTCATGTCTGATATTGCCTTCAAGTTCTACCAAATGTGAACTTTGTAAGTTCAAGATTTGTGTCTTTCTTGTTGGTTTTAAACATGCCTGTTTTATCTTAAATGGACATTTCTACTTTTTCTAATGTGACCCCAAAAATTGTTATACAACAAACATGTTGGTTTGTTTTAAAAACATTTTCTAAATGCACATGTGATTGTGCAGGTATTAAAAAGATTGATAATCAAAAATGTGTGGATTATTGTCACAACGCTACAACACATTTGTGGTGCTCTAATTGCTGTTTTCTGTGACAATGGGTGTTATTTCCTAAGGGCAAATCCACTTTGCACTACAAGTGCAATTTCAAGTCCACTTGTAGTGCAAAGTGTCTTTGCCTTTAGTAAATAACACCCAACAGTGCTTTGTAAGGTTACACAATCACGCCATTTTCAGGACTCACCACATTTCTGTCAGGGTCAGCTAAAACAAACACAAGCAGTAAATGTCACCAAAGATTTACTTTTTTTTTTATTTGAAAAAGGTTTTACACATTGTCTGGTATATTGATAGCCCCCCTACCCGCAAAGAATTCAAGGTATCTTAGACGGACATCACGGGCACTCAGGGAGGGCAAGCCAGGACAGCCACTTTCAAGTGCCGTCAGGGTTGGTTCATTTTGAATTCCGGCCTCAGGCCCAACTGAGCTAGCATAGTTGGCAGAATGTTTCCATAAAAAGTTGTGTAGAACACAGCACACCAGGATAATGTGATTCAGTTTGTACTCCGCCATATGTATGGGTGTAAGAAATAGGCGGAACCGGCTGGCCATGATTCCAAACGCGTTCTCCACCACTCTTCTGGCTCTGGCCAGCCGGTAATTAAAAACCCTCTGGTCCGGGGTGAGGGTCCTCATCGGGAATGGCCGCATAAGATGGTCCCCAGTGCAAAGGCTTCATCCGCAATGAAGACGAATGGGAGTCCTTCCACATTGTCTTCTGGAGGTGGCAAGTTGCCATTCTGGAGACGCCTGTAGAACTCCGTCTGGGCGATGACTCCACCATCGGACATCCAGCCATTCTTCCCCACGTCCACATACAGAAATTCATAAGTAGCCGACACCACTGCCAACATCACAATACTATTGAACCCCTTATAATTATAATAGTACGACCCTGAGTTGGGTGGTGGGATGATGTGGATGTGTTTCCCATCAATTGCCCCTCCGCAGTTAGGAAAGTCCCACCACTGGGCAAAGTGGGAGGCCACAGTCTGCCATTCCTGTGGCGTGGAAGGAAACTGTGGAGTAAAACAAAAAAAAAGTCTTTTTGCACATAAATATGGAAAGCAGATTAGACACAAACAGTCTTGGACAACCTCAGGATACCATTTATTTATGGGAGTTTTTTAAGACCAAAGTATAAGGTACACCTATCAGATCCCCCCCCCCCCCTCATGGGCCATTTCTAACATTATAGGGGGGGGACTCTTGGACAGGTAACCCTCTCCACTTCATTGAGAGATGAATGCCTATATAATGTGTATTACTTTGAACAGACCCTCCTTAGTTACACTATTGGCAGCCCACTGCACAGGTAAGAAGTGTCATAATACAAAGATATAAATACACATTGTACACATATAAGCACATTTGGACATTCTGCTATTACCTATCAAGATAATAATAGCATACCCAAACTTTAAACAGTACCATTTGAAAGTATACAGGCAGGCCCTTGCACTACATGCTTTGGGGAATTCATCTATAAATCTGAGCACAAAAGAGATGGGTATAGTGTGTATGGGTTTGGCAAATTCAGCAGATAGATGATTGAGGATAGATAGAGAATTGTTATCAGCTGACTTAGCAGTTGGGGGGAGGGAGGGTTCCAAATGATTTGGGGACCCCCCCAAAAAAGCCTCTGGCACTCTGCCTGAATTTGAAGCACCAATCACATTTCAAAACATTTTAGGGGTGTTTGGGGTAAAGCACTACTATGGAGCTGATAAAATACATTGTTGAGTGACTACATGAGGTGAATATAGGGCAGGAGACCATGCTGGGGAGGTAAGTGAAGGCAAATACGTATGAAGGACAAAAAAATAATTACATAAAAATCCAGCATCAATGAGGACAAAGGGGACATTCACAGCATATTCCAATCATGGTAATTAGGGAATGAGGAAAGAAATACAATATATTATCAAACATTAAATACAATAAAATGTGATATTAAATGATAAAATTCTTACCTTAATATACTTCTTCTGTAGGACCTGTATGATGGCAGAACAGGTCTCTGGGATAATGATCCCCAGAGCCTGGGGGGAGATGCCTGTCAAGAACTTGAGGTCCTGCAGGCTTCTCCCCGTCGCCAAGTAACGCAGGGTGGCGACGAGCCTCTGCACCGGACTGATGGCTTGCCTCATGCAGGTATCCTGCCTGCTGATATGGGGGGTCAGCAAAGCCAACAAACGGTGAAATACGGGGTCCGTCATCCGGAGAAAGTTTCTGAAATCATCAGGATTATTCTCACGGATCTCACGGAGCAAAGGCATATGACAGAACTGGTCACGCTGAAGCAACCAATTCTTGGTCCATGAACTCCTCCCCACCCTGTTCATGGACTGGACTTGTGTCAAGGATAGGACCCCCACCCCAAGCCCATGCACAGCGCGAACTCTACAAGGAGTACGTATACGCAACATGGCTAGAAAACGGTCAGCTGCTCAGAACGAAGTAACAGAACGCACTGAAGAACAGCAAGGCCTGTGAAGAGCGACCTAAAAAACAGTAACGAACGAACAAGAACACAATGACAGAGTCAGGGGTAGCTTGCTGCACGCACTGAAGAGCAGATACAAACCCACAAGCACAAAATGAACAGCAGAAAACGATCTGAAAACCACGAGTCTGAAAAAGCGCGAATCGTCTCTCACCAAACTTTTACTAACACGAGATTACCAAAAGGAGCCCAAAGAGTGTCACTCTTGGTTCTGAACTGGCCTTTTCTAGTCTCGTCGAGTCGTCGTACGTGGTGTACGTCACCGCGTTCTTGGCGATCGGAAATTCCGACAACTTTGTGCGACCGTGTGTACGCAAAACAAGTTTGAGCCAACATCCGTTGGAAAAAATCCATGGATTTTGTTGTTGGAATGTCCGATCAATGTCCGATCGTGTGTATGGGGCATTACTGTGCATTACACTCTCCTGTCCCCTGCATTCTGTGCATTACGTATTCCTGTTTCCTGCATTCTGCACATTGTGTACACCTGGACTGTGCTCTGTGTCATGTATTCATAAACCTAGCACTGACTACAGCACTCTGTGGGTTACATACTCCTGATTCTTGAACACATTGCATTACACACCCTACCCCTGCAGTCTGTGTTATGCATCCTAAACCTGACACTGACTGCAGCACTCTGTGCATTGGACATCCCCAAACCATGTGTTTTGCCTTACACACTCCTGCACTATATACACAATACTGTACATTATACAGTGCCTTGAAAAAGTATTCATACCCCTTGAAACTTTCCACATTTTGCCATGTTACAACTAAAAACATAAATGTATTTTATTGGAATTTTATATGATAGACCAACACAAAGTGGCACATAATTGTGAAGTGGAAGGAAAATGATTTAATTTTTTTTTTACAAATAAATATGTGAAAAGTGTGGCATGCATTTGTATTCAACCCCTCTGAGTCAATACTTTGTAGAACCACCTTTCACTGCAATTACAGCTGAAAGTCTTTTTTGGGGATGTCTCTACCAGCTTTTCACATCTAGAGAGTCAAATTTTTGCCCATTCTTTGCAAAATAGCTCAAGCTCTGTCAGAGTGGATGGAGAGCATCTGTGAACATAAATTTTCAAGTTTTGCCACATACTCTCAAATGGATTTAGGTCTGAACTTTGACTGAGCCTTTCTAACACATGAATATGCTTTGATCTAACCAATTCCATTGTAGCTCTGGCTGTATGTTTAGGGTCGTTGTCCTGCTAGAAGGTGAACCTCCACCCCAGTCTTAAGTCTTTTGCAGACTCTAATGCCCTGTACACACGGTCGGATTTTCCGACGGAAAATGTGTGATAGGACCTTGTTGTCGGAAATTCCGACCGTGTGTAGGCTCCATCACACATTTTCCATCGGATTTTCCGACACACAAAGTTTGTGAGCAGGATATAAAATTTTCCGACAACAAAATCCGTTGTCGGAAATTCCGATCGTGTGTACACAAATCCAACGGACAAAGTGCCACGCATGCTCAGAATAAATAAAGAGATGAAAGCTATTGGCCACTGCCACGTTTATAGTCCCGACGTACGTGTTTTACGTCACTGCGTTCAGAACGATCGGATTTTCCGACAACTTTGTGTGACCGTGTGTATGCAAGACAAGTTTGAGCCAACATCCGTCGGAAAAAATCCTAGGATTTTGTTGTCGGAATGTCCGAACAAAGTCCGACCGTGTGTACGCCCTATAACAGGTTTTCTTCTAAGATTGCCCTGTATTTGGCTCCATCCATCTTTCCATCAACTCTGACCAGCTTCCCTGTCCCTGCTGAAGGCTGCCCCCACCATGTTTCACAGTGGGAATGGTGTGTTCAGGGTGATGTGCAGTGTTAGTTTTCCGCCACACAAAGCGTTATGCTTTTAGGTCAAAAAAGTAAAATTTTCTTATCATCTCACCAGAGCATCTTCTTCCACATTTGCTGTGTCCCCCACATGGCTTCTTGCAAACTGCAAACAGGACTTCTTATGGCTTTCTTTCAACAATGGCTTTCTTCTTGCCACTCTTCCATAAAGGCCAGATTTGTGGAGTGCACGACTAATCGTTATCCTGTGGACAGATTCTCCCACCTAAGCTGTGGCTCTCTGCAGCTCCTCCAGAGTTACCATGGGCCTCTTGGCTGCTTCTCTGATTAATACTCACCTTGCCTGTCTTTTTAGGTGGGACTGTGATATTGGAGCAGACAGATCAGACACTTTTGACACTTTTTTGGGGCCAGTGACATTTATACGGCGATCAATAAAATAAAAATAGCCACTAATTACTGTATTATTGTCACTGGCAGGGAAGGGGTTAACACTCTGGGTTAAGTGTTCTCTTGGGAGGTGTTTCTAACTGTGGGGGGAGGGGACAGACTGGAGGAGGAGAGAGATCGCTGTTCCTGATCACTAGGAACAGACGATCTCTATCTCTACTCCCCTGTCAGAACGGGGATCTGTTTGTTTACATACACAGATCCCTGTTCTGGCTCTCTGGAGTGCGATCGTAGGTGGCCGGCGGACATCGCAGCCACCAGCCACGCGCATAGCCTCTGGCTTCACGCCACTCCCCCTATAGCATCTTAAAGCGGCTGATGTACAACATGTTATACTTACCTGCTCTGAGCAGTGATTTTTGCACAGAGCAGCCCAGATCCGCCTCTTCTTGAGTCCCTCGCCAGCGCTCCTGGTCCCTCCCTCCTGCTGTGTGCCCCCACAGCAAGCAGCTATGTATGGGGCACTTGAGCTGAGCACTTGTGTGTCTATTCAGAGATGGAGCCGCGGCCTCATTGGCTGGCTGACTGACTTTGTTTGACAGCAGCAGGAGCCAATAGCGCTGCTGTGTGTCTCAGCCAATCAGTAAGGGAGAGTCCCAGACAGCTGAGTCTCTCGTGAAATTTTGCTGGATCGAATTGGAGCTCAGGTAAGTATTAGGGGAGCTACGGGGGGCTGCTGCACTCAGAAGGTTTTTTATCTTAATGCATGAATGCATTCATTTAAAAAACCTTCTGTGTTTAGATGCATTTTAAGGTAGGCTCGGGCAAAGCAATCAAAGCATATTTTATACTTATAAGGAAGCCTGGGTTTTGTTTAACCACATCCCTTAAGCACCTCCTGCTGTTAGGAGTTTGGCCACACTCACATTTGCAGTGGGTTACTACACACGCCACAGGTCACCTCCTACTTCATTCTGAGGTTTAAAAGTTGAGAGGTATGGACCAGTGTAAAAAGGTAGGTATTTAGGGATTTAAAAAAAAAAAAAAAAGTGATAGGGAGCTTCAGGGAGTTGGGTTTTAAGCTGATCACTTTATATATATCTGATAAACAACTATAGAAAGACTATGGTTTCCCTTAAAGCTTCTCCACATATCATGTATGCAAGAGCACATGCATCTCCGTAGAGAAAAGCTCACATGCTTTTAAATGCATATAGAAGCGTTTTTGATGCTGTGCCGGGTAGTTTTTATTCTTTTTGTATACATTTTCCCACCCTGCATTTTCAAGTCATTTTGTGATCTGTGATCCCTAGCCACAAACTTTAAAATGCACTTGAAATGGGTGTAAATTTCTTGTACTAGAAATTGGATTTTTAGTAATTCTTTCAGAGCATTGTTCACTAAATGGAGGACCGCGGTCCAGACTCGGCTCAAGTCCTGTCCGGACTCTCATGCCAGTAAGCCTGGGCGTTTTATTTTGGGTCTCCGGTCCGGCCACTGCTATCATTCTCACAGCAGGCAGGGGTGGGAAGTGCTGCAGCTTCCTTGGCTGAAAAGGATAGGAGAGTTTAGTTCCACTTTAATTCCCCAAAAAGGTTAAATTCAATGCATGTTTTAAATAATAACTGTTACAGTTACTAACATGCTTATATTCACTCTCAGCTGAACCGCCAAGCCATCAAATGGCTGGTGTAATAACTTATCACATGTGCAACACCATAGTCACTGCAGATCAAACAGAGGCTAATATGGCAACAACTATGGCAGGGGGTTTAATTCATCTTGATACCCATAGCGGCCAGTTGGCTTCCAACTGCCATTTCTAAAAAGTTTGAAAACAGAGATGATTGGTTCCAACGAGACAAGAAATGCTCCATCTTTTTAAATAACGTTTCCTGATTTTTTTTTTCTGCAGATTTACCCAGTAGTAAAATTTTGCAATGATTTTTTAATATAATTACTAACACTAACGAGAAACATGAATAAATATGTAATAAAATGATTTTTTATACTGTTACTTCCCTGATTATATTACGACACTGCATCTCTTGCCCCATTTTACTGGTTAGTATCTCTGGTACATGTATTTTATTCTAAATAATATATATTTATATCTTCATAGAAGCCATGTGAGTGATGTGTTCTCTAAGCATTGTGGTGCCTTTGGTGGTTTAGGCTAGACGGCGAGCATTAAAGTAGCACTGATAGGTCCCTTTCATTAGCTTTATGAGCGCCACTAATCTGTCAGACATGTTATGCGTTTTACGAGGTCTATTAAACGTCTGCTTGGAAATTTAATGTAAACTGTCTGCTGAATCCGAGTAACAATCCTGCCGCAGTCAAGCTAGGAAATCATACATTCTCTGGCTTCTACTCGATTAAAAGGGTCAGTCTACTGTAAACAAATTTTTTCAGTTTTGGTGGCTACCGGAGAGTTTAATCTCACCTAATCAGTGGAAGACCGGACTACGTGGCATTTGCCTCATGTTGTCAGTATGATTATTATATGTTGGACTGGTGGTTTTGAGAGGAGAATGTTTCTCTCACTCAGATCTTAGTCATAGAGCAATTCAATGACAGCTGTTGGATGTTAGATAGCTATTTGCTCCCAGTTCATGCCTGCAATCACAGCGCCTGGTAAAGGGAAGTCTTACAGCAGCTTCTTTGCAGTTTATATTAAATGGCCACATTTTTTGAATTATTAATCTCTTGACAGCTCTTGGCACCTCATGTTCTTCATACAGATTCCAAGGTGCCTCCTCTATATCTGGGTTTCTCTCTTTTGTACCACAACCCTGACCCCCAAGGGCTAGGGGGACAGGATGGGCTACCATTTCAACTCAGGGCAATAGTGAAGCAATATGTACAGATGGGTACCAGTCACTTTAAGATGCAAAACAATAGGATGTTATTGTCTCTCACTCAATACTCCAGGGAGAGAGGTTAAAGGTAATGGACGTCCATCAAGTAGAAGACTTCAGAAAAGTACTTACAGTATGCACAGAACCTTAAAGGAGAACCTTAACGCTGACCCAGCACTCTGTTACTCTGTATAGCTCCTAACTAAAAGATACTTGTCAGTTCTGCTAACGACACACAGTGGAGAAGACAACATACTCCAATGAGGTCCATACTTCAAATCCCAACTTTTCTGGGCCCTCAGACATCTGTAGTTTTTCCATGGCTCCTCAATTCCCAAGCTAGGTCTCAAACTTAGTCCTTGCTCCAGCCACATGGTCATCCTCCTCAGACAGCAGGCCTAGGAGGGTTCAACATCCAAACACATCTCTCCCCTAGAGCAAGGACGCCCATGGGAGAACTCACTTCCCAAGGTCACACTGAATATTTATACCCTCCTCTACCAGCCTGCACCAATGTTAATAAACCTCCTAGTGATTGGCCAGGGAGAGATATATACTTTTAGTCCTGATAAGTGCAGCCCCACACTGTTGCTAAAGGCACCTGTGACACCTAACCAGAGCCCAGAAGAAACCTAAGAAAGTTGAAATATCAATACAGCTAAGCTGACCACAACACGGCACCACCAAATTTAAATAGACATGCCTGCTTAGGGCAAGGTGGCTACAATTTTCTTCAGTATTACCCCTCTTTGTGATAAGATGTATAAATCTTTGTAATATTCTACCGAGTCTAATGCCGCGTACACACGGGCAGACTTTTCAACCGGACTGGTCCGACGGTCTATCCGACAGACTTTTGGCGGACTGTCCGACGGACTTTCCCAACGAACGGACTTGCCTACACACGATCACACCAAAGCCCGATGGATCCGTATGTGATGACGTACGACCGGACTAAAATAAGGAAGTTGGTAGCCAGTAGCTAATAGCCGCCCTATCGTCGGTTTTCGTGCGTCGAACTAGCATACAGACGAGCGGACTTTTTGACCGGACTCGAGTCCGTGGGAAAGATTTGAAACATGTTCCAAATCTAAAGTCTGTCAGATTTTCGGCCAAAAAAGTCAGCTGCAGGTTCGATGAAGCCCAAACATGGTCTAATTGTCCGCCGGACTCGGTCCGTAGGACCAGTCCGATCGAAAAGTCTGCTCGTGTGTACGTGGCATTAGGGTTCTATACGAAAAAAATTTTGCTTTGCAAATATCTCAGCATTCTCGAGAAAATCACAAATAATTCCTGAAATGTTTGTAATATGTGCAAAATGTCAGCTTTCTCAGGGCGGATTTAACATTCCCTAACATTTGATCCTAATAGAAAGAAAGCCTTAAGAACAGTCAACCAATAGAAAAAATAGCCTAACAGTATAGGATAAGAACATTTGACCAGAAGGGGAATTAATATGAGATCTCTGCACTGTGTACAGTATGAGCTGAAGGTTCATTCACTGTTTTCAGTGAAACAAATGGGTGTTTGGCTGAGCCGAACCTCCAGCTGCAGCAGGAACTGAAATATTTAGCAGCAGTATTGCAATCACTGCTAACTGTGAAAGATTCCTATTCATGGCCTCTGGTTGTTAAAGCCAGGCCCATGCTGATCACCCGAGAGACCCCACCCCTTTGTTTACTTAGTCATTTAGCACAAGAGAAGCAACATCCCAAATAGCAAGGATAACTTGCTACAAATTTGTGGCAATGTTGAATAGTAAGTCTGTTAACTTGCTGCAAATTTTCTCAGCTGTACACTTGCAAAGCACTTGAAGCACAATTTCTAGTTGACACTTTTCCAATTTGTAGCAAATTTGCATGACAAGTCTCTAGCAAGAGCAAAGTTGCAGTGGTGAGTCTACAGCAAGAGCTCTGCAAGTCTACAGCATGAAAATTCAGCCACAGTGACCCCTGTGGTGGGATGACTATTGCACAACATAACTGAACCAGAACTTGCAGCAAACTTACAGCATGTTTCTAAAGAAAGTTGATCTGGAGTCATGCAATGCAGACTTGCTGCCATTGTGCAACAAAATTGTGAAGCCTGGCAAGTCTAGCAATAGCTTACCAAGTCATTTTCGAAATTGCAGCACAGTTGCTTGCTATCTGGGTTCCCCCACCTTCACTACACAAGTTCTTCCCTAGCTGTCACTACACTGACACACACTCCTTGACTTACAGTGGAGACGGGAAGTATTCAGACTCCCTTAAATTTTTCACTCTTTGTTATATTGCAGCCATTTGCTAAAATCATTTAAGTTCATTTTTTTCCTCATTAATGTATACACAGCACCCCATATTGACAAAAAAACACAGAATTGTTGACATTTTTGCAGATTTATTAAAAAAGAAAAAATGAAATATCACATGGTCCTAAGTATTCAGACCCTTTGCTCAATATTTAGTAGAAGCACCTTTTTGATCTAATACAGCCACGAGTCTTTTTGGGAAAGATGCAACAAGTTTTTCACACCTGGATTTGGGGATCCTCTGCCGTTTCTTCTCAGGTGCTGTCCATTTCTTCTGATCATCCTTGAGATGGTTCTACACCTTCATTTGAGTCCAGCTGTGTTTGATTATACTGATTGGACTTGATTAGGGAAGCCACACACCTGTCTATATAAGACCTTACAGCTCACAGTGCATGTCAGAGCAAATGAGAATCACGAGGTCAAAGGAACTGCCTGAAGAGCTCAGAAACAGAATTGTGGCAAGACACAGATCTGGCCAAGGTTACCAAAAAATTTCTGCTGCACTTAAGGTTCCTAGGAGCACAGTGGCCTCCATAATCCCTAAATGGAAGATGTTTGGGATGACCATAACCCTTCCTAGAGCTGGCCGTCCGGCCAAACTGAGCTATCGGGGGAGAAGTGCCTTGGTGTGGAGAGGTAAAGAAGAACCCAAAGATCACTGTGGCTGAGCTCCAGAGATGCGGTCGGGAGATGGGAGAAAGTTGTAGAAAGTCAACCATCACTGCAGCCCTCCACCAGTCGGGGGTTTTATGGCAGAGTGGCCCGACGGAAGCCTCTCCTCAGTGCAAGACACATGAAAGCCCGCAAGGAGTTTGCTAAAAAACACCTGAAGGACTCCAAGATTGTGAGAATTAAGATTCTCTGGTTTGATGAGACCAAGATAGAACTTTTTGTCCTTATTTCTAAGCAGTATGTGTGGAGAAAACCAGGCACTGCTCACCTGTCCAATACAGTCCCAACAGTGAAGCATGGTGGTGGCAGCATCATGCTGTGGGGGTGTTTTTCAGCTGCAGGGACAGGACGACTGGTTGCAATCGAGGGAAAGATGAATGAGGCCAAGTACAGGGATATCCTGGACAAAAACCTTCTCCAGAGTGCTCAGGACCTCAGACTGGGCCGAAGGTTTACCTTCCAACAAGACAATGACCCTAAGCACACAGCTAAAATAATGAAGGAGTGGCTTCACAACAACTCCGTGACTGTTCTTGAATGGCCCAGCTAGAGCCCTGTCTTAAACCCAATTGAGCATCTCTGGAGAGACCTAAAAATGGCTGTCCACCAACGTTTACCATCCAACCTGACAAAACTGGAGAGGATCTGCAAGGAGGAATGGCAGAGGATCCCCAAATCCAGGTGTGAAAAACTTTTTGCATCTTTCCCAAAAAGACTCATGGCTGTATTAGATCAAAAGGGTGCTTCTACTAAATACTGAGCAAAGGGTCTAAATACTTAGGACCATGTGATATTTCAGTTTTTGTTTTTTAATAAATCTGCAAAAACGTCAACAATTCTGTGTTTTTCTGTCAATATGGGGTGCTGTGTGTACATTAAATTGGAGTTCCACCCAAAAGTGGAACTTCCACTCATCGGATTCCTCCCCCCCTCCGCTGTCACAGTTGGCACCTTTCAGGGGGGAGGGGGGTGCAGATACCTGTATATTACAGGTATCTGTACCCACTTCCGGCATAGATAGCAGCAGAATCTGCGGTTATTTACGCCACTTCCTGTCCCCCCCCCGGTCTGCTGGGAAGCACACGGGTCCCAGAGACAGTAGGGACCAGCCTTATTGCGCTGCGCGACTCGCGCATGCGCATGCGCAGTAGGGAACCGGGAAGTGAAGCCGCACGGCTTCACTTCCTGATTCCCTTACCGAAGATGGAGGCAGCAGCACCCGAGGACTGAGAGACGGTTCGGCCTCGGGTGCCGACATCGCGGGCGCCCTGGACAGGTAGATGCCCATGTTTTAAAAGTCAGCAGCTGCAGTATTTGTAGCTGCTGACTTTTTAAAAAAAAGTTTCGGCGGAGCTCCGCTTTAATGAGGAAAATATAATGAACTTAAATGATTTTAGCAAATGGCTGCAATATAACAAAGAGTGAAAAATGTAAGGGGGTCTGAATACTTTCTGTCCCCACTGTACTTATTTATCACAAAGCTCACCAAACACATGTGAAATAAATATTTTAAAAACAGTGTATATACTGTATATAATAAAATTGGTATATTGCAGCTTTTTACTGTCATGCATTCCTACACCTCATAAAATATAGAAATCTCAAAAGTACAGCACAACAAGTAAATTTTAATAATATGATTCTACTGTGCCAAATCATGAAAATACAATATTCCTCAAAATCTCCTGTGTGTGCGCAACAAACTACATTAACAATACATAAAATGTGAATTATCACTAGATTTATTATATACAGTATAAATAATCAATATATAACTCAAATCCTCAAAAGCAACACAGTCCGCAATGTTCTTTATAAATGACGTGTTCTCATTGGGATATCACATGCATCCATTTACATGCCTGCTTGCCACCAGTGCAATCCACCGACTCTCAATAGCACTTCTTACCTCTATGTCTGACCTCCACAAAGGGTAAGGTCAAACACTGCTTTCCCAGTAATCTGGTTCACAATCCTCCATCGATCCTCCAATGCATTCAGAAATCTGCCTGCATACCACTCTGTCACTTCATCCAGGCTCTAGTCAATTCACCAAAAAAAGAAGAAATATACCTCTTATGGTGTAGTATTAAAATAGACTACTTTTAAAAAAAAGGGAAGAAAAACAAACTTTACTACTACAAATACAGTGTACTATCCAATCCAGTGCACAAAATAACCACTTGACCTCGGGAAGTTTTACCCCTTCATGATCAGGCCACTTTATGCGATACAGCACTGCGTTATTTTAACTGACAATTGCACAGTCATGCAACGCTGTTCCCAAATAAAATTTATGTCCCTTTTTTTTCCCCCACAAATAGAGCTTTCTTTTGATGGCATTTGATCACCTCTACGTTTTTGTTTTTATGCGCTATAAAAAAAAAAAGACCGACAATTTTGAAAAAAACAAAACAATATTTTTTTACTTTCTGCTATAAAACATATCCAAAAAAAAAAAATTTAAGAAATCGAATTGCTTTAAAAATTTAGGCCAATATGTATTCTGCTACTTGTTTTTGGTAAAAAAAATTCCCAAAAAGCATAAATTGATTAGTTTACGTGAATGTAATAGCGTCTACAAACTATGGGATATATACTAGATTTTGTTTTCTAGTAATGGTGGTGATCAGCAACTTATAGCGGGACTGCAATATTAGACAAGCAGAATATTAGACAAGCAGAATATTAGAAGCAGAATATTAGAATAGCAGACAAATCAGACACTAATGTGACACTTTTGATACTTTGCAAGAACCAATGACACTAATACAGTGATCAGTGCTAAAAATATGCACTGTCGCTGTACTAATGACACTGGCTGGGAAGGGGTTAAACATTTAGGGTGATCAAAGGCTTAACCGTGTGCCAAGCCAGTGTTTGTGTTTGTGTGCTGCTTTTACTAGTTGAAGAGATTAATTTTAGTTCCTTTGCAGGAACACAAAACTCCTATCTTCCCCCTGTTAGAACGAAACTCTGCCTTGTTTACATAGGCAGAGCTCTGTCCTGAGTCTGTGCCCGTTGATCAGCAGATGCCGGTGGACATCGAGTGCCCGGCACCCACAGATCGGCTTCTACTGTGAATAATCGCAGGCGTGCGCGCCCCCTGTAAGTGGGAGTGCAGGACCATATATATATATATATATATATATATATATATATATATATATATATATATATATATATATATATATATATGTAGCACTGACCCCCGAAGGAGCTACTGAAATAAATTGGGTTGTTGCCGTCACCCCTTACCTGTAGTTTCACCACATCAGGAACTTAGAGTCTATATTGGGCCTTGCTCTCACCAAGGTATGCACCAGTCACTTAGTTCTTTTTCCAATGCTTTATTACAAGACAACTTTTAAAGAAGTAGCAGTAAAGG
This sequence comes from Lithobates clamitans, assembly GCA_037952925.1. NCBI lineage: Eukaryota > Metazoa > Chordata > Amphibia > Anura > Ranidae > Lithobates > Lithobates clamitans. The sequence continues at coordinate 145,308 of JBBGZY010002849.1, forward strand.
AGGTTGAAGGGGAGCTGCAGATACCTTTTTGTAGCAGATCACTTACAGACTCTTCAGAATAAAGGATAAAACACAGCTTTCTCTCTGTAAATTTTGTATGGCCGGGTAGATCTTTGCCACAGACCTAGAAACCTGCAAGATGTCTGGACAAGCCTCTCTCACAGGCTTAGCAGCCAGACAGTTAGTTACCTTGATTGAATTGTAGAACAGCTTCCAGTACCAGAACCTTTAAGCCGACCCAGCTATAATGTAAGGATAGGTTAGAGATAGGTGCGTCCTCCAAGTAAGTCACCAGGCCCTTCTGAGAGACCAGCCTTCTTCCTAGCAGGCAAGACAGCCTAAGGACCATCTCTGCGATAGTAGGCCCCAGACAGGCTTCTGGGCCTATTTGCACAGCTGCAGTTAGGGATGAGCCGAACACCCCCCGGTTCGGTTCGCACCAGAACCTGCGAACGGACCGAAAGTTCGCACGAACGTTAGAACCCCATTGACGTCTATGGGACTTGAACGTTCGAAATCAAAAGTGCTCATTTTAAAGGCTAATTTGCATGGTATTGTCCTAAAAAGGGTTTGGGGACCCGGGTCCTACCCCAGGGGACATGTATCAATGCAAAAAAAACTTTTAAAAACGGCCGTTTTTTCGGGAGCAGTGATTTTAATGATGCTTAAAGTAAAAAAAAAAAAGTGAAATATTCCTTTAAATATCGTACCTGGGGGGTGTCTATAGTATGCCTGTAAAGTGACGCGTGTTTCCCGTGTTTAGAACAGTCCCTGCACCAAATGTCATTTTTAAAGGAAAAAATCTCATTTAAAACTGCTTGCGGGTTTAATGTCATGTCGGGTCATGGCAATATGGATGAAAATCAGTGAGACAAACGGCATGGGTACCCCCCAGTCCATTACCAGGCCCTTTGGGTCTTGTATGGATATTAAGGGGAACCCCGCACCCAAATTAAAATAAGGAAAGGCCCTATATACTCTGAACAGCAGTATACAGGCGGTGCAAACAAGACAGGGACTGTAGGTTTGTTGTTAAGTAGAATCTCTTTGTAATTTTAAACGGGTACATTTTTAACGTGTTTAGCTCCAGCCAAAAAATCTTTTTTAAGCTTTTTGGAAAACATAGGGAAGGGTTGTCACCCCTGTGACATTTGTTTTGCTGTCTTTCCTCCTCTTCAGAAGATTTCACCTCACTTTTTGTCCCAATGAAAAATGTTTTTTGAAAATTTGGGTTTTTTTGTGGAACAAGGATTGGAAAGCATCAGTGGAAAGGAGAAATTGTTTTCCCATATTAACTCTTACAGGAGAGAATTTCCCTTCCTAGGGGTAGATTTCATCTCACTTCCTGTTGTCTCCTTCCGTTTGCAAGTAGGAGTCGTTTGTAAGTTAGATGTTTGAAAGTAGGGTCCTGCCCTATATACGCAGCAGAAATTTGGGCCTTAGGTGTTCCTGTGGCCACAACACTGTAAGCCCTCACAGGGCCCTGCTGTGAAATATTAGATCAAGAATTGTAATTACATGCCCCTGTTGAACAGGAGCTGAAAAATTAGGCCTTAGGCACTGGTGCTGGTGCCACAACACTGCAACCCCTCACAGACACTCTAGTTGGAACGCAGAAACGAGCCCTGCTGCAAATTATTGCATCAAAAATTGTAACTACACACCCCTGTTAGACAGGGGCAGAAAAATTGGGCCTTAGGCACTGGTGCTGGTGCCACAACACTGCAACCCCTCACAGACACTCTAGTTGGAATGCAGGAACGAGCCCTGCTGCAAAGTATTGCATCAAAAATTGTAATTACACGCCCCTGTTAGACAGGGGCAGAAAAATTGGGCCTTAGGCACTGGTGCTGGTGCCACAACACTGCAACCCCTCACAGACACTCTAGTTGGAATACAGGAAGGAGCCCTGCTGCAAAGTATTGCATCAAAAATTGTAATTACACGCCCCTGTTAGACAGGGGCAGAAAAATTGGGCCTTAGGCACTGGTGCCACAACACTGCAACCCCTCACAGACACTCTAGTTGGAATGCAGGAACGAGCCCTGCTGCAAAGTATTACATCAAAAATTGTAATTGCACGCCCCTGTTAAACAGGGGCTGAAAAATTGTGCCTTAGGCACTGGTGGTGGCGCCCAGAACCAAAAATGTTCTTACAAGCTATCAGCGTGATGATTGAGGAGGAAGAGGATAATTACTCAGGGATAGTCACTCAGCATCAGCATAGGCAGTCTTTGAAGGGATCTGAGATTTCAAAAAAAATTATTCGGTTACATCAGCATCAGGTGCTTGGTAGCTGGTGGTGATCCAAGACTGATTCATTTTTATGAAGGTCAGCCGATCGACCGAGTCGGTGGACAGACGCACCCTGTGATCGGTTACCACGCCTCCAGCAGCACTGAATGTGCGTTCCGAAAGAACGCTGGATGCAGGACAGGCCAGTAGCTCAATTGCATACTGTGCAAGCTCTGGCCAGTGATCCATCCTCAAGACCCAGTAACCCAGAGGATTTTCGGTGGGAAAGGTGTCCAAGTCTGATCTTGCCCCTAGGTATTCCTGCACCATGTAAAACAGACGCTGGCGATGGTTGCTGGAACCGATCATACCTTGGGGCTGCGGACCAAAAAATTGTCTGAACGCATCGGTCAGACGGCCACCTTCTCCACCGCTCCTTCTTTGACTGACCGAAGCCTCAGCAACACGTTGTCCAGAAACAGGAGTTTGTAACCTCCCAGTCTCTGGGAACGCATTGCACAGACCTTTCTGCAAGGCCTCCCGAAGATGTTTCATCCTCTGCTCCCTCTGCGATGGCAAAATAAGGTCCGCAACCTTACCCTTGTAACGTGGATCAAGGAGGGTTGCCAGCCAGTATTGGTCCTTCTCCTTGATACCACAAATACGAGGATCCTTACGCAGGCTTTGCAGGATCAGGGAGGCCTTGCAGCGTAGGTTTGCTGAGGCATTCGGTCCGGAGTCCTCTGGGTCACTAAGGACAACAACGTCCGCAGCCACCTCCTCCCAGCCACGTACAAGTTCATGTGTTTCTTGGGACTGATCCCTTAAAGACTGCTGCTGATGCTGAGTGCCAGGCTCCACCTCCATACTGACACAATCTTCCTCCTCCTCCTCCTCGTCCTCTTCCTGTGTGATCGGCGGGCACGCAGGAACACTGTCTGGATAAAGGGGGCCTTGAGAGCTAAGGAAGTCCTTCTCTTCCTGCCTCTGTTCTGCCTCAAGTGCCCTGTCCATTATTCCATGCAGCGTGTGCTCCAACAGGTGGACAAGGGGGACAGTGTCACTGATGCATGCACTGTCACTGCTCACCATCCTCGTGGCCTCCTCGAATGGTGACAGGACAGTGCATGCATCCCTGATCATGGCCCACTGGCGTGGGGAAAAAAAACCAAGCTCCCCTGACCCTGTCCTGGTGCCATAGCCGCACAGGTACTCATTGATGGCCCTCTGCTGCGTGTGCAGCCGCTGCAGCATGGCCAACGTTGAGTTCCACCTGGTGGGCATGTCACAGATTAGGCGGTTCTTGGGCAGGTTAAACTCCTTTTGGAGGTCCGTCAGCCGAGCACTGGCATTATATGACCGGCGGAAATGCACACAGACTTTCCTGGCCTGCCTCAGGACATCCTGTAAGCCCAGGTACCTGCTCAAGAACCGCTGCACCACCAAGTTAAGGGCGTGAGCCAAACAGGGCACATGGGTCATTTGTCCCTGTCGGAGGGCAGAGAGGAGGTTGGTGCCATTGTCGCAAACCACCATTCCTGCCTTAAGTTGGCGTGGCGTCAACCACCTCTGAACCTGCCCCTGCAGAGCTGACAGAACCTCTGCCCCAGTGTGGCTCCTGTCCCCCAAGCACACCAGCTCAAGCACCGCATGGCATCTTTTGGCCTGCGTACTTGCGTAGCCCCTTGAACGACTACGGAGCACTGCTGGTTCCGAGGAAGAGGCCATGGAGGAAGAAGAAGAGGAGGGGGTGGATGAGAGAGGTGTGTCACAATCAGCATTTTGGAGGCGTGGTGGCGGAACAACCTCCAACACTACTGCACCTTGTCCTGCATCCTTCCCAGCTGCCAGCAGAGTCATCCAATGTGCCGTGAAACTTAGGTAACGTCCCTGTCCATGCCTGCTGGACCATGAGTCAGCGGTAATATGCACCTTACCGCTGACCGCCCTGTCCAGCGAGGCATGGACATTGCCTTCCACATGCCGGTAGAGAGCCGGAATCGCCTTCCATGAGAAAAAGTGGCGTTTGGGTACCTGCCACTGAGGAACCGCACATTCCACAAACTCACGGAAGGGGGCAGAGTCTACCAACTGAAAAGGCAGCAGTTGAAGTGCTAGCAATTTTGCCAAGCTAGCATTCAACCGCTGGGCATGTGGATGGCTGGGAGCAAACTTTTTTCGGCGGTGCAGCAGCTAGGGCAGGGAAATTTGCCTGGTACAATCTGACGTCGGTGTACCAAAAGCAGATTGCCCACAAGTACTTGGCTGTGACACACCTAATTCTACACCTTCATTCCTCTCACTGCAGGTCTCAGAGAGGACTGGAGGTCTAGTGGGGTTGGAAATCTCAGCTGATGAGGAGCAAGGAGAGATCCTCTTTGTTCTTTGGTGTGGGTATTTTAGATACGCTTGCCAACGAACTGCATGGCAGGTCAACATATGTCTGGTCAAGCATGTGGTACCCAAGCGGGAGATGTTTTGGCCATGCGAGATACGCTTGAGACATATGTTGCAAATAGCAGCGGTGCGATCTGATGCACTCGTCTAAAAAAAGGCCCACACCAAAGAACTTTTTGAATAACGCGCAGAGACTGCAGCGCCCTGCACATGTGGAGCTTTGGGGTGTGATGCAGTCAATGTGCTGCCCTTAGGCTGGCCCCTGGAGGGCATCCTGCCTCGTTGGTGATGTGCCGCCTCCTCCTCCTCCTCCTCCTCCTCCTCCCTCCTATCAGGCACCCACGTTGAGTCAGTGACCTCATCATCCCCTCCCTCCTCATCACTGGAGCAAACCTGGCAGTATGCTGCAGCAGGGGGAGCATGACTGCCAGATTGCTGTCCTTCTTGGGCACCCCCTCTGTCCGTGCTCATGTTACTGCCTACATTGAGCTCAGTATCATCATCAGAGCCTTCCAAACGCTGGGCATCCTCCTGGAGCATGTACCCAACACAGCTAGGGAAGGAGTCACTGATGACATTGAGCTGAGGGAAGAGGCCGCTGCTTTGCCAGACAAAGCACCCTGGGCATGGGTGAGAGAGGATGAGGAGGATGAGGACGGCTTGGTCATCCACTCGACCAAGTCTTCCGCATGTTGCGGCTCAACACGGCCAGCTGCCGAAAAAAAGGCCAAGTGTGTCCCATGGCCACGTGCTGATGAGGATGCACCGTCTCCATGACCAGCACTAGACACAGAGCCTGCTTGCCCTCTCTTATTGGCTTGTGACTGTCTGCCTCTCCTTCTTGGCCTTCCAGACATACTAATGGCCTGTAGCTGCACTAAGCTGGGATAGAACACCAGTAATTTTCTTCAGGTAGCTTTATATACTGTAACCAGACAAGCCTGCCTGTCAGTAGGAAGATAACAGGAACGGATCTAGCTGAACACTGTGAGCAGGACGCACTGTACTAAATGTAAATAGTCTAGCTGCCTGACCGTGGTACTAATAGGATCAAATAGAACACCAGTAATTTTCTTCAGGTAGCTTTATATACTGTAACCAGACAAGCCTGCCTGTCAGTAGGAAGATAACAGGAACGGATCTAGCTGAACACTGTGAGCAGGACGCACTGTACTAAATGTAAATAGTCTAGCTGCCTGACCGTGGTACTAATAGGATCAAACAGAACACCAGTAATTTTCTTCAGGTAGCTTTATATACTGTAACCAGACAAGCCTGTCTGTCAGTAGGAAGATAACAGGAACGGATCTAGCTGAACACTGTGAGCAGGACGCACTGTACTAAATGTAAATAGTCTAACTGCCTGACCATGGTACTAAAAGGATCAAATAGAACACCAGTAATTTTCTTCAGGTAGCTTTATATACTGTAACCAGACAAGCCTGCCTGTCAGTAGGAAGATAACAGGATTGGATCTAGCTGAACACTGTGAGCAGGACGCACTGTACTAAATGTAAATAATCTAGCTGCCTGACCGTGGTACTAATAGGATCAAATAGAACACCAGTAATTTTCTTCAGGTAGCTTTATATACTGTAACCAGACAAGCCTGCCTGTCAGTAGGAAGATAACAGGAACGGATCTAGCTGAACACTGTGAGCAGGACGCACTGTACTAAATGTAAATAGTCTAGCTGCCTGACCGTGGTACTAATAGGATCAAACAGAACACCAGTAATTTTCTTCAGGTAGCTTTATATACTGTAACCAGACAAGCCTGCCTGTCAGTAGGAAGATAACAGGAACGGATCTAGCTGAACACTGTGAGCAGGACGCACTGTACTAAATGTAAATAGTCTAGCTGCCTGACCGTGGTACTAATAGGATCAAATAGAACACCAGTAATTTTCTTCAGGTAGCTTTGTATACTGTAACCAGACAAGCCTGCCTGTCAGTAGGAAGATAACAGGAACGGATCTAGCTGAACACTGTGAGCAGGACGCACTGCACTAAATGTAAATAGTCTAGAATTTAACAGGAACGGATCTAGCTGAACACTGTGAGCAGGACGCACTGCACTAAATGTAAATAGTCTAGAAGATAACAGGAACGGATCTAGCTGAACACTGTGAGCAGGACGCACTGCACTAAATGTAAATAGTCTAGAAGATAACAGGAACGGATCTAGCTGAACACTATGAGCAGGACGCACTGCACTAAATGTAAATAGTCTAGAAGATAACAGGAACGGATCTAGCTAAACTGAATACAGTGTATATATATATATGCAACACCTGGGATGCATATATATACACAATACACTGTAAGTGCAGCTAACTGACTGACTGTTCTGCCTAATCTATCTAACTCAAATCAAATGACACTGTCTGTCTCTCTCTCTCTCTCTCAATGAACGCCGGAACACACACTACACAGGGCCGCCGTGCAGGCCTTATATAGTGTGGGGCGTGTACTAAATCCCCTGAGCCATAATTGGCCAAAGCCTCCTTGGCTTTGGCCAATTACGGCTCTCTGTTCAGGCGGCGCTGTGATTGGCCAAGCATGCGGGTCATAGTGCATGCTTGGCCAATCATCAGCAAGCAATGCACTGCGATGCCGCAGTGAATTATGGGCCGTGACGCGCCACGCGAATTTGGCGCGAACGGCCCATATCGTTCGCAATTCGGCGAACGGGTGAACAGCCGATGTTCGAGTCGAACATGGGTTCGACTCGAACACGAAGCTCATCCCTAGCTGCAGTGACGCAGCCCTCCAGCCCAGAGGGCCACGAGGTAAGACTGATCCCTAGCACATGGCATCTGTCCTATAAATACTCTCCCCCAGAATGCACAGCAGCATGAACCTCCCACTGGGCTGTTTCTTAAAGAAGAATATTCATTAAAGTTTCACTAAGTTGTTATTCACACACTGTCTCATGGCACCAGTGACACCTACTGGCAACAGTGGGAACTGCACAACCAAGTCAATTCCAGAACACATCCAGTAAACTATATACATTAAATCTGAGCCGGTTACAGTTCAGCCAAAAACGAAATTTACCTGCGAGCGCTTGGTCAAAAGGAGCAGGGCGCCACACACACACACACATATACATACATATATATATTTATATATATATATATATATATATATATATATATATATATATATACACATACATGATCCTGTGCAAAGATGCCACGCCTGTAGCAGTAAAACTGCTATAGGGCAGTCAGCAAGTGTATAATATCACATTTTTAGGCTATAAAACACATCACCCCCTTAAGAAAAGACCTGAGTGTAAGCATATGCATAGGTGGTCTACTTCCTGCTGCGTGACATGTTTCGTCACGTGATCAGTGATTTTCTCATAGGATTTGACTTACTACCACTGCACCAATGGCACTTATTGTCTCACTGCCCAGGCACCAATATATTGTCCTTTACTTACTGCCACTGCACAAGTACTCTGGCCACTGTAATAATCATTACTCTACTTGCCACGGCTGCTCTGACGTTCACCTAATCCCTTCCCTCACAAGGAATTCAGTCACTGTGAGTAACAGACTTGCTTTTGTTCCCATTCCATTAAAGCGGTTGTAAACCCCACTTTGTTATTTTTACTTACAGGTAAGCCTATAATAAGACTTACCTGTAGGAAAAATGGATATCTTCTAAACGTGCACGGTTTAGGAGATACGCACCCTGCATGCAGCCGCTGACATCACCGGCGCATTCGCTCTGAAGGTTCGGCTTACCATGCCGGAACTTCAGAGCTTCTTGCCGGAGACCGAGGGCACCTGCGCACATGAGTGGGAGGGACGTCATCGCGTCTCTGGCCACTCACAGCGTCGGAGCCTGCAATCCCGCAAGAAAGGACGGGAGAAGATGTCAGCCCTCTCAGTGGTGGCCGGACGCGGCTGAAAGGGCATCATTCTAAGGTGAGTATTTCATAATGGGCTAGTATGCCTTTGTCTTGCAGGTTTTTGGGTTTTTTCCTCAGTTTACAACTGCTTTAAAGACTTTATGACAAATGGCAGTCACAGTGTTTAGAGAATGATTTAAAGTAGAATTAAAAACTTTTTTTTTTATTTTGGATAAGGGAGGGTTATAACCTCCTGACAGTTTTTTTTTGTAATCTGTGTCCCATTGGGGAGATTGACATTCACTTCCTGTCCAATAGCCAAAACAGGAAGTGATAAGAAATCCCTCCACAGTGAAGGAATTAGAGACACTAGTTCTGGTGACAAAAACAGAATCAGAAGATTTCTCCTTTATTACTGTTCTGGGAATAACAGAAAATTTTCTTTCCCTTTTCAGTGATAACAATTAACATGACAGTTAGAGAGGGAGAATCTCCCTAATGAGGGGCACAGACAGCAATGAAAACCTGACAGGTGTTACAATCCCTCTCCACCCTGTCAAAACTAAAAAGAGTTTTGTCTTTAGTTATACTTTTTGTTCTTGCCTGGATTTGCACTTTAACCACTTCAGCTCCGGAAGGTTTTACCCACTTCCTGACTAGGCCTTTTTTTTTTGCAATGCAGCACTGCGCTATTTTAACTGACAATTGCGCGGTCGTGCGACGTTGTACCCAAATAAAATTGATGTCCTTTTTTCCCACAAATAGAGCTTTCTTTTAGTGGTAGTTGATCACCTCTGCGGTTTTTATATTTTGTGCTATAAACAAACAAATATAGACAATTTAAATAAAAAATATTTTTTACTTTCTGCTATAAAACATTCCCAATAAAAAAAAAATAAAAAAATCACATTTATTCATCAATTTAGGTCAATATGTATTCTGCTACATATTTTTGGCAAAAAAGGGGATGTATTTAGGGACTTTTTATTGTTTTTATTAGTAATGGCGGCGATCAGCGATTTTTAGCGGGACTGTGACATTGCGACGGACACATTGAACACTAATGCCATGTACACACGAGCGGAATGTCCGTCAGAAAAAGTCTGATGGGAGCTTTTCATCATATATTCCTACCGTGTGTGCCCCATCGGACCTTTTCCTTCGAAAATTCAGATAGACTTAGAGAACATGTTCTATATTTTTCCGATGGAACAAATTCCTATCGGGAAAACCGCTTGTCTGTATGCTGTTCCGACGTACCAAAAATGATGCATGCTCAGAAGCAAGTACGAGAAGTCGTACGTGTTGTCCCGTCGTACGCGTTGTACGTATTGACGGTCGGAATTTGGTGTGAGCGTGTGTATGCAAGACAGCTTGAGCGGAATTCCGTTGGAGAAACCTTCAGAGTTTATTCCAAAGGCAAAACTGCACGTGTGTACGCGGCATAAGTGACACTTTTTGTGGACCAGTGACACCAATACAGTGACCAGTGATAAAAAAAAAATGCACTGTCACAGCATAAATGACACTGGCAGGGAAGGGGTTAACACAAGGGGTTAAGTGTGTGCCTGGGAGGTGTTTACTAACTGTGGGGGGAGTGGATACACTGGAGGAAAAAAAGATTCATGATCTCTCCTTTGCTCCCTTGTTTACATAGGCACACCGCTGCTCTGTCTCTTCACAGAACGATCGGCACGCTGCGGCGGCCATCGCGGCCACCGGATCCGATGGTTGGCTCCCGCTGCGCACGCACCCCCTACACTGCGTGCACAAAATCACGTACAGGTACGGTATGGAATCGGTTAAAACGTAACTCCACTTTTGTAGAGAAACAAACATTCCCCTCTGGGTGATCTATGTACAGTGCAAGGATTATAACAACCTTTGTTGCAGATTCCTACCTTTTGTTATTCAGAAGAAGTCCCTGTGTGTTTGTCTGTGCCTCTGTACTGAGTGGGTCTAATGGGAGTGGTTTCATAATTAACTGTCAGGTGTGCAGCTGAAGGGCACTAATGAGGAAATCTGCTGGGCCTGCATCCTTTTAGACGTGTTCCTATTGAAATCTATCTATCTCTCCAAAAATGAAATTTTTGTTGCAGGGGATGCCTGAAATCTGACTTGTATCTTAGGCAGACTTCTGGGAAAATTGGTGAGCCAATCACACAAGCAGGAAATGATGTTTCTGGGGACTGGTCAGTACACACTCTGTGTACAGAACAACTCCATGTAGCCATATTGCAATGCATTCTCAGTAAAATAACAGTGGCTGCAGATTGAAAAGGAAATGCAATTTTTAATAACATTCAATTGCAATATGATTTGTGTCACAATTATATGTGCTATATTATTTTTTCTTTATTTGTTATTTTTTTTCCCATGGCAGTGGAGTTACCCTTTAAATAATAAACCTTGATTCATTTAACAAATTCATTGTAGAGCTGTGGATCCCCAATGCCCAGCAAGCTCTTTATCAGACTGTGAAAGGGCCCTGTGTTATACAAGTGCTGCTGTATCTACATACAGAATCTATGAAACATGATATTCAGAACAGCACGTTTAAACGAGGACATTAAGGGTTGTCTGTCTCCTTCTGGAGAACAGCTGCTACGGGGACGCCGCAACAATAAACAATAAAGCGTCAACATGATTAAAATGTAAACTCTTTCGTTCACCATAGAAAACATTAAACTGAAGAAATCATTTATTCTCTCCATGGCTCCACTTAGAGCCTGGCGCCCTTTTTATAAGCGTTTGGATGGTACTTACGAGCTGCGTTTCAAGGTTAACAATTTCCCAGAAGAAGACTTACAGGCTACGAATTTGAAAATTATTTTTCCCAAGATTGTGTACACCTGAGGCTGGATGAGAGTCCATTTACTTGTGGCCACATACATTTTAGCCAGACAGCTTGGTCATCCGAGTGTTTTGATATTCTGATCAGCTTTAGAGAACATCAGACCATAAACTGTCTATCAAGGAAAAGGATACAGCATAGAGCAGCCTATGATAATCAGCTTTTTAACTGTAGGATATATTTACATCCATGTACATTAGTTCCAGCCGCCAAAGACCATTTTGCGTGTTGCGTTTAGTGAGGCATCTGTTTTTTTATGACATGTGGCCTGGTTATTGCCAGTTATTGATCTTTTTCCTAGCTTTAGCATGTAAATGTATCACAAAACAAAAAACAAAAAACAGATCAGCTAAGGCCAGCCCTACATGGTATCACTGGTCATAGTATGAGATTTCACAAACAAAACGAATGCCCTGTACACGCGATCGGAATTTCCGTCAGAAAAACCTTTTATAGAAATGGAGGAACCCCCTAGGGGTGGAACTTTATAGGCACTACCATAGCATGAATTGAGTAAAAATATATAAAGTTTATTGTATAAAGACAAAAAAGCACAAAATAAAAGAATACACAAATACAGATGGATGCATTATGATGTACAAACGTTTGGCAGAATAGACATGATACAAAATCTTAAACCCAACGACATTTCAGAGATGAACCGTAGTCTCCTTCATCAGGGTATTTTCAAGGAAGTACATAGTATCATAAGAGCAAAACAGTACATAGATGCATCCAAACAAACTTTAAAAAGGTGAGGAAAAAAAAGGCGAGGGGTCCCCCAGGGGCCACATCCACCGGACAATGGTCAGTATGAAATGGAATAATAAAAAAAAAAAGCACACCTTCTTTGGTAGTAGCCGTGTTTGGATATTCATGTTTCGAAAAACCTTGTATGGTTTTTCCGACGGAATTCCGCTCAAGCTTGCCTTGTATACACACGGTCACACAAAAGTTCTCTGAACTTTCGACCGTCAAGAACGCGGTCATATACAACACTACGACGAGCCGAGAAAATCAAGTTCAATGCTTCCGAGCATGCGTTGAATTGTTTCCGAGCATGCGTAGGAATTTTGCGCGTTGGAACTGCTACAGACAATGGGAATTTCCGATAGGAACTTTTTCCGTCGGAAAAATAGAGAACCTGCTCTCAATCTTTTGATGGCAGAAATTCCGCCAGCAAAAGTCCGATGGAGCATACACACGGTCGGAATTTCCGACCAAAAGCTCACATCGGACTTTTGCTGGCGGAATTTCCGATCTGTGTGTACGGGGCATAAGTTTTATATATATTTACATTTTCTTTAACCAGTTCAGTAGCATATTTATGCCACTGGTGCATGCTGGGGATGACATAAATATTTGGGACAGGCCATGTGCTCTCTCTCTTCCCCTGGGCTGAGGCCTAGAGAAGTGCTGCGTGATGGAACTCTGCTGTTAGGTTAGGTGTTTTATGGCCCAACGTGTGCTTAAATGGTCCTAAGGTTGTCTTGCCTGCTCTGAAGGAAGCTGTGCCAAGGAAGAGACCCAGGGGAGGCCCTTTGCTGGAGATGTCCAGGAAGAAGGATGGTCTCTTAGAAGGGACTGGTGACTCACTTGGAGGACGCACTGAAATTTTGGAATGTGCTTACAGTGTAGCTGGGTCAGCTTAAAATTTCTAACACTGTGAAGCTGGACATTGATCTGAATCTGGAGAGTCTGTAAGTGATCTGCTATTGTATCTGGGATCCCTAATCCTCACCTCCTTACCTTTCTGCAAAAAAACGTTAAAAAGACAAAAGTGACTGCCGCCCAATATCCTTTCTCGGTCCCCTCATTTTAACCATGGACTTGTAGTGAAATTCCAGCCCACCCTGGCCTCTGAGGGTGCTATCCTGCCTTTAGGGTGTCAGTGGGTTGCTACACCTGTCTGGTTATATCGTAATATTTTTCGATCACAAATAAATGTCTTTGTTTAATTGATTTGTAAATACAAAAGGAGCCATGCCACCACATTAATGTACCTTTGCAAAGTGTGGTCCTTCTCTAAACTATATGAGTACCCACACTATGTCATTCTTATATCAATAAATAAGGAATGTATCAATATTATCAATAAATAGGAAAAAGAAAAAATGTAATATTATATCTTGTGAGCAACTACAACAACAAATAAATATATTACAACCATGTGCAAATACATGTGAATGACAGCCGCTGAATCACATTCCCATGTCTTTGTTACAACAATGTAAATAAAAAAAAAAAATTTTTTTTGGGATGACTATTGAATATGAGATTTTATTTAAGACTTTGTTCAGGATTTCATGATATGTTTTAATTTTGATCATTTTTTAAGCACATCATTTATTGTATATTGTGTTCATTACTATAAGAGCTGGACTAATTATTTATTTACATAAACTGGGAATACGCCCACCCTTTTTCAAAGTAAAGGAAGTAAAGGAAGCCCAGGTTGTAGCATGTGTAGTCTTCTTATACCTGAGATTGGTGCCCCCTACATATTGAGGCTAGATGTAATGGTGTGGAACTTTACAAATGTATTATGTTACTATTGACAAATTTCTAGGAAAACTCATCTCAACACCCATGAATTTGGACTTACTAACAAACTGCCATGATCTTAATTCCACAAGTTACTTACTCAACACTGAAGCTCCGTACACACGATCGGATTTTCCGAAGGGAAATGTTGGATGTCAGGCTATTGGCGGAAAATCCGACAGTGTGTACGCTCCATCTGACAATTGTTGTCGGACTTTCCGCCAACAAATGTTGGCTAGCATGTCTTCAAATTTTCCGCCAACAAATGCGTGTTGTCAGATTTTTCGATTGTGTGTACACAAGTCCGTTGGACAGAAGTCCAAAGTACAAACACACATGCTCGGAAGCAAGGACAATCCAGAATCGGTTGATCTTGTATACTACGTTTGTAGTGGAGAATTAACATTCGTGACGTGGCAAATTATGAAATCTTGAAATGCAGCGCACAATTCTCTTCTTCTTTAATGGGATAATGATGAAGCTGCTTTGCTGATGATACTGATGGCGTTATTGCAAACAAATTTTCAAAGGCTTTTTTTTTCTAGTGATATCAAGAATAATATTATTATGCTTTTTTTTTTTTCGGGCAAGTTAACGCAACACCATTATCCCGTAGTTTTTAAGATCAAAGATACAACTATGTTGGTGTCCCTTGTCAATTTTACATTGTATTTTTTAAAATGTAACTGCCTACTCCCAAATTGTCATTTGAAGTAAAACACATAGCCAAGTATTATTCTACACAATTTTTTTATTGTGCCTTTAAAAAAAAAAAAAATAGACATGCTATCTGCCAATAGAACTTAACCAAAAAGTGCATTCTATGCATCCAAAAATTTAGAAAATATACCAAATGAAATCATTATTCAACCAAAAAAATAATGTCAAAGCAATAACTCCAAGGCCAATAATAAATAACACGTTATCTCCTCCGATTCCGCAACATGTCTGGTTGACGAACGGCCGTTCAGAAACGAACTGAAAAGCGCAAACTGAAAAGCGCTAAATGAAAAATGCGAAAACAAAAAAGCCCGAATCAATACTCACCAAACTTCTACTAACACGAAATTAGCAGAAGGAGCCCAAAGGGTGGTGCTAAAGAGCAGAAAAACCATGTAGTACATCTAGTATGTCACTACGTTCGTAATTGTTGGCCAACATTTGTGTGACCGTGTGTATGCAAGACAAGTTTGAGCCAACACCCTTGAGAGAAAATTCCACAGTTTTGTTGTCCCTGCAAACGGAACGGGCAGCACAGGCCATTACTGGAACGCTGGATAGACTCAGCGCCGGTCTAAGGCACATACAAATGTGAGTGTAAACTTTTAAAATGTTTTTTAAAGAAATTTTAGCACCTCAAGAAATGAGATAGGCAGTCAAACTAAAAGCTGTGTAAATTCCAGAAAATGTACCTTAGTTTGTAGACGCTATAACTTTTGCGCAAACCAATAAATATACGCTTATTGCCATTTTTTTTTACCAAAGACATGTGGCCGAATACATTTTGGCCTAAATTTATGACTAAAATTGAGTGTATTAGATTTTTTTTATAACAAAAAGTAGAAAATATCATTTTATTCTCAATTTTCGGTCTTTTTCCGTTTATAGCGCAAAACATAAAAACCGCAGAGGTGATCAAATACCATCAAAAGAAAGCTCTATTTGTGGAAAAAAAAGATGCAAATTTCGTTTGGGTACAGTATTGCATGACCGCGCAATTAGCGACGCAGTGCCAAATTGTAAAAAGTGCTCTGGTCGGGAAGGGGGTAAATCCTTCCGGGGCTGAAGTGGTTAAGGCACAATACAGGCTTATATTTTACTGGTTTCTGGTAAGGGTATATATTGGCAGGTGGTGGTGAATCACGAATCAAGAATGCTTTGGATTGTACATTTTTTTCAGCACGGTGGATTAATATATGAAGAATGCATATTGGGACTTTTGTACGCACATATATTTTGTTAAGCACAACTGTTTATTGATGTGAATCCACTAAGGTTGCATATTTGATGGTATATTTTACACATATATATTTCTGATATCTTTTGATATTATTTGACACTTTCAATTTTTTTTTGGCACCACAGGGTAAGCATAGTTATCCATTATATATACCGTATCTTCTATGTAATGAACAAGCCTAATAAAGTAGGGGTGGAGTCTGGAGCGTGAAGTCATCTCGAGGCCATCGCTGTCTGTGGTTGTAAACCGTCATATGCAATATCCAGCTAGCACTGCTTAAGTGCTTTTTATTGTAAGTGAATTTCTTTAATTTTAAGTAATATTTAAACTGAGAGCAGTAGATTGGGTGTGTTCTATGTCCATTTCTGTATGTACATCTGCACATTTGGAGGGAGACAATCGGGACATAGTAGACTTGGGGGAGTGAGGACGCTATACCCCTATCTTCAGCTCCCTTAAAGGGAACAAATGCTTATCATGATCTTACTGGTAAAGCATTAAGGTGAGCGGTTAGTGAAGCACCAGTGGTGGCTGACACTGAAACGGCAAGATTTGTCACATGGTGGTGGATCATTTGCCATTTTTTATGGACTATTATCTTACAAGGGCCACTTAATATTGTATGTTCCTCTATGCAGCATTGACCCTGTGAACTTTCCAGCCCTTCTGACACTCTAGGTTCAGACATGATGTGTATATCTTTAAATAAGACACTGACACAATGCAAACTGAGTTCAACCTTCTTAGTTTTACTTAGTCAGAGAAAGAGGCTATATAAGAGTGTCAAATTAGCCAAGTCCCGGAAAACAGCAGCCAAGACTCAGTTGAGGTAACTCTCAGAGTCATTGAATGAAAATAGCAATAACAAATGAATGACAATAGTATCCGAAGTAACAGACAGTAACAGACATTAAGCAAACAGATTTTCAAGTGGTCATTAGTTGATGTCAGTACTACTACTACTAAAGGGAAAACCCAGGCCGGCCTATAGTACCTCTAATCCTAAGGAGAGATTGAGTAATATCGGTACCAGTAAAGAGTCCCCCTTAAGAGCAAAAGGGTAGTGTTCTTGATAGAAGGCCTTGTAATTATTTTTGCTGGCAGTTGGAGCTCAGATTAGCAAAAGATCCTTTAGTATGGCAAAAGTGGTCAGAAATCGGTGCAAAGATACTTGGTCTGACTAATGACAGGTCCTCTTGGCAATCCGAGTTTGTGAGGTCTGTATACAGTGTTCAAGAGTGATGTGTTAGTGGCTGGAAATAGGACTTTGGGCATGTGCCCGCTCACCAATTCTGATGACCACAAACAACTACCCCGGTCTGCCCGGCACCTCTACTGTCAGCGATAATGCAAGGATACCCCTGTCGTGGAGGAGCAAAGTTCATCTTATTTGGGCTGGAACTGCAGTGGCAGTGGGTGGCGTGGTAGGCCGCAATCCTCCGGACGGAGAGGCGGACCGATGCTCACACAATGAATCCCGGGAAGCAAGAGAGCGTGGGCCTATTCAGCAGATCCCTTTAAAGCCTCTCCCACAATTCTCCCCTGGAGAGGATGGCCTGCTGGGAGGTGTAGTTCATGGGTGATTCAACAGTTCAGCAATGGCTGCACAGAGGACTACAGTTCCCACAATGCTCTTCTCTAGGCTCAGAAATGTGATGCAACTAATCTGAGCCCAGCACTAGAGGGATACAGGAACAGTTTGAAGAAATAGAGGATAAGTCTGCAGTGTCAGATAACAGTAGTCCGTTCCCAGCTACAGTGCCTTGCAAAAGTATTCAACCCCCTTGGCTTTTTACCTATTTTGTTACATTACAGCCTTTAATTCAATGTTTTTTAAGGCTCCATGCACAATGGAGCTCATAAACGGCCATTCTGAACGTCGTATTGCTGGCAGGAAAACGCTACTTTAAGAACGCAATTTTATCAGCGTTTTGCATTGCCGTCAATGCACGTTTAGTGACGCTAGCTTTTAACCATGTTTCTCTGCCTCTATTCAAAATCAATGGTTCCCTATGGGAGACCATTGATTTGAATAGAAGTCGCACTGCAAGTCGGATCATCATGATCCGACTTGCGGTGCGACTTGTATGCTGAGGATGAAGGGGAACCCTCGCCAAAATGAAAAAAAAAAAAAAGGCGTGGGGTTCCCCCCTCAGACAATGCCAGGCCCTTCGGTCTGGTATGGATTTTAAGGGGAACCCCCTTCATTGAAAAAACAGCATGGGGCACCCCAAAATCCATACCAAACCCTTATCCGAGCACGCAGCCCGGCCGGTCACGAAAGGGGGTGGGGACGAGCGAGTGCCCCCCCAACCCCTGAACTGTACCAGGCCTCATGCCCTCAACATGGGAGTAGGTGCTTCGGGGCAGGGGAGGCGCTGCGCCCCCCCACCCCAAAGCACCTTGTCTCCATGTTGATGAGGACAAGGGCCTCTTCCCGACAACCCTGGCTGTTGGTTGTCGGGGTCTGCGGGTGGGAGGCTTATCAGAATCCGGGAGCCAGCTTTAATAGGGGGACCCCCAGGTCCTGGCCCCCCACCCTTTGTGAATGAGTATGGGTTACATCATACCCCTACCCATACACCTGAAAAAAAAGTGTCAAAAATAAAACACACCACACAGGTTTTTAAAGTAGTTTATTAGTCAGCTCCGGGGGTCTCTTCCGACTTCGGGGGTCTCTTCAAGGGCCCTTGATAAAGTCACGTGACATGTGACGCAACGCAGCCAGTGACGCAGCCACCAACGTCATCCGATGTGCCTGTTTGCTAGACACAGCGAACGGTGAGAGGAGTGAGATCGCGGTCAATGACTGATTGGTTCAAAGCGCTGTTACTTTGTATCCCATGTGAGTGTAAAAAAAAATAACTAAAAAATTTAAGAAAAATGAAGGAAAAGAAAAAAAAATTTTTTTACTTACGTGAAATGGCTGTTGCTAGGCAGTCTTCCTAATCTGCCTCTTTCTACGCCGCGGTGATGTTGAAGATGTCTCTTCTCCTCCCTGCGTTGTCTTAAGGGGAATGGGGCGCAGTGTGTTATGGGAACTGTGTGTGTCCCACAACACATCGCTTCCCATTCACAAAGTGCTGCGCGACTCCTGCATGCGCAGTAGGAAACGGGCAGTGAAGCCGTTAGGATGGCAGTGTCGGGACTCGAGAGCCAAAGGACGGGTCGGCCTCGGGCGGCCGACATCGCGGACACCCAGGACAGGTAAGTACTTATTTAATGTCAGCAGCTACAGTGTTTGTAGCTGCTGTCTTTTAATTTTTTTTTTTTACGGCCGGAATCCCGCTTTAACAAAGAGAGTACCATAGAGGCTGTGTTCATTGCGCAATGATATTCTTCTTTTTGGTTACATGAATGCAATACATGATGGGAGGAATTTAAAAACAACCAGCTGGGTGCATCAGAAGTGCAAGGGGGAGATATACGTTCCAGACAGCTATCTACTGAAGCAATCAGCAACAGTGAACTGTGGTGGTTTTTTCCCCTATGCTTACCCACAACTTCTGTATATACATCCCTCCAGGGATTTAGATATATACATTTTTTTGTCCTTTTGTTTGATTGATTATATCATATGCAGATTGATATTTTAGGTATTGATATCTGCTTTATGCACGTGTTTTTGTATTTTTAATTTAGGAAACTCACCAAATATTATTTATGATTTTATGGTATGGTTAATTGATAAAATACTCAACTTTTTCACTTTAATAGGAAGTTAATCTTAGCGTACTATTCATTGACAGATTTACTAGAAGATGTCCAGTAGTGCCATCTGCACAGAACTGACAGGAACCAGTGGGACCCAGGTACATCCATCTACTGTTAGGAGAAGTCTGGTCAGAAGTGGTCTTATTGCAAGAATTGTAGCCATAAAACCATAGGAGGCAGTTTGCTCACTGAAGGGCTGGAGAGTACAATAATGAGTGTCTGCATGCAACAGTGAAGCATGGTGAAGGTTCCTTGCAAGTTTGAGGCTGCATTTCTGCAAATGGAGTTGGAAATTTGGTCAGAATCAATGGTGTCCTCAATGCTGAGAAATACAGGTATATACTTCTTCATCACGCCATACCATCAGGGAGGTGTGTGATTGGCCCCACATTTATTCTGCAGCAGGATAATGACCCCAAACATACAACCAATGTCATTAAAGGAGAAGTCCAGCCTTTGCTCGTTTGGCGGGGCTTCTCCTATGGGTCACAGGTCTGAAGTCCGCTCTCTGCTGACGTCACAGGAATCAGTCCAGGCAACACGTCATCACAACAATAAAGTCTGGATCCGCCAGGTGCCTGGACTGATGCCTGTCTCAGCCTCTCAGTGAGCCATAGAGAGCCTGAGATTGCCACTCCCACCCCTTCACAGCTCAGCGCTTCAGTGAGCATTGGGGGGGGGGCAGAGCAGAAAGCTGCTGACAGGCAGCAGCTCTCTGGTTGGGGAGCTGAGAGAACCGAGCCATCAGCGGTGTTCGATCGCTCGGTTCTCAGTACAGAGAGGGACAGATGCAGAATCGGTCCGATGCTGCATCCACCTAGGTAAGTAATGATGGCAAAAAAAAAACAAAACATACCATCAGATTTATTCTGCAGCAGGACAACGACCCCAAATATACAACCAATGTCATTAAGAACTATTTTCAGTGTAAAGAAGAACAAGGAATACTGAAAGTGATGATTTGGCTCCCACAGAGCCCTGATCTCAACATCATCAAGTTTGCCTGGGATTACATGAAGAGACAGAATGATTTGAGGCAGATGTTTGGAACAATCTGCCTGCTGCATTCCTTCAAAAATTGTGCAAGTGTACCTGGAAGAACTGATGCTGCTTTGAGGCAAAGGGTGGTCACACCAAATATTTATTTCATTTGGATTCATCTTCTGTTCATTTACTTTTGCTTTTGTACTCATTTTGTTAATTAATAAAAGTAAACTATCAACACTTCTATTTCTGAAAGCTTTCTTAATTTACTGCATATAATTGTTTTTCAATTTTTTTATGATATGTTAAACAATAAATGTGTGTGTGAGATATATATATATATATATATATATATATATATATATATATATATATATATATATATATATATATATATATATATATATATATATATATATACCATGCCTTAAGAAAGTATTCATACCCCTTGACATTTTCCACATTTTGTCATGTTACAACCAAAAACGTAAATGTATTTTATTGGGATTTTATGTGATAGACCAACACAAAGTGGCACATCATTGTGAAGTGAAAGGAAAATGATAAATGGTTTTTTTACAAATAAATATCTGAAAAGTATGGCATGCTTTTGTATTCAGCCCCCTCTACTTTGATATCCCTAACTAAAATCTAGTGGAACTAATTGTCTTCAAAAGTCATTTACTTATTTAATAGAGTCCAACTGTGTGTAATTTAATCTCAGTATAGATACAGCTGTTCTGTAAATCTCTCAGAGGTTTGTTAGAGAACCTTGGTGAACAGCATCCTGAAGGCCAAGGAACCCACCAGAAAGGTGAGGGATAAAGTTGTGGAGAAGTTTAAAGCAGGGTTAGGTTAAAAAAAAATATCACAAGCTTTGAACATCTCAAGGAGGACTGTTCAATCCATCATCCATCAACTGCAAACCTACCAAAACATGGCCTTTCACCTAAACTGACAGGCCAGGCAAGAAGAACATTAATCAGAGAAGCAGCCAAGAGGCCCACGGTAACTCTGGAGAAGCTGCAGAGATCCAAAGTTCAGGTGGGAGAATCTTTGAGTTGTGCACTCCACAAATCTGGCCTTTATGGAAGGTTGGCAAGAAAAAAGCCATTGTTGAAAGAAAGCCATAAGAAGTCCAGTTTGCAGTTTGTGAGAAGCCACGTGGGGGACACAGGAAACGTGTAAGAAGGTGCTCTGTTTGGATGAGACCAAAATTAAACTTTATGGTCTAAAAGCAAAACTCTATGTGTGGTGGGTAAACTAACATTGCACATCACCCTGAACACACCATGTTGTGGGGAAGCTGGTCAGAGTTGATGGGAAGATGGATGGAGCTAAATACAGGACAATCTTAGAAGAAAACCTGTTAGAGTCTACAAAATACTTCAGACACAAATTTCACTATATAGATGTGCAAAGCAGGTAGAGACATCCCCAAAAAGACTTGCAGCTGTAATTGCAGCAAAAAGTGGTTCTACAAAGTATTGACTCAGGGGGGCTGAATACAAATGTACCCCAAACTTTTCAGATATTTATTTGTAAAAAATTTGAAAACCATTTATCATTTTCATTTCACTTCACAATTATGTGCCACTTTTTGTTGGTCTCTCACATAAAATCCCAATACAATACATTTACGTTTTTGGTTGTAACATGACAAAATATGGAACATTTCAAGGTGTATGAATACTTTTTCAAGGCACTGTACATATGTTTTGTTTCTATTTATTTTTTTTATTATTCAAAATGATTAATAAATAAAGAAGTGATGCACAAAATCATTTTACACTCTCTGAGCAATATGTCTCTTATCTTGAGTATGTGCACTTAACTTGTGTCTTGATATTAGCATCATTAACTGGGATTTAGTATTCATACCACAGTTATGTAATAATCCTCTAGAAATACAGTCTGATAAAATCTACATATTTTCAGCAAGTCATTTCAACCCCAAAAATCTATTAGCCAAATTGAGCATTCCGAGCAAAGCTCTCTAGAATTTGCAGAGAAAGTGTCGAGATAGCTAAGCTTGTTTAATCGCAAGCTCACTTTTAATAAAGGGGGAAAAAATCAATTTTTAGAAAGGCCTTCAACAAAATTAAATTAGTTTCAGTTGATACAATTTACACAGGAATGATTGGGCCCCTGTTTAATTCCGTCTAATTTCTTTAATTGCCAGCGCCGGCCAAACTAACGAGGAAAATAATGGTATCATTTGCATATGTTCTATCCTGGGATTCTTATTTATTTTTAACAGAAGCTGTTGAGTTAATTGCAAGCAATCGCGATGTGGCCCATGTTGACTTAGTGGTGCCGTGATGCACAAAATCTTCCTATTCTATCTGTGAGCTTCTGGGTGACATCAAACTATTGAAAGTTTCTGCAAAATTACACCACGAATCATTGCTGGTAAATGAAGCAGAAATAGGACATTTGTTTGTAAGAAATCAAGTAACATTAACTGTGAAATGGGTATTACTCATCAGCAGAATTGAGAATGTAATTTATGATTAGTGTGATAGAGCAGGCTTCTGTACAAGCTTGTTTTAAAAAAAAAAAATCTTGAAATGATTAACATGCAGCCTTTTCAAACATCTGGATCCATATCATATTAGTGGGAGTAGGTCAAGTGAATGACGAGTTTCTTTGTGGAATTATTGGAACAAGCGAATGATGATTAGGAACAGTAAGATAGCGATGACTTTAGTTTCAGGTGGGAATGACTAATAGATTTTGGTTATTCTTTAGAGGCACTATTGTTATTTGTCAAAGGTCCTCACATACATTTCCATTTCCCCAAAAGCAGCATATTTACTACTGGTGGTGTACAAGGCGGCTGTATCTATGACAGCAAAGGGCTAAAGATATATGTTCACTAGAAGGATAGTGTTGATTACACCAAGGACCTGGATATGCCTACTTCTTTGGGTTCCAGTATTAGCTGAAAATGGGCAATATATTTATTAGACATTGACTTTAGGTTAGTGCATGGTGATTACGGTTGAGGTTCCAGTTTGCTGTTACTATGTGTTTGAGGCAAATTTGTGTGGTCCCAGCAAATTTGTGTGCAGATTCGCCCAAGACAATTTAGCATATTTTTTTCATGTTTTTTTGTTGATAGGACCTTTTTTGGTTAAACTTTTTGAAAAGCCTTTGAAAAAAAGTAGGCTTTTGTTTCAGTGGTGGTATTTTGGGGCTTTCATTTATTTTGGGGAAGAGGGGTTTTTGATTTTTATTTTTATGCTGATAGGACATTTTTTTAAGTTTAGGGTGCTTAAAGCAGTAGACTATTTGCTTTTGGAAATGCTTTTTGTTTCCAGCACTTGCATCGTTTGAAAGAAAACAAAAACAAAATGCAAGAAAAGTGTGCACCTAAACCAATGCAAATGATACCCCTTTGGTAAATTAAAAGTAAGACTAGTTAGGCCTATTATCCCTGGTTAAAACTCTCCTGCTGCTTGTTAAATTTTCAATTCTGTATCCTCTGTAATGTCTTAATTCTTTTAGTAAACAAAAAAACAAAAAAAACAAAACAAAAAAAACAGTCTGTGCTGTTTGTCTCTTGTAAATTTTGGTCTAACCTTGCTTGTTAAAATTGTGCTGCTGACCAGTTTTACACTGCTGTATCGTTTGCAGTCTCTTAACTCTAGTAAATCCTCTGATGCTGTACCATTGCCTTTCAGTGCATTGTATTGCAATTTGGTAATGCTAACATTTGCTCTACTGAATCATATGAAGTTTGAATTGTAGTTATAAGGAAATGGGAGCGATACAAAAAAAATCTATTTAGCAAAGGGCTAAAGCTGAACAATTGTTAAATACCGTATATTAAATTTAACTGGTAATATAGTTTTTCTAAAAAGATAAATTACCTACTCATTCCAATCTATCCAGTATTAAAGGTTACAAAATAAAGTATAAAACATAACTGTTGAAGGCAAAGGATAGGCTAACCTCTTAAATATTTGTCTTAGTTATTCTTCACAATGAAGATGTTAGGAACAAAACATATGGTGGGGAGATAGAGCAGATGCTCCCTATTTAAAATCACTTACCTAACTAACACAAGAAGAAATTATGTTATGTTCTACCGAAAGTAAGATAAAGCACCTGGTCCATATGGCACCCTTCCCTGTGTGCTGGAAAAATTTAGGTTTTCCTCTAGCGAATGCTGAAAGTTAAACTTTACAATTAACACAGAGAGCACTATAGACTTAATACTTCAATTTTTCACCCAGGCATTACTGTAGTGCACCAGTTTAACTTTATACTTTATCTTGCCTCATAACCTGGTGTTCTTGGAACATACCTGCATTTGATCTTGCATACACTCCTTACTGGCCTTCACCTGCTGAAAGCTAAATATTTAAAAAAAAATGTCAATACTAAGAAGTTGCTTACAACCACCAATCAGTCTCATCCCAGAAGTTTGAAAGTGATTAAAGCTGAGCTCCAGCTGTTTTTGTTTTTTAAACACCCATGTGATGGTCGCACATACACATATATATAGCGGTATGAATAATTAATGTATGTCTTAGCATTCTTTTTCTTTTTAAAGACTTAATTTGCTCACGTAAGCCCACTATTATCTCAAGTTTGGGCATCTGAAGCCCACGCGTGGCTTCTTCCAGGATACGGCGCTCGCGCATTCCCATATCGAAGAAAATGAGGCACACACGAGTACCACAATGCTACAAGCGGAGGATGCCAATTGACTCCTGAGATCGATGAAACTCATATCCCAGGAGCCAATATGTGGCCGCTGGCCAGAAATTATGTACCTCTCCCCGACGAGAAATAAGGTACATATATTGCTGGGAAAAAAAATGCCTAATGATAAATTGTGCAGTAGTCACGAACGCAGGGGCAAAAAGGTTTAAATGTGGGTGGAACTCTGCTTGAATGATGCAGGAAGCAGAAAGAGAGAGGATATTATATGGCACATATTGTATGTCACAAAGTACTCATCTACTGTTCTCTTACTGACGCTGTTCATAAATTATTTTATAAGTGCCTATAACAAATAAATTAATTTTATACTCATAAACTTTCTATTATCACCACATCAGTTGGCTAATTTTCTGGCTTTTATCAATAGACATTGTTATATAGGCCCTACTGACACCTGAGTGCTCAAAGCTCCAAAACACTTAGCTGCCTAAACCCCAAGCATTTCAATGGTGGCTGATCACATATAAGCACCCTGGCACCTGTAGCTTAACCTGATGATTCAGAAGCTACGTGAGCCCACCTCTAAAAATATTGAGTTCAAGTGTATCCAGTGTACACTACTGCAGAATACAGTACAAAGATGGGGCACTGTTAATAGCATAACATTTGTGGAAAGACCCTTTTCTGTTCCACCATCACTGTTCCCGTGTGTATTAAGCCAGGTCTATAAAGTTTGGTGTAAAAGAACTTAAATGGCCTACTGACCTGAATCCTACTGAACACCTTTAAGATGGGTTGGAATGTTGATTCTGAGCCAGGTCTGTTCATCCAACATCCATTTTTGACCTAACAAATGCTGTTCAGGCTTACTATGGCACCTACTAGGCCAAGTTCACACTTGTGCTAAGGTCCGTGTATCATGAATGGGTCATTTCTTTTCTGCATCTATAGGCTCCAGGTGCTGTGTGCAGGCAGCCCATCCAAGTATATTAGGTCAGAGCAGCTGCACAGACACAGCTGCTCCTCCTATTGTGACAGGTGTGTAGGGTCTGTGAACCCCTTGGGGAAATTTACCCTTTATATTTGTCCTGTTTAACTGTATCCCCAAGAGTGAAAATAAAATAAAATACCAAATTTTGGGTTGTCACCAGAACAGGAATAGAGGGGAAATCTTCTAAGGGGGGGTGGCCTTGGTGACAACTAACCATCCATATTCCCACTGTACACGTTCCTGGAGAAAGCTCTAGGATACTTGGAGCTGCAGGAATCACCAGCTGGAGACTGGATTTTACATGACGCTGTGTAGATATTTGCCAGCACACCATGGATTTTTAAGTTGTCCAAACAGATTTATTGAAGAATCATCACAAAACAGGAGAGTGCAACGTTTTGGAGTCACGCAGGGCCCCTTCACATGCGTGCAGGTGATCACATGCCTGACAAAGGGGTCCTGCGTCATTCCAAAACGTTGTACTCTCCTGTTTTGTGATGTGATAATACTCCAGTAAAGCTGTTTGGACAAATTAAAGATCCATGGTGTGCTGGCAAATACTTGGTGGGGGGTGTGTCCAATGTGCAGATCGAGAAGGCCGCTCGGCTTCAGATCTCCCTGCCACACCAGGTCTCTGCCGCGGCTCACAGCGCACTAGACAGCCATTTTCAGCCCCAAAAGGAGACACAAATACATGGGAACACACATGTCCCGTAGAAGAAATCAGGCACCGGGGCCATGCCGACTGACGGATTTCTTCATGCAGAAATCCAGGAAGCATCTACAAGATGGCACCCGGGAGAGTGACCACTCTCCTTCTCCTCCTCACACAGAGCCTTTACCTCAATCAGGCCCAGATGATCTCTCTGACATGGAGGAGTCCTCACAGCCACAAGATAACCATCCAGCCTCTGATAAGAGAGCTGCAGAATCCCCTGCACACTCTCCACAGAAACTTTCCTCAGCTAAGAAGCATCACTGGGCAGACATTCCTGAGCCAGCAACAGAAAATCCAGCAGAACACATAGCATCCCTATCTGCCTTCCCTTCATCAGATGCCCCTGCCTCTGAAAACACAATTAAGGCTATGCTACTATCCCTCCAGGCTGGCCTGCATTATGAGCTGCGCTCCTCAGTATCCCACCTCACCCACAGAATAGATGGCATTGAAGATCACACAGATCACCTAGAATCACAACTAGGAGTGATTATAATACATATAGAGTGATCTCGCGCGGAATTACAAATAATCATTTAAACACACGAAGTGCCATGTGCATGTGGGGCCAAGAGTAGCTTCTCCAGCTATAAGATCCTCCACTGAACCGTCCCAATATACTCCAGTGCATTAATGCAGAAGTGATAGGAAAGAAAGAAGAACAAAGTGCCTCCAATAGTGTAGTTAGGTCTAAAAGGATAGGGTGCGCTTATTAATAACAACAGAGTGGACTCTTACATGCATAATAATAAAAATCAGGCAAGAACAATTTAAAACCGGCGTTCTTAGCGCCTCCTTACGTCACTTCCGGTGCACGTCTATCTCCAGCCACTACCTACGCGTCACGTCATGTCACGTGACTTCATCTGGGGAACCGGACTGGCCATACAGGCATTGTTTATATGTGTTAAAACCGGAAATGTTTAAAATTAAAAATTAAAATCCCAAATTAAAAATTGCTGAGAAAACAGTTGAGGTCGAACTCTACGTCAATTCCTCCAGGGGTAAGAGTTTGCATAGTGTGTATCCATTTAGACTCTCTGACTTATTGTCCTGACCTTATGACTACCTCTCCATGACTATATTTTTCAATTCCCCAAAATTGTAACTGTGAACTGGGTCTTTATTGTACATTAGAGCAAAATGCCTCGATTCACTATGCTTGGGAAAACCGTTTATAATGTTTTGAACATGCTCTTGTATTCTCACTTTAAGGGCTCTCTTTGTTCCGCCTACATACTGTAAGTGACAGCTACACTGTAGTACATAGACCACTCCCTCGGTGTGGCAGCTAATAAAATCTCTAATCTTAAAGATTGGCCAGTACAGTATTGGTGGCTACAAATTTTTTTCTGGAATTTTTGTGCATGTCGGCAGGCGTAACAATTCCTGCAGGGATAGAATCCCTTGTCAGTAAAGAAGGTATATGTTGCTTTGTGGGGTGGTTCCACTACCGACCTAACAATCAGGTCTTTAATTGTAGGTGCTCTTTTATAAATGATGTTAGGCTGATCTGGAAGAATGCTCTTTAGATCTTTATCATTTTTCAAAATATGCCAATGTCGTTGGATTAATTTGGCTACCTCTTTATGCTGGACATTGTAATCCAGTATCAAATATGGTGCTTCTTGTTCAAATACTTTTTTTGGCTTATTCTGTAGCATCTCTGTCCTATCCATTTCACTCACATATTGTATCTGTTTCCCTATCCAGGAGTCATCATATCCTTTTGTTACAAACCTTGCTCCAATTTGTTTGGCTTGAGTTATGTAGTCTTCTTCTTTTGTGCAGTTTCTTTTAAGTCTTATTAGTTGTCCCTTAGGGATGTTGTATAGCCAAGGTTTGTAATGACAGCTATCGATCGATAAGTAGCTGTTGCTGTCTACATTCTTGAAGAATGTTTTAGTAACAACCTTATCACCTTCTAAACAGATATTCAAGTCCAGGAAGTCGATCGATTTCTCATCTATTTTCCATACCAAGCGAATGTTTTTATCATTGTCATTCAATTTATTTAGAAAATCTTCAAGTATGTCTCTACTGCCGTTCCAAACAATAATTAGGTCATCAATATACTCTTTACATAAAGTAAGTTCGGCAGGGGTGTCCTCATAGACTGATTTTTCCTCCCATTGTGCCATATAGGCGTTTGCAACCCCTGGTGCAAATTTGGCACCCATTGCAATTCCTATGGCCTGTTTATAATAATTTTGGTCATGCAAGAAGTAGTTAAATTTCAGGCAAAAATCAAGGCACTTAATCAGGTACTTTCCTTGTTTGCAAATAAGGTTGCTATAGTTTCTGAGGAGCCATTTTGTCGCTGAACACGCATCATGATGTTGAACGAGCATGTATAACGATGCTACATCAGCCGTAGCCAGTAAAGTTCTTCCCTCTAAAACTGGTACTGTATCTAATAGTTGTAACAAATGCTTGGTGTCCTTGAGATAAGCTTGGGTATGCTGAACTGCTGGTTGTATAAAATAATCTATATACTGTCCCATTCTTGACGTGAGGGAATCTATCCCATTCACAATGGGCCTACCAGGTGGATTTTCTTTGCTTTTATGGATTTTTGGGACAGATAACCGGAATTCTACATGACTCTGGTATAAGGTATTTGATTCTTTTTTATTCAGGATGTCTTTCTTAATTCCCAAATTGACCAAAAGATCCAATTCATTCTTGTATTTGATTGTTGGATTTCCCAGTAGTTTTATGTATGTCTCTTCATCTTGTAGTTGTCTATTGAGTTTGCCCTGGTATTGTTCTTTGAATTGTATGACCAACGCACCCCCTTTGTCCGCTGGTCATATTACAATATCATTTTTTTCAGTTAAAAGCTTAATACCTTTCTTTATGTGTATTGGATCTGACATTTTTTTCAATTTAAGAGATTCCAGATCCTGTAGGACTAACTTCTTAAATACATTGATGTGTTGGTTGTCCGATATTTGTGGATTGTACAGAGAGTTGTTACGTAACGTACTATGGATCAGTGCAGGAGAGGTGTCCCAAACTGCATTAGATGGTCTAAAGGGGTTATTCATAATATATTTTTTGATGTTGATTTTTCATATATATTTCTGTATTCCTATGTAGGTGTTAAATTTATTGAGATTTTGACAGGGGCATGTTTCAATCCTTTATCTATCACAGCCAATTCATCAGCTGTGATAGATATGCCACTAAGGTTCACGACATTCTCTCCAACTACTCTCTTTTTCGCTTGGAGTCTCTTTCCCACTCTGTGGCCTCTCTTTGTTCTGGACTGTCTTGTTCTGTCTTCTTGAGTTCGTTTCCCGGGTGATAAATATGGATCTTGTGGTTGTCTCCTGGGTGATCGATATGGATCTTGCAGTTGTCTCCAGGGAGAGTAATCTCTCCTCTCTCTGTCTAAAAAAGGCCAATGAGTGTCATATTCCTGTTGGTTCGGGTACTGACGTTAGTCGTTGTAGTATTGATCATGGTAGTCTCTAATTGGATCAAATCTGTTATACGTAGATATGGGGTTTTATGCTGTCCACCGTAATAATCTTGTTGATAGGGGAGTCCTCTGTTTTCCCTTTGATTTCTCTCATTATGTTGCCAGTTATTGTAAGGTTTCTTAAATGGCTTCTTAAATGGTTTCTTCCATGGTTTCTTTGGAGTTTGATATCCATAATTACCATTATTCTGTTGATCGTTTGGAGGTTGGTATCCATAATTACCAATATTACCAATATTACCAATATTCCGCTGATCATTTGGAGTTCTTCTCGTCTCTGTATATGTATCTTTATCATCTCAACTTGGTCGTTTGTATACATGTGATGTCCTGTATTCTGACCTCTCTTTCTAGTGTGGAATAAGTTGAACTAGGTTGAGTTTGTTATATCTTGCTCTGCCATTTAAAAACTTGGTCCGTTTTGTAATCAGTCATATCTCGTTGATATTTCTTCATTTTATGTTGTTGTACTTCCAGATCTTTAGCAATCAAGTCTTTATTCAATTGTGTGGCGAGTTTCTTGAATTCCGTGGACTCCTTGTGAGGTTCTAATTTTAGTTTTATTTCTTCAATGTGTTGTTCCCACCTTAGACTCCTAGGGACAATATTTTCCCTTATGTATCTCTCAAAGGTGTTAGTGTCCCACCATAGGTTGACTTTTTTTTTCCATATGGTGTCGCAGTTTTCTGACCAAGCTTTCTAAATCCATGTTGCGTGTTTTATTTTGCGGGTTAAATACCTCATCTAAATTTACATTTCTATTCTCCATGAATGTAAAAACATCCATCTTAGCTGCAAAGGTGATGTGTTTGAAGTAAATAGGTAAAAAGTGTAAAAATGTCCCTTGCACTGCTCAGCGTAATAGGTAAATGTGTGGAGGCACAAACATAAATAAATAAAATCAAGTGATTAAATAAATTAATCTGCAGCAAAACCTATTAGTGTTCACAGTACACAATAATAAAAACAATACATATAAAGTGATCTCGCGCATTACAAATAATCATTCAAACACATAAAGTGCCATGTGCAACCAATGGAAATAGTGTGAGCCTCAAATATAAAAGGACTAAAAAGTCTGAAAATGAAAGTGTTAATGGCTCCAATAAGGAACATCAAAAATAGTGCAAATAAGTACTACCAAGTGTTCAATTCATGTGCAAAAAACTACAAAAAACAAAATTATAAACAAAACATGTGTTAAAAACAATTCACCACAAAAAAAGGAAATCAATGTTTTCCAATCTTCCAAGGAGAATAGTTAATACGGGAGAAATTAATGTTCATAAAGTGGTGGACAGTGACTGTATAATATTGGGTAAACCAATCAGTAGGAGTGATTATAAAAGCACATGATGAAATGGTGGATGCCCATGAGGAACAGACCAACACGATAAATAAACTGCAATTGAAAGTCCCAGATTTAAAGGATCGCTCCTGTTGCAATAATTTAAAAATAAGAGGAATCCCTGAAGCTGTTAAACCACAAGATCTCATACCTTACCTGCAGCAGCTTTTCCTAAAGCTTATCCCAGATCTCAGACCTAGAGATTTACTGATGGATATAGCGCACAGGATCCCCAAACCAACACATCTACCTGATACAGTCCCCAGAGATGTGCTAACAAGGATCCATTTCTACCATATCAAGGAACGCCTCGTCAGAGCAGCCAGACCCTCCCGTGCACTCTCCCTTCCTTATGCGGGGACAGCCCTATACCAAGACCTGTTCGCAGCAACCTCAAAGATGAGAAAAGAATACTCCCCTATCACTGCGATTTTGAGGGACCAAACTATTGCTTACCGCTGGGGCATCCCCACCAAATTGCTGGTCACATATCAGAGCCAACAAATCACCATCACATCCCCTAATGGCTACAAGATGCTTCACAACGGGGGCCTAACACCTACATTACCTACAAGTCGCCCAAGTAACAATATTATCCGTAAATCCTGAAGGGATATGCTAAACAGAAATCACAACATCTATCTGTTCTTTTCATGACCACACGGCCTGCCTACTACCCCTTCTGACAAGTTGTCTAGTTCCTCATTCTCCAGTTGTTCTGAGATCTGGAATGTGGACCAAAATGTTTTAAATTGTTCACCTGTTGGACCCATTTCTGGTTATTACACCCCCCTGGCACGAAGTGTGCTAAACACACAGCCTACTCACTGCAACTGTTTCTATTATTTCTTGTATTGATTAAGACTGTTTGTTTTAGGTATAACCTACTGCTTAACTTAGTACTAACCTGAGTCCAGGTACAGTTCCTCACCCTCCCATGCCCTAAAATTCGGTGGTATCTATACCCTACTATTTTGCATTCTTCTAACACCACTATAGCTAATCAATATGTCCATCCGCATTACCACTATCAATGCAAATGGCCTTAACAGCCCATTCTAAAGGTCTCAACTATGGCAAGAAGCCATCACCCAAAAATCAGATATATTATGCGTTCAAGAAACGCACTTTATGCAAGACAAAGCTCCCTCATGTCAGCACCATCTTTACCTCCATACTTATTTCACATATGCTACCAAAAAATGAGGGGTGTCATGATAGCAATACATAAATCCCTATCTTTCCAGCTCCGCCACTTAGAAGCTGATCCCTGTGGCAGATTCCTAATCCTAGACGTCCTCTTTGACAACATACCATGTCATAGCTAACATGTATGGTCCCAATTCTCACCAAAAACAATTTTTCAAAATGATAATGAATAAACTATCTAATTTTTCAAAGGAATGCATAATTATATGCGAAGATTGTAATGATACGATTGATAACGCTTTTGACTTTTCCAACCAGCGTAGACAAAGATCCATGGCCCTTTCCACACTTACACAACTAGAAGCGATCTTTATGATCCCTGGTAGTGCTTACAGGGGATGGAGAGGGACTTTACCTTCTACTCAGCCGCACAGAAATTGTACTCCAGAATTGACCTTTTCCTGATACACAAAAATACCCTGCAAACTATTTCCCAAGCAGATATAGGCCTAGTAACATGGTTGGACCACGCACCGGTTACGATCAGCATATCGTTCAATCAGTTCATTAAACGGTCCACCATCTGGCGCATGAACACCTCTCTTGTATCACAACCTCAGTGTCAGGAAAAGATCAAACAGGAGTTAGAGACATACTTTGCATACAATATAAACTCTGTAACAAACAATGTACTTCTCTGGAACTCCCACAAAGCCTTTATGAGAGGTGACTTCATTAAGCTTGGGGCCCATGAGAAACACAGGAGAAACGAAAAGTACAATCACCTCCTTGATCAGATACGCAAATTAGAACCGAAAAACAAAACCTCCCCTTCAAATGTGAATACTTTTATTGGCACATGTTAAAATACAAAAGCAGGCGCGTTTCGGCACACTGCCTTGATCACTGCACACAATTAAAATGAGAAGCATACTATATAGAGAATGCAAAAAGGGGAGGAAAGGAACCCCACCCACCGGATGATGGGTAATTGTCCAAACGGTGGGGAGTGGGGCTTGAGAAAAGAGAAATATGTACTGCAAATCAGAACATCAATAAGAAACAACAAACACAAAAAAAAGAAGGGAAATAGATAGTAAGAATGTGCAGGAGATCTGCAAAGAGAAAAAAAAATATATATATATACAGTTGCAATAAAAAGTATGTGAACCCTTTTGGAATGATATGTATTTCTGCACAAATCGGTCATAAAATGTGATCTGATCTTCATCTAAGTCACAACAATAGACAATCACAGTCTGCTTAAACTAATAACACACAAAGAATTAAATGTTACCATGTTTTTATTGAACACACCATGTAAATATTCACAGTGTAAGTGGAAAAAGTATGTGAGCCCTTGGATCTAATAACTGGTTGAACCTCCTTTGGCAGCAATAACGTCAACCAAACGTTTCCTGTAGTTGCAGATCAGACGTGCACAACGGTCAGGAGTAATTCTTGATCATTCCTCTTTACAGAACTGTTTCAGTTCAGCGATATTCTTGGGATGTCTGGTGTGAATCGCTTTCTTGAGGTCATGCCACAGCATCTCAATCGGGTTGAGGTCAGGACTCTGACTGGGCCACTCCAGAAGGCGTATTTTTTTCTGTTTAAGCCATTCTGTTGTTGATTTACTTCTATGCTTTGGGTCGTTGTCCTGTTGCAACACCCATCTTCTGTTGAGCTTCAGCTGGTGGACAGATGGCCTTATGTTCTCCTGCAAAATGTGTTGATAAACTTGGTAATTAATTTTTCCTTCGATGATAGCAATCCGTCCAGGCCCTGACGCAGAAAAGCAGCCCCAAACCATGATGCCCCCACCACCATACTTCACAGTTGTGATGAGGTTTTGAGGTTGGTGTGCTGTGCCTCTTTTTCTCCACACATAGTGTTGTGTGTTTCTTCCAAACAACTCAACTTTGGTTTCATCTGTCCACAGAAAATTTTGCCATTTTGCCAGTACTGCTGTGGAACATCCAGGTGCTCTTGTGCAAACTGTAAACGTGCAGCAAAGTTTTTTTTTGGACAGCAGTGGCTTCCTCTGTGGTATCCTCCCATGAATCCATTCTTGTTTAGTGTTTTACGTATTGTAGATTCGCTAACAGGGATGTTAGCATATACCAGAGACTTTTGTAAGTCTTTAGCTGACAGGATTCTTCTTCACCTCATTGAGCAGTCTACGCTGTGCTCTTGCAGTCATCTTTACAGGAGGCCCACTTCTAGGGAGAGTAGCAACAGTGCTGAACTTTCTCCATTTATAGACAATTTGTCTTACCATGGACTGATGAACAGCAAGGCTTTTGGAGATACTTTTATAACCCTTTCCAGCTTTATGCAAGTCAACAATTCTTAATCGTAGGTCTTCTGAGAGCTCTTTTGTGCGAGGCATCATTCACATTAGGCAATGCTTCTTGTGGAAAGCAAACCCAGAACTGGTGTGTGTTTTTTATAGGGCAGGGCAGCTGTAACCAACACCTCCAATCTCATCTCAATGATTGGACTCCAGTTGGCTGACACCTCACTCCAATTAGCTCTTGGACATCTCTTTAGTCTAGGGGTTCACATACTTTTTACACCTGCACTGTGAATGTGTACATGGTGTGTTCAATAAAAATATGGTAACATTTAATTATTTGTGTGTTATTAGTTTAAGCAGACTGTGATTGTCTATTGTTGTGACCTAGATGAAGATCAGATCACATTTTATGACCAATTTGTGCAGAAATCCATATCATTCCAAAAGGGTTCACATACATTTTATTGCAACTATATATATATATATATATATATATATATATATATATATATACACATATATATACACATACATACACAGTCGGATCCATAAATACTGGGACATCAACACAATTCTAATCTTTTTGGCTCTGTACACCACAACAATGGATTTGAAATTAAACAAACAAGATGGGCTTTAACTGCAGACTTTCAGCTTTAATTTGAGGGTATTTACATCCAAATCAGGTGAACGGTATAGGAATTACAACAGTTTGTATATGTGCCTCCCACTTTTTACAAAGCCACTCCTTCGTTGCCCGGGTGGTGGGATCTTTTTAAGTGGGAAAACTGGCACAATTTGTGGCTGACTAACTACTTTTTTGCCCCACTGTACATATATATATTTGCAATATATAACATGCTGAATTTGAACTTGTTTGGCATAAAAATCAACCTATACAAGCTCAAAAATGCAAAAGCATTAAATTACAATACACCAGAATTTGGAAAACAACTATGTCTAGAAACTACTTTAGGAAAAGGTCCACATCATACTTGTGGTTCAAACCTGTAGTAAATCTGCTATGAAGGTTGAAGATCCACCAGACCTCTCTTTCCAAGAGTTTCCGGTGGGTGTCACAACCTCTAGGAGATCCTTTTATTCTTTCTAGACCACAACATTTGAAAGAGTCAACATGTTTTAAATGCTTGGAGACATTTGTTAGACCTTTATCGTTAGTGTAAGAAGCTCCATGATAATGTTCACTGATTCTGGCCCGTAATGGCCATGTAGTGTTTCCCACATATTGTAGTTTGCATGACATACACTCCACCCCATAACTACGTTCGTAGATCCGCAATTAATTGCGTGCAGTGATCAAGGCGGTGTGCCGAAACGTGTCTGCTTTTGTATTTTAGCATGTGCTAATAAAAGTTTTCACATATGATATGGACATATGCCAGCCCTTCTCTCTTCTACTATTGTCTAAGTGTTGTTTGGACAACACAGCAGCCAGAGCACCCTATCATGGACTTCATTTTACATCCAGGAGGCTCCCTTTGCGAGAGAGCTGCAATCTCTTGTCTACATTCAGTACTTATTCTGCTTGCAGGTATGCTCCAGGGACACCTCTTTTCATCATTTGGATTACTTGGCTATATATTGGAGTCCACCTGTCCATTTATAACTTTTTATTGAGGCACATGCAGTAAGTACAAGTTTTTTTCCTATTGAGAACATACACATTTGGGTTAGATTAATAGAGTCAGGATGGATCGGCAAACGAAAATTTCACAGGTCTATAATAAGGAACCTGTTTCTCCATCAAATTACTCTTTATATACTGCTATGTTTAATAATCTACGGAACATCATGACTAGGAATGAGCTTCGAGTTTGAAGCGAACATACGTTCGACTCAAACATCGGGTGTTCGCCCATTCACCGAACAGTGGATTTTATGGGGCATAATGCACTACAAGACCACAATGCATTGCTGTATGATGATTGACCAAAGCATACACCTGACCTGCATGTTTTGGCCAATCACAGCACGCTCATCAGCGAGAGCCATAATTGGCCAAAGGCATGGTGCCTTTGGCCAATCATGGCTCAGGTGGACTAAGTCCATGCCCTACACTATATAAGGCTGCTTACACAGCATCCCTATATATATATATATATATATATATATATATATATATATATATATATACACATATACACATACTCTGCATTCAGCATAGCCTATATATAGTGTAAACTGTATATTCAGTCAGTAAACGCAGTATATTTGAGATATATATATATATATAGTCTACTAGTATAAATTTATATATATATATATATATATATATATATATATATATACACCGCTTTCAGCGTAGCCTATATATACAGTGCATTTGGCGGTGTACAGTAGATAATACAGTGCAGGCAGTGTATCAGTGATGGCTGGTGCTCCAAATTTTTTTTTGGGGCGCAAACAAACAGAAAAATAAACATCAATTGCAGCCACTGTGTCCATCAAATGCAGCTACTGTGCCCATCAAACACAGCCATTGTGCCCATCAAAAGCAGCCACTGTGTCCATCAAACGCAGCCACTGTGCCATCAAGCGCAGCCACTGTGCCCATCAAGCGCAGCCACTGTGCCCATCAAACGCAGCCATTGTGCCATCAAACGCAGCCACTGTGCCATCAAATGCAGCCACTGTACCCATCAATTGCTGCCAGTGTGCCCATCAATTGCTGCCAGTGTGCCGATCAATTGCCGCTACTCTGCCCCATCAATTGCTGCCAGTATGCCAATCAATTGCTGCAAGTGTGCCCCATCAATTGCTGCCAGTGTGCCCATCAATTGCTGCCAGTGTGCCCATCAATTGACGCTACTGTGCCCCATCAATTGACGCTACTGTGCCCAATCAATTGTCGCTACTGTGCCCCATCAATTGCTGCCAGTGTGCCCATCAATTGCAGCTACTGTGCCCCATCAAATGCTGCCAGTGTGCATCGCCGGGAGTCTGAACTTACCTGTCTCACAGCGGGTCACGGTGGCATCCTCCACGTCCATGCTCCTCGATGTCTCCAGTCCTCAATTTCAGGCGTGCAATCACAGCGCCTGTTTCAGCCAATCAGGTGACAGGTAACCAGACCCGAGCACCTGATTGGCTTTGCTAAAACAACACTGAGTAAACAGCGAACACACAGCATTGCGCCTGCTGTTTACCACTTTGGAAGCCTATTAGAGCCCATGGCTCTAATCAGGCGCTTCCAAAAGATATCCTGTAGCTTTAATTAAGAAAAAAACGTCATGGGTTCCCCCTGTCCATACCCGGCCCTTTGGGTCTGATATGGATCATGGGAGGGGAATCCCACGTCATTTAAAAAAAAAAAATTGGCGAGTTCACCTTTATATCCATACCACACCCGAAGGGCCTGGTATGGACTGGGGGGGGGGGGGTGCCACGCTGTTTTTAAAAATGATTTTTTATGTATATTGTCGGGATCTGGCAATACATTACAGCCGTGAGCAATTTTTAATTACATTTTTTCCTTTAGAAATGTCATTTTGCTGCAGTACTTTTCTAAACATGGGAAAAATGTGCTACTTCACAGGCAGACTAAGGGGACCCCTCCAGGCACGATATTTAAAGGAATATTTCATTTTTATTGTTTCACTTTAAGCATTCTTAAAATCACTGCTCCTGAAAAAACGCCGGTTTTAAAAACTTTTTTTTGCATTGATACATGTCTCTTGGGGCAGGACCCTGGTTCCCAAACATTTTTTATGGCAATAACATGCATATAAGCCCTTAAAATTAGCAGTTTTGATTTTTCACGTTCACGTCCCTTATACTTTAACAGTGTTGGCACAATTTTTTTGTCTGTTCGCAAGTTCTGGTGCGAACCGAACAAGGGGGTGTTCGGCTCATCTCTAATCATGACTAAGGAGGTCAAAATCTGGTGGGATCTTACTGGTTTTAAGCAATATGTGGGGGAGAGGCTGACCCTAGAGGACTGAGAATAAAAAAATTCCCCTCCATCCCAAATTCTGACGAGTTTACATTAGAATGGAACAATATTTTTACTCAATGTTTTCTTGAATTGATGGAACTCATCATAAAACAGGAGGAGAATTTGTTATTATCCATTAATGCGGAGATAGAGTCGACTAAGGATACTCTAATGCCATTTCATTCTTTGGATACTACCCTGGATAATGATCTTAACATCACTTTAAACAAGCTGGAACAGGAGATTATGGATACAAAAAGACAAAAATATTTGCGTGATGTGCAGGATTATGCACAAGGAACTGTTTACATTCGCAACAAATCCAGCAACCTACATTCTAACAAGAGAAAGTTTAAATGGAAGAATCGTAAACATGTTAACTTTAGCTCACCTGATCTAACAGACTCACAATCAGAGCTATCTACCAGGAGTTCAGTCTCATCAGTCTTTGATAAGGATTGGGTGAGTAAAGACACTTCAAAAAAACAGCCAGTGACCCCGGATGTCAGAAACAGCAGAAAACAAAAAGAAAACCAGAAGAGGAAAACGTGCCGCCAAGAAGACACAACTACCCTCGGCAGGCACGCAACAAGAGGAACTGACACAGATGATGAATTATCATATAAGTTTGTGTAATGTTGTTAATCTCTGTAAAGTTATTTTAACTGCTTCAGAGACTTCATTATTATCAAAGGGTCTTTCTTTTTCAGCACTTAGCCACTTTGATGTATTAAATACACTGTTGGATGATAATAGAGTTGTACGAAATTTGCTCCCCGGGAAACACTTTGCTATTAGCAGTGATTCTCTTGTAGCTTCTGTCAACGTTGTCTCAGAAATTATTGATCATACTAACAACACTCTCAATTTTCAGGATTTAGTTGCCAGATCCACTTTAGACAGATTGTATTCTGAGTCCAGTGGTGGCACATGTGGGATAGATGCAGATAGTATACACAAGGGAGACAAATACTTTTATCCTGTCCACGCTAGAAGTAATGTGGTAGAGACTTTTCAGGCCCTTGTTGAAAGGGATTTAGAGCTTCTTAAATCGAGCACCATGGTGATTTCCACCCGTCCACATGACAATCTTACTATATCAGAAAGACAAGCTCTTAAATCTTAGTTCTCGCATGACATTGTCATAAGGGAGGCGGACAAGGGTGGATCTGTTGTGGTCCTTGATTCGGAGGACTACAGTAGGAAAGCTTTGAGACAGCTCAATGACACTAATGCCCCGTACACACGATCGGAAATTCGACCAGCAAAAGACCGATGAGAGCTTTTGGTCGGAAAATGTGACCGTGTGTATGCTCCATCGGACTTTTGCTGGCCGAAATCCCGCCAGCAAAAGATTGAGAGCAGGTTCTCTATTTTGCGGTTGGAAAAAGCTCCAATCGGAAATTCCGATCGTCCGTACAAATTCCGGTGCGCAAAATTCCTACGCATGCTTGGAAACAATTTGACGCATGCTCGGAAGCATTGAACTTCATTTTCTTGGCTCGTCGTAGTGTTGTACGTCACCGCGTTCTTGACGGTCGAAAGTTCAGAGAACTTGTGTGACCGTGTGTATGCAAGCCAAGCTTGAGCGGAATTCCGTCAGAAAATCCATCAATGATTTTTCAGACGGAAATTCCGCTCGTGTGTACTGGGCATAACACATACCGCATCCTACATACCAATCCTACTAATGCTTTTAAGGCTCAGTTATTGAGCCTTTTGGACAGTGGAGTGGAAATGGGAGTCCTTACTTCATAAAAATATTGTTCCTTTACAAGGCCGACCAATTGTAGCTGGTATTGGGTCTTTATTTGAAAGACTGGGACAGTGGTTAGACCAATACTTACAACCTTTGGTCCCAAGATTGCCTGGCCACATTAAGGACACCTCTTCAGTATTATCCCACATTGAGCACACTCACTGGCAAGATTCTTATTGTTGGGCCACCATGCATGTGAAATCCCTCTACTCCTGCATTCCCCAAAATTTAGCATTACATGCTTTGCGGTTTCATCTCAAGCTTTACGGCATGTACGATGACAATTTTCAGGAGTTTATTATAACGTCTGTAGCTTTCTTGCTGGAACACAATTATTTTATGTTTAACCAGACTTATTTTTTACAGTGTAGAGGGGCTTCCATGCAAAAAAAAGAAAAATGTCCCCAGAGTGGGGTTTTTAGGCAGCAAAATGTAAGTATTGAGTCAGTATTGTATAAAAAGTAAATATATTTTATTGTACAAAAATTCACATAACATGAAAGTTAAAAAATGAGCTCCAGTAAGAAGTACTTTGGAAGTTTATAGAATCAGACACACATTCTGCAGACATATTTCCATAGCAACATAATACAACAAAATGTTGACACCAGAAAATAAAACCTGATGCATTTCAACCCATATACCAGGGGTCTTCTTCAGAGGTCAGTCTGTTAAAGAATATATAATAAAGGTACACATATAAAAACTTAATTGCGCACAGTAAAAGTAATATACAGTGCATGCGATATAATTACCCAACAATGTGTGTCCAGCAAACAGAAGCCTCCTACATGGAGAAGCTTTTAAAAACTGCTTATTCTCTTTTCCCAAGGGGTCTCAGAGCACCTCCACCGACACAGCAACCAACATCGGGGCAGTAGTCCAACAATGTGGCTTACGAGAAGTCACACTATAAGTCGCCCCCCACCAGGCCAGATAGTCGGTCGGGGAGCAAACCAGACCTGTAGCGAAAACCCAGAAGTACACTTAAGTACACTTAAGACGTACACCCATAATATATGAGAGATAATTTTAAAGGTATTTCTTCAGATGGGTGGTCAAATAACCAACTTGAGAGGCACCAATCACCATGCATACCATATATGCAGTTTGCGGCCTCAAAATATTAGATAAATACATATGTGAAAAGGAGTAGTAAGTGGATAAGGGGAATTCATTAGAAATAGTTGAAAGAACCAATTGATTGAATAATTAGATAAAGTACTGGATCAAAGGGTCAGAGTAGTAAACACCAGCTCAATTAGA
Organism: Lithobates clamitans; assembly: GCA_037952925.1. Classification (NCBI taxonomy): domain Eukaryota; kingdom Metazoa; phylum Chordata; class Amphibia; order Anura; family Ranidae; genus Lithobates; species Lithobates clamitans. The sequence continues at coordinate 187,506 of JBBGZY010002849.1, forward strand.
TAAAGTGATTAAAAGTGATTGAAGTTGAATCAAAAAAGCTAAGTAAATAGATGATTATTGAGATCCAACAGTGTGAGGGTAAATGAAGATACGTGTGGTATATACAAAACCACACATAATAATAAACATGTGAAAACCAAAAGTGCAAAAACAAAAAATGTGACTGAGAGAAAAGGAAAATGCCCACAATAAAGCCAGATAGAAGTGACAAAATAAGCCCAAATTTTTACCTTAAAAAGTGTCAAAGCACATGAGGCTGCACCATGTCGCCCTATATGATCAGACTGATTTGTGACCTAGCCCGGGATTGGCCGCAAGTTTTGTCAGGCTCAGTGGATAAATATCCAATACGAGTCGACAAGTCTGAAATGCATATGTTGTAAAGAAGAAGTAGTGTTGTAAATAGTTGCATGTAGATACATAATAAGTATTATTAGCAGATCATAATTTCATAGGGCTGAGATGGTGCAAGAGCATATTGCTAAAAAGTGTACTTACAGTGCAGGAGCTGCATAGATATCTGACCCACCAAACAGGAAAGCTGCAAGTCCCAAATCTTTCACATGTATATATACTTACTGTGGGTGTCTCTTAATCATAGTGAATCCACCACAGGTGCGTGGCTCCCCCCCTCCCCCCCCCACACATACAGGACAGGACAGGAGGCCGATCAATTGGACCGTCATAGGGGGCATGGCCGCCATTCAGGCAGCCTCATGTGGCTTCCCTAGCGTTCGGGACGGGCTGAGGCCCCAAAATGACGTCATCCTCGTCGTAACTACACAATGCTCCTGTGTCACGTCGCACGCGCGGGGCCCCGCGCATGCGCAGTGACCGGGAATGTCTGAGAATGTTCCCGAACGCCGCCGGTGTCTTGCCAAGAAACTGCGCAGTACGAACTACTGTCAGCCGCCGGAGATAGCCAAAGCTCAAACGCTTCAAACAGCTGTACACGGTGCCTGCGCCCTAGGTCCAGGTTCCTTCCCCATCATCCAAGTGGACCTAGAGGGGGAATCTAAAAGAGCCGAGCGAAGCGAGGCCGTGCCCGAAGCGTGGCGAGCGAAGCGAGCCCGCGAGGGGCCCTCTTACAGGCGCCGTGTGCAGCTGATTTTCAGCTGTTCCGCTTCGGCTATTTCCGCCGGATCCTACTGTGCAGGCGCAGTAGAAGGGGGAACTTATCCGCCGAGCAGAACTTTCTCAGCAGAACACCAGCAAGGAGGAAGGATCCCCAATGTGGCAGCTGGTGCCAGCCCGGGTTCCTGATGGGGAAAGGGGGGAGGAGCCGATAGATGGAAATCGGCTCCTCCCCCGCCTTGCCGGGAAGGCACATCCAAGGGAAAAACCCCCGATCCGGAAGCAGCAGCAGCAGAGGCGCCAGACTCCCAAGGGGAGAGGGAGAAGTAGAAAAAGAAAAAAGCATAATAGCCATTTACATTTACCTAATACATGAGAAAAAGAATTGCAAGAACAAATAGCACATAACCTGTCTGGGTATATTCTCCCAGAATAATGTGGTCATTCAATTCTAGTATACATATGCATGGGACATCAGTGAATACAAGGAAAGACAGTCGCATATATTAGTAAATCTACCAAATTACAGCAAAAATAAGAAAAAGGGAAAAGTAAAAAAATAAAAAAATATGAAAAAGTAATATAGAACCAGGTTAAACAGAACCAAAGCATCCGGGGAGGGGGGGGGAAGCATAGAGACATAAAAAGTGACCGGAAGGACTTATAATTAAAGGAGAACCAGGAAAATTTTAATGAGTTTTTCCAGAGACAAAGCCCTTTAGAAATGGGGCAAAAGAAATAGCCTCATTTAGCCCCAGAAAAGAGGTGGCATTCAACTTGAATATCCACCTCTGTTCGTGTTGCATCAAAGTTTTGTTCCAATCACCGCCTCGATCTGGTATATGAATCCGTGAAGGATACTTTGGGCATCTTATATTTGTGCACTGCCACCACATGTCGCCCAAGTGGTAGATAGTGGTTACCAATTTGCATTGTAGTTTGCATGACATACACTCCACCGCATAAACTACATTCGTAGATCCTCAATTAATTGCGTGCAGTGATCAAGGCGGTGTGCCGAAACGCGTCTGCTTTTGTATTTTAACATGTGCCAATAAAAGTATTCACATTTGATATGGACATGGAGTTGTCAGGCCTTCTCTCTTCTGCTATTGTCTAAGTGTTGTTCGGACAACACAGCAGCCAGAGCACCCTATCGTGGACTTCATTTTACATCCAGGAGGCTCCCTTTGCAAGATCGCTGCAATCCCTTGTCTACATTCGGTGCTCTTTTAGCCAGACAAATGAAACAGCAGCCTCTAAAATCCCATACATGCAAACAGCCCAGGGTCGTAGAGTAAGTAATCCTGTAGACATTTCTAACTGCTTTTGAGATTTCTACGCATCCCTATACAACTTGAACACCGCCACAGATACCCCTAGTTTAGCAGCCACTCATATTTCCCAGTTCCTGGACCCAATACAACAACCCAACCTTACGTCCGACCAATTAGCAGATATTAATGCCCTGTTCTCTACGCCAGAAATCCTAAAAGTGATCCGCTCATTGTCCTCACACAAAGCCCCAGGACCTGATGGCTTTTGTAATGAATATTTTAAAACATACGCAGATATACTAACATCACACCTCTGCACTTCCTTTAATCATATTATGCAGACAGGCAATATCCCAAAGGAATCCTTAGAAGCCCTCATTGTCAACTCATTCCTAAACACTGACCTTAAAATCTATGCAAAGATCCTAGCCTCCCGTGTATCATGTCACATCCCTTTAATAATACATGCAGATTAAGTTGGATTTATTCCAAAACGCCAAACTTCTGACGGCATGAATAGAATATTAGACCTTATGCAATGGGCTGAATTCTACAAAATGACTTCTCTGCTCCTCTCTCTGGATGCAGAGAAGGCATTTGACAGAGTCCATTGGTCCTACCTTATCTCCGTCCTCCAAAAAATTGGATTTACAGGCAACATTAACAGCGATTCTAGCTTTGTATTCACAACCATTGGTGAGGGTTTGGATGTCTGTTATGACCTCTGACCCTTTCACAATCTCCAACGGCACAAGACAGGGATGCCTCCTCTCCCTGATAATATTTGCACTAGTGATGGAACCCCTTGCAGTGGCCATAAGAGCTCATCAGACAATATCAGGGCTTCACATCGGAAACACTACTCGCAAACTAGGACTCTACATAGATGATGTCATTGTTGTCCTGACCAATCCCTTCAGTCCCTGCCAGCCCTTCATGACCTTCTGATACAGTCTGGCCAGATATCTTTATACAAAATCAACTACTCCAAATCAAATTTGATGGGCATATATCTAGATCAAGACACAAAAGCAAATCTTACTCGTCTATCCCTGTTTCCATGGGCCCCAGCCTCTATGCTTACTTACCTAGGAATACAATTATCTGTACCTTCCAGCAACAACCTACATATAAATTATGAAGCACTTTTTAAGAACTTACAAGACATCTGCACCTACACTCGCGCCTCCTGGGCTGGAAGGATAGCGCTATCCTAAATGTTACTCTTGCCTCACTTTCTGTATCTGTTCCGAAACCCTCCCACTACCACTACTCTCTTCTCAACTGGATACGCTCCAACGCACCATCAACAACTTTATTTGGGGAAGCAAATGCCTGACAGTTAAACACTCCATCATGTGCACTACAACAGCAAAGCAGGAATGGAGCTCCTAACATCAAGAATTGCTACAAAGCAGTTCTACTAACCCAAACCCAACATTGGTGGTCATCCTCATCACGCCTTCTGTGGGCACAGATAGAAGAAACCGCCCTTTGCTATCCTACCAAACCCTTGCTAGCAGCTATATGGCTACAACACCGTCCAACGCCATCTTTCTTAAGTACCGTAAATGCAACCTTCAAAATATGGAGCGCAATCCATCATCAAAATAACGGTCTCTCGAGAAAAGCATTGGAATCTCTTCCTCTGGCTGCACTAGAAATAATATGTTCTGATATGTCCCTAACCTCCTGGATAACAGCAGGCATCACCACAATTGAAAACATTCTACAAGAAGGGAAGCTATACTCCCTTCCAACACCTGCATGAGGATTACAACATTCCCAACAAGGACTTCTAATACCTAAGAGTGCGACATGCCCTATCCTCTATCACTCAGTCAAAACAACCCCTCACGACTGACCTTATACAAATCTACGACCACCCCGCATCACTCCTGAAGGGATCTTCTATCTTCTACAAAATGCTGGACTCTACTCAAACCATGAAAAGACTCTATCCATGAAAAAAATGGGAGAATACTCTAAACTTACTCTAAACTTCTTGACAGACCCAACATCTTGGCACATTGCAACGCGCCTCACCATGAAGGCCTCTAGATGCATATCACATTGGGAAATAGCGCATAAAATACTCCACCAATGATATCTCAGTCCAACGAGATTATCCCACTTCTCACTATCCCATTCATCTGCTTGTTGGAGAAATTGCGGAGACACAGGGACCACATTACATGTCTGGTGGTCCTGCCTCCTACTCCTTTCATTCTGGCAATCTGTCCAGTCCCTTATCACCAACATCACTCCACAAAAATCACACCCCTACTAGCACTGCTAGGCTTGGGAATAGAAAAATGGGACACCTCTCATCATATCATCGTTACCCACATCCTTATTGCAGCTAGACTTTCCATAACTAGGAATTGGAATGCCATCTCACCACCCTCACCTCAATTAGTCCTTCAATTCCTTAATCAACATCTACAGATGGAACTCATGTTCGCCAAAGCAAATTAGTCTCTCCCTAAATTCCAGAACGAATGGGCTCCATGGCTAAACTACTCCAACACTGACACTTCCTCCTTACTTCATTGATTACACAGTACTACTCCCTGATAAATCAGATGATACCTACCTCACTTGCAGAACCAAACCCTCTTTCTGCCTAATTTCTTAAGTATAACATTATCTACCACATTATCTAAAAAAAACCAGAAATATCAGTTTTGGGAAGATTGACTGTTTAACTATGTAAACCATTGTTCTCACATAGCAGATGAATACAGTGCCATTGATCCCAAACTACAGACTTGTAGGATAGAACTACAGTACGTATGTTTATATGCATAGGCGTGCGCACAGGATGGGCCGGGTGTGCCTAGGCACACCCTAATCACCCCATGTGCATTAGCATTATCCAGGAGCAGCACCAGGTGGGTGGTTGGGGGTGCCAGTGGCCATTGTAAATGCCCCATTATATTAAAATCTAGGTTCAACTTTAGAAACACGTTAAACCCATAATTAGGGTGTATCGTAATATGCTCCCAATCAACTGGCTCCCACCACCAGGGCCCCCCACCTGTGACAGCAGGTGGCGCTCATGTGTGTTTGAGCTTTGGGGTGCACATCCTAATGCAATAGGCTGCGCACACCTATGTTTATATGAGGTTAGGCTTATTAATGCCTCCTGTTTCCTTATGCTTGTACAGACATTGAAATGATCTGTTATGCATATAACAAATGTTCACATTTTGTTTGATACCTACATTGTCAGTCCACAGCTGTCCACAGTCATCTACAGCTGGCAATTGAATGTTTGCAAATACATAACACGATGTTAAGAAAATTTCATAGTTTTCCGTTCTGCACCATGAATATTTCGACAAACTACAGCCTCAAAGATGTGGTGAAAGGTGCAGTTATACAACTTAGGTTTTTTGTTGGCAAGACAAAGATGTCATTAATTAAGGAGGCATGGCATGATTGTTCTCTGTCCAGGAGAAATGTAGTTTTGAAATGCAGTCCATCTGCCAATACTCTAATTTATCCCAACTAACAGCCAAAGTAAAAAAAAGAAAAAAAAGAGAAATGAATACATATCTGTAGTGATGAATAAAGAAACCATGTCATCTTTTCAGTTCTTTTCACTGACAACATCTTGACAACTTTAGACTAGTAACATTACATTTATTCTGTCAAATTCAAGAGGTACCTATTTTCAGACTAGCTGAGTAATTCATAGACTTAAACCATAAAAATTTTAAAGTTCCGTTACATGATCAGTAGTCCTGTAGAGTAGTAACATCTCATGATATATTGAATAAGTGATTCTGCATTTCCAGTTTCTCTTTCTAGCTTTCTGACATCCACTATATCAGCCTTTCTCATCCAGGGCTCCATGGAACCATAAGGTTACTCCAGAAGTTGCTAGGTGTTCCTCAAGCAATGAGCATATTCTTCCTGTCAGATCATTGATAACAATGATCTTTTTTAGCTATCTATAAGGGTTGGATTCTATCCAATGACCACGTTCTTCCCAGTGACCATCACACTTACAGTATGTACCATGAGCTGTAGATATAGTAATTATTGGAAGTTGTTCCCTGACCCTGGAAAGTTATTTTAAGGGTTCCTCAGCATTAAAAAAAGGCTGCACTTTATGATTGTTACAAGCTCTCAATTTGATGTGCATGGTACTGACACCCCTCCAAATTATGGAAGTAACATTCCTCCAAATAAAAACATTAGACTATATTGCTAATAAAACTTAAACCCAGGTGCTGTATGAATACTAACATATTAATAAAAAGAGTTACTCCCAAAAAATATCACAATTATAGTTCATAGACAACATATACCCAAATCTTTATAATAAATAGCTTTGGTATACGTAAATAATAAACAAGACCACATACATCAATAAAATAAATAAAACATATACCTACAATCCATAAACTTAATAACCAAAAAACTTCTACAAAGTTCTACGTTGATATACTATATATATATATATATATATATATATATATATATATATATATATATATATATATATATATATATATATATATATATATATATTTATATATATACATACACTGAGCAAAATTATAAACGCAACACTTTTGTGTCTGTCCCTATTTATCATGAGCTGAATGCAAAAATCAATGACTTTTTGTACACAAAAGGCCTATTTCTCTCAAATATTGTTCATAAATCTGTCTAAATCTGTGTTAGTGAGCACTTCTCCTTTGCTGAGATAATCCATCCACCTCACAGGTGTGGCATATCAAGATGATGATTAGACAGCATGATTATTGCACAGGTGTGCCTTAGGCTGCCCACAATAAAAGGCCACTCTAAAATGTGCAGTTTTATCACACAGCACAATGTCACAGATGTTGCAAGTTTTGAGGGAGTGTGCAATTGGCATGCTGACTGCAGGAATGTCCACCAGAGCTGTTGCCCTTGAATTGAATGTTCATTTCTCTACCACAAGCCATCTCCAAAGGCGTTTCAGAGAATTTGGCAGTACATCCAACCGGCCTCACAAGCGCAGACCACGTGTAACCACCCCAGCCCAGGACCTCCACATCCAGCATCTTCACCTCCAAGATCATCTGAGACCAGCCACCCGGACAGCGGCTGCAACAATCAGTTTGCATAACCAAAGAATTTCTGCACAAACTGTCAGAAACCATCTCAGGGTAGGTAAAAAAGTCTGAGGTCCTGAGCACTCTGGAGAAGGTTTTTGTCCAGGATATCCCTGTACTTGGCCACATTCATCTTTCCCTCGATTGCAACCAGTCATCCTGTCCCTGCAGCTGAAAAACACCCCCACAGCATGATGCTGCCACCACCATGTTTCACTGTTGGGACTGTATTGAACAGGTGATGAGCAGTGCCTGGTTTTCTCCACACATACCGCTTAGATTTAAGGCCAAAAAGTTCTATCTTTTTCTCATCAGACCAAAGAATCTTATTTCTCACCATCTTGGAGTCCTTCAGGTGTTTTTTTAGCAAGCTCCATGCGGGCTTTCATGTGTCTTACACTGAGGAGAGGCTTCCGTCGGGCCACTTTGCCATAATGCCCGACTGGTGGAGGGCTGCAGTGATGGTTGACTTTCTACAACTTTCTCCCATCTCCCGACTGCATCTCTGGAGCTCAGCCACAGTGATCTTTGGGTTCTTCTTTACCTCTCTCACCAAGGCTCTTCTCCCTCGATAGCTCAGTTTGGCCAGATGGCCAGCTCTAGGAAGGGTTCTGGTCGTCCCAAATGTCTTCCATTTAAGGATTATGGAGGCCACTGTGCTCTTAGAAACCTTAAGTGCAGCAGAAATTTTTTTGTAACCTTGGCCAGATCTGTGCCTTGCCACAATTCTGTCTCTGAGCTCTTCAGGCAGTTCCTTTGACCTCATGATTCTCATTTGCTCTGACATGCACTGTGAGCTGTAAGGTCTTATATAGACAGGTGTGTGGCTTTCCTAATCAAGTCCAATCAGTATAATCAAACACAGCTGGACTCAAATGAAGGTGTAGAACCATCTCAAGGATGATCAGAAGAAATGGACAGCACCTGAGTTAAATATATGAGTGTCACAGCAAAGGGTCTGAATACTTAGGACCATGTGATATGTCAGTTTTTCTTTTTTAATAAATCTGCAAAAATGTCAACAATTCTGTGTTTTTCTGACAATATGCGGTGCTGTGTGTACATTAATGAGGAAAAAAATGAACTTAAATGATTTTAGCAAATGGCTGCAATATAACAAAGAGTGAAACATTTAAGGGGGTCTGAATACTTTCCGTCCCCACTGTATATAGTGCAGCACAATATTCACAAAGTGCAAAGTCCATTGACGCAAGTGCCAGTATAAGCAAGCAAATCAGCACTCCTATTCTTCCAATATAACCACTTTTCCTCTCCTAGGAACACACAAGTGGTGATAAATTCACTTCTGTTGTTGAACACTTAACCTAATAAAATGGTCAAACAAAGCAGATATTCATGTAATCTTCCGACTATAACGGGTACTCTCAGGAAGATGAATATCACATAAACCTCCAGCATATTAAAAAAAGGAGGGATACAGATGCTAATGGTGTGGACATCTTTTATTTAAAACCAATATTATACTGATAAAAAATCAAACTGATGCCCTACAGGGCTCTCATTCAGCACTGAGGATCCCATAACCAACTCATTTGAGGTCCGCACCACTTCCTAGTCACATGTATGCAGTCTCAAAGTGCGAAATGACCAGGTTCTGGCTTTGCACAATGCGCTTCATCCCATTGAGCTTTGGGGTCCATTACGTTCTGATGCCTTGCACCATAGGACACATTTCATATAAGTGTAATGTAAACAGAATACAGTAGCCAGAGATTTTACTGTTTAAATATAGTTTCAAAAGGTTTTTGTGTGGTGGCTGCACCTGCAAAGTAGATACTTATAGACTTTTATGGAGCCATCTAATAAGCATCCCTCCAAATGATTGAGTTCAGGTGGTATACTGTTAACGCTACAGCATACAAAGACATTGTAGACACATGCAAGCTTTCAACCTTATGGTTACAGTTTGGGGAAGGCCATTTCTTGTTCCAGCATGAACGTGCCTCTATGCACAAAAAGACAAACAAGATATTTGAGGGGCACACCATAAAAGATGCATTAAAGATGGTGCAGCCATCAGACCATAAAACAGAACAAAATATTACAGTGCACACATGCAAAAAAGACATTTACCTTTTGCAAGGCTATTTAAAACACCTAAACGTTTTGTTCTGTTTTATGGTCTTATGGCTGCGCCATCTTTGATGCATCTTTTAGGGTGTGCCCCCCAAATATCTTGTTTGTCTATTGCATGGATTCTGACCAAATCCTTTTGGGCAGGAGCACCCCACTCCCTCCTTATTGCCTCTCATTAGTGTCCACCTGTGTCATAGGTGGAGTCCTTCAGTTCTTCCATATAGAGGAGTGTATTTCTCCCATGGTTCAGAGAAGCAGGATCTCCCATTCTATGGATAGCGTAGGACCCACTAACTATGGGGTACTTTATCGCAGTAAGTGGACTTAAGCACCATATAGCAATATGGTGTGACCAACTCCCCATATTTTTTAAAAATGTTTAGGTGTTTTAATTAGCATTGCAGGAGGTAAATGTCTTTTTTGCATGTGTGAGCTGTAATACTTTGTTCTATGCAAAAAAAGCTCAGTAAGACATGGGAGGTTATTTACGAAAGGTAAATCCACTTTGCACTGCAAGTGCACGTGGAAGTGCAGTCGCTCTAAATCTAAGGGGTAGATCTAAAATGAGTGGAAGCTCTGCTGATTTTATCATCCAATCATGTGCAAGCTAAAATTCTGTTTTTTATTTCCCTTGCATGTCCCCCTCGGATCTACAGCGACTTTAGTTCCAAGTGCACTTTCAGTGCACTTTCAAGTGCACTTGCAGTGCAAAGTGGATTTTCCTTTAGTAAATAACCCCCATGATGTGATGAGTTTAGTTTGGAGGAACATGAATAGCCTGCAAGGAGCCCTTCCTCCTGCTGAATAGGGATGAGCCAAACACCCCCCTGTTCGGTTCGCAGCAGAACATGCGAACAGGCAAAACATTTGTTCGAACACGCAAACACCGTTAAAGTCTATGGGACACGAACATGAATAATCAAAAGTGCTAATTTTAAAGGCTTATATGCAAGTTATCCTCATAAAAAGTGTTTTGGGGACCTGGGTCCTGCCCCAGGGGACATGGATCAATGCAAAAAAAGTTTTAAAAACTGACGTTTTTTCTGGAGCAGTGATTTTAATAATGCTTAAAGTGAAACAATAAAAGTGTAATATTCCTTTAAATTTCATACCTGGGGGTGTCTATAGTATGCCTGTAAAGGGGCGCATGTTTCCTGTGTTTAGAACAGTCTGACAGCAAAATTACATTTCAAAAGTAAAAAAGTCATTTAAAACTACTCGCGGCTATTAATGAATTGCCGGTCCGACAATTCACATAAAAGTTCATAGATAAAAATGACATGGGAATTCCCCACAGGGGAACCCCGAACCAAAATTTAAAAAATGGCGTGGGGGTCCCCCTAAATTCCATATCAGGCCCTTCAGGTCTGGTATGGATATTAAGGGGAACCCCGGCCAAAATTCTTTTTAAAAAATTGTGTGGGGGTCCCCCTCAAAATCTATACCAGACCCTTCAGGTCTAGTATGCATTTTAAGGGGAATCCCGTGACAACATTTTTTTTAAAAATGGCGTGGGGTCCCCCCAAAAATCCATACCAGACCCTTATCCGAGCACGCAACCTGGGAGGCCGCAGGAAAAGAGGGGGGGACGAGAGAGCGCCCCCCCTTCTGAACCGTACCAGGCCACATGCCCTCAACATTGGGAGGGTGCTTTGGGGTAGCCTCCCAAAGGACCTTGTCCCCATGTTGATGGGGACAAGGGCCTCATCCCCACAACCCTTGCACGGTGGTTGTGGGGGTCTGCGAGTGGGGGGCTTATCGGAATCTGGAAGCCCCCTTTAACAAGGGGACCCCCAGATCCCGCCCCTCCTGTGTGAAATGGTAAGGAGGTACCCCTACCATTTCACGAAAAAAGTGTCAAAAATGTTAAAAATGACAAGAGACAGTTTTTGTCAATTCCTTTATTTAAATGCTTCTTCTATCTTCTTTCTTCTATCTTCTATCTTCCTTCGGTTTCTTCCTCCATCTTCTTCTTCTTCTGGTTCTTCTTCCGGTGTTCTCGTCCGGCATCTTCCAACGCGGCGTCTTCTTCCCTTCTTCTTCTCAGGCCGCTCAGCATCCATGATGGGAGGCTCCTGTTGTGTGACGCTTCTCGTCTTCTGTCGGTTCTTAAATAACAGAGGGTGGGGCCACCCAGTGACCCCGCCCCCTCTGACGCACGGGGGCTTGACGGGGACTTCCCTGTGGCATTCCCCGTAACGTCAGAGGGGGCGGGGTCACCCATTACGGTTACAGAGCTGGAGAAAGTCTCAATGGACTACAAGTGCGGTACTCACCACACTTGTGTTCCAATCATTCACAAAATTCAATATCGACAGCTGCTGCTAGAGTGAAGAACACTCAAACCCAAATGGGGTGGCATCTTGTAACATACTCTAAAAGGTGGACTTAGTTTATCCATTTATGTTACTAGAACTGAAGTGAAGATCCATTCAAATGATGTCAATAATCTACAACAATGAAAAAAGTATTTTTTTCAGTGTCATTTTTTAAAGAGTTTAGCCTTTTGACCAAATCTTTATTTTGAGTTGTATATCATATACTGTAAGCAATACAGTGCTTTCTACCTTCAGTAAAACAAGTATACCAGGGGTATACATCTCTGCAGTTAGGATTATATTTGTAAACTTTAAGTACCCTAACAACTTGTATGCAATACTTCCTAATTGTAATTTTAAAGTGGAACTATACCCTCCATTTCTTTGCAGATGAAAACAGAGCTATCTAATGCCCTGTACACAAGACCAGTTTTCTCGTCGGAATAAACTCTGAAGGTTTTTCTGACGGAGTTCCGACGGAATTCCACTCAAGTGGTCTTGCATACACACGGTCACACCAAATTCCGACCGTCCAGAACGCGGTGACGTACAAAATGTACGACAGTGCTAGAAAGCGGAAGTTCAATAGTCAGTAGCCAATAGATTCCATAGCGTACTTGCTTCAGAGCATGCGTCGTTTTTGGTACGTCGGAACAGCATACAGACGATCGGTTTTCCCGATAGGAATTGGTTCCGTCTGAAAAATTTAGAACATGTTCTCTTTCTAGGTCCGTCAGAATTTTCGATGTAAAAAGTCTGATGGGGCATACACACGATCGGAATATACAATGAAAAGCTCCTGTCGGACTTTTTCTGTCGGACATTCCGCTCGTGTGTACACGGCATAAGCCTTTGTTTAATTCTGCAGTTGCCATGGTGCTACACAGGTGATCAACTATGACACTAGATTTTTGAGGGCCTGATTGTTTGGTTTAGGCCGGGTTCACACTGGTATGACACGACAGTCGTACCACTTTGGATCCGACTTTGTCCTGCGACTTGAAGTCCGACATGCGTCCGACTTCAATGAACAGGGATCCGACTTTGATCCTCGACGATACCAGGCACTGTGTCTGGTACAAATCTTTAGGGGGAACTCCACGCACAATGTAAAAATAAAAAAAAACTCGGGATGGGTTCTCCCTCCAAAAGCATACCAGGCCCTGAACCACACCAGGCCCCATGCCCTCAACATGGGGGTGGTGCTTTGGGGCAGGGGGGCCCTGTGCCCCGTGCCCCCCCACCCCATTGCACCTTGTCCCCATGTTGATGAGGACAAGGGCCTCTTCCCGACAACCCTGGCTGTTGGTTGTTGGGGTCTGCGGGCGGGAGGCTTATCGGAATCTGGAAGCCCCCTTTAACAAGGGGGTCCCCAGATCCCGGCCTCCCACCCTATGTGAATGAGTATGGGGTAAATTGTACCCCTACCCATTCACCTAAAAAAAAAAGTGTCAAAAATAAAACACATTACACATATTTTTTAAGTAATTTATTAGGCAGCTTCGGCGTCTCTTCCGATCTGTTCTCCCATCTCCGGCTCTTCTGTGCCCTCCGCTGAAATCTTCTGCCTCTGTTGGTTCTTCTCCCCTCTCCGGTTCTTCTCCGCTCTCTCTCCGGTTCTTCTCTCTTTATCCGCTGTCTTCTGCTGGGTCTCCTCCCTTATCTTCTTGCTCTTTTGCTTGCTCTTTTGCTGGGTCTTCTCCGCTGTTTTCTCCCTCTGTTCTTCTTCCGATGTTGTCTCGACGCTCTCTCCTGCTCTAATGCAGGGTGCGCGGTGTGCCACTACTTGGCATGGGGTGGGGTCACCGCGTGACGTCATCTGGAGGCTCCGACCCTTATGACATCACCGCCCAGGGCATGATGGGCAGTGACGTCATAAGAGGCGTGTCTCGGTTCCCCTTAAAATCCATATCAGACCGAAGGGCTTGGTATGCTCTAGGAGAGGGAACCCATGCCGTTTTTTTTTTTTTAAATTTGGCGTGGAGTTCCCCTTCAAGATCATCAGAGCACAAGTCACATGTCAAAGTTGGATCAGTCAAGACAGCCATCTGACTTTGATCCGACTTCAGTGATATTCAATGGGCTTAAGTGGGATGATCAAAGTCGGACCAAAGTAGTGCAGGGAGCTTTTTCAAAGTCGGAAAGACTTGTGTCGGAACAGTTAAGACGGCTCCTATAGGAAAACATTGATTTTCACATGTCATGCTCCCAATGTCGGAGCGTTTGTCATAGCAGTGTGAACCCGGCCTTACAGTTGACAGTTAACATAACCACACTAGCAACATGACAATTACCTCCCAGCATTAGAATTTGAGAAAGAGGTACAATCTGTAAAGGAGAAAAGGTGTGGTGCGCTGAGCGTACCGTGGCAAAAAGCTGGTGTGGCTACATTTTGCTGGGAATTGGGCATGACTGGAAAGAGCATGGGTTTAGTGGTTAGTGCCTCTGCCTGGCAGCACTAGGGTTGTCATTTCCAGTTCCAACCATGGATGTTCACTCAGGCTTCCTCCCACACTTCAAATACATTCTGGTAGGTTAACTGACTCCTGCCTAAAATTGGGCCTAGTATGTTACATAGTTTCATAGTTAATCTTGTTAAAAAAAAAACACAAGTCCATCCAGGTCAACCAACGTCAACCATGTGTGTTTATGAATGTGAATTAGGAACCTTAGATTGTAGACTCCATGAGAGCAGGTACTGATGTCAATGTACAATATATGTAAAGCGCTGCGTAAATTGTCGGCACTATATGGGTACCTCAAAAAAGAGATAAGCTTACACACAGTACACATATGCCTGTACCAGGGGGAAAAAACACTTTAAAGACGTTCTTTTTTTAATGTAGGCTCAAAGTAGTCAAAAACTACTTAGCAACCACAACTATTGAGACAATAGACACTTTGGTCAGGAGTATGTAATGTACATAAGTTTGTTATGTACAACACAATGTATAGAGTGCAGCAGTCTGCAGTATGTGTCATAGTTTCCCTTATATTGCTGGTTAGCAGGAGGAAAAAAAACACTGGTCTTTGTTGCCAACGAGAGAAAAATAATGCTTGTGCAAATGGTCAGCTGGATAAAAAAATGTCCAGCACTGACAGTCAAGTGGAAAAATATGTCTTGCTTCCGTGATCAGGGAAGAAAAAATTGCCCAGTGTAGGTGGTCATGGGGAGGAAAACTGCCTGGCATTGGTGGTCAGCAGGAGAAACATAGGGATAGTATCTGTGGTCAGTGCAAGGCAAAAATGCCTAAAAATGTTAGTTGTCAATAGAAGGAAGAAAATGCTCAGCGTCAGTACCCTAGTGGTCAGGAGCACTGGTGATGATTAGAGGAAGAGTAGGGACATTTGCTCCTAGTGGTGGAAAAGGGATGATGTTATTGCTCTGTGGGAGTTTATATACATTTTAAAGTGGAAATGAACTAATTGATTTAACTGTTTCCCCCGAAACAGTTTCATACAAGGTATTCCATGAATCATAACTTTCACAGTTGCTTATGCTCTCCCAAACTGTCAAGCTTTCAAATGCAGCACCATGGCAACTGCAGATCAAACAGAAGCTACAATGGTGGTTTCCTTGGCTGTATTGGCTAGGCAGGTTTAGTTCTGCTTTAATTGCTGGATCGATCCCATTCTAAGAGCCAGTATTTATAGGGACCAGTCTTCAAGCCCTGGCACAGTGCCTGGAAATCAGATTCAGGGGTCAGGGCTAACTGAAAAGCATACAACACTAAAATCAAGATGGTTGCATTTGCTCTTTGCAGGCTGTCAAGGTTGCGCAGTGAGAGGAAGAAAGACAAGCAAGTTGGAAAAACTGTTCATCAATCGCACAGACATCTTTCTTTGAATGCCTTGAGCCATTAGCATGAAGTCAACAGCCGTTTAGTTTCCAGTGACATGCTAGAACATGTGGTTCCACAGCAGATTAAAGATCATAGCTTAGTTTGTTTAGCCTAAGGAATCATAATACATCAAGGTATGTATCTGACACATCACAAGCTCCCCTGGGTAAAGCAGGCATACAACCCTTGACAAAAGTAGTGCCATGTGTTGCCATGGTAACAGCATCTAGGCCTCTTTTCCATTCAAACCTCTTAGCATAATCCCCACGGCAACTCCTACTTTGCCTGAGGGGTGACCTCCTGTTTGGAGTTGCAGGGTTTGGGCATACCCCTATGTCAGGACTGGACAGCTCCTGTGCTGTGTGGGAGAAGTGTGTGACCTTGATTCCATGTCCTGTATCTTTATGCAACTGGTGGCACTCATTACTTACCTGTCCACACATTTCATCCTACGCCATTGCCTCTCTTTGCCGGAACTGGGTGGTTCATGGCGGGCAGTTGATCACTCCACCCGACAGAGCAGCAAACAAGCTGAAGCCAAGCCGAATGAAAATTCCATCACCCAGCCAGTAGTAGGCACTGCTGGACGCTGGGATTTTGTACAAATCCGGGGAACAGGGACAGTCAAGCAGAATCAGGCATTGTTGGGAGGTATTGGCATGTCTTGTATCTGCTTTGGTAAAAAGTGGGTTTAGTTCTGCTTTAACCTTTAACTAAGCTATGTTCTTTTCACTGTCACTAATTTTACACAGAGCATAATCATTTGTATTCACTGAGAGAGTTCTTTAGTGTAGGTGTCTTGGAATATGAAACAGAAAACCACTTGAAGTTTATATGGAGCTGTAATGAATTGATAATGGGGTCCCATTTTTGCATAAGTTCAAAGGTTAATTGCAATCGGACTTGATAATATGACCTATATCAGTAAGGTGACATTTGCCAAGTTCAGAATATCCCACTTGCTTTCTGACTAAATTAACCCGGAATGTGTTGGTTGATTGCAAACATACAATTTAAATTTAATATGATAGATGAACTGTCTGTTACTTTCAGAGAAAAATAGGTAGAATGCGCTGGTCTAGACCAGAACCTTTAAAGTATGTATATATGTAGGCATTTGAAGACTTTCTGTTCTCTATAAACTCTAAGTAGGTTTACAAACAAATATGTCTACCGTGACCAAGATGGTGGTTAGGAGTAAGCAGTTTTATCTTCTCCTTCTTCTTTATCTGTTCTCCTTATGTATGTGTGGTTTACTGTTTAAAAAAAACATACGGATAGTAAAACCAACATCCGACTATAGTCCAACTAAATCTAAATTTCCTGCATTTAGTCCTTTGTTATAATTGCATATTTTATTAAAACCCACTTGGTAGCAGCAAAGGGGCATATATCCAAAGGATCAGGAATCCTAGATAGACATCGTCTACAGTACTATCCTGCTAAATACTAGTGAGGGTGATGTAAGGGCTTCCTACTGAGTTTAGATAGCAAGTAAATGAGAGTCACTTTCAACTAGATTGGTTTATTAATGTTAGAGATGTTCAAACAACTAATCAAAATGTCTTCCTGTTCAAAAGAGTGTAGAGAACATTCCCCAGCATTTATATACATATGGCCAATTCACACACTTTAAATTGTATGTCCAACCAAAACTTTTTCCTAGTGTTGGATAGAGTGGAGAAAATTCAGAACCTCTGTCACTACCATCCAAAGCTCCGTTACATTGACCTTGCCTTCCTTCCTGTCCGGCTTACAATGTTTAAGACAAAGTTTAAGAATAATATGACAGTATTTAGTTTACTTTCATATAGCACTCACCCCTGAAGGGGAAGCTGAGAATGTGCCCAGGTCTTCCTGGCTAGTACAGAGACTGTCTGCCACAGACACAGTTCCATACACACTGCAAACACAGGCGCTGTCTAGGGGATGTCCTTGTTATATTATTGCAGAAACTTCAACAGGAGGGGATTTAGGGGTTCAGGATACTCCAAAATGATAGCAAAAATAGCAGAAGGACAAACTTCTTAGCACACATCCTTAAAGCTGCAGGTGTTACTCAATTTTCACAGGAGCTGACTGCAACCCAGCTTCTGCATGACATGCTTCAGTGTCGGAGACAAAAGATCCTTCTTCAGACCAGAGTCCCAGGCAATGGCCTCCAGCAGAAATCATTTGGAAAATCGTCTCTATGTACTCAGCCCAGCAACTGCGGAGGCCAAAAACTGCAAAGCTTCTGTCACACTAGCTTCCTTCCAAGGGCAGCAGCTCCAGTTGAACCCTCCCTGAAAAGAAAAGAACACTCTGGAAAGGCCTTCCAAGCATTTATCACCTCTCCAGCCACCTTCTGGATGCTTCCTTCCAGGGGTTGGCTGAGGCGTGATAAATATTCATAACTTGATACCTGATTCTCCTTGCCCTATATTCTGGAAGCTTCTTCCAGAAGCAGGTAGGAGAAATCAATCACCCAGCCTTGGAAACCCTCACCAGACAAAAACAAAAGATCACTGTTCCACTGACTACAGTTAGGCCAAAATCGAAATATAGGCTAACTAGAGGAGGAGGCTACATATACTTTACTTACTGTTTGAGAGCTTGATGGTATATGGATCTGAAAACAGTCATTCTAGAAGTGATCACATATCAAGAAAGTCTGCCGTATTTATCATATCTGTCCCACAGTTTTTCACTGTGTGAATATAGCATTAAAGCCTGTTTATTGTCTAGAACTAGTAAGCAGAAAGCTAAGCATGTGTATGTAATGAGCTAGTGTGGCTTCCCCCATGTACATATACAATTTATTAAAGCAAATGTAAACAATATTTTTTACATATGTAGATCCTTCTAGCGTGCTACTAAATTAGGGCAGGCAAATTTACTTTTGACTCATGGTAACTTTATAAGTCTGTAATCTGGCCAGGTTACCAGAGGTCAGGGTGGATGGCTCTACAGTGTCAGTCTCTGGTACCTCCCTCTGGATCTAGAAGGTTGGAGAAGCTTCTGTAAGTTAGTTGGGCGGAGGCGAGGAGGTCCTGATCTGCATACTTGAGGGAATCAGGCCAATCCCCAGGCAGAGGGCCTGGCAGGGTGGCTGGGTCAGCCCCTAAATATGGGAGAGCCAGGCTCGCAAAGAAGTCGGGGTGGAATATGGAGTGCTGTGTGGGTTGTCGGTGGCCTAGGAGGGGTCCCCTAGGTCTGGGGGGGTTGGCCTTTGCCTCCAGGCTGAACTTGGGCAGGCTTAGGAAGATTCATGTAGCATCACGGTTTGAACAGGATTTTTGCCTGAGAGCAGTGGGAGCAAGGAGGATAGAGTGAGTACATCAGCACAACCAGGGATTTACAAGGGGAGAGACTGCCACATGTAGCAAACTTTCAAGGGAAAGCTTAAAGGTGCTTAACCCTTTTTTGCCTTGCCCTGGGAGATTTCCAGAGCAGCAGCCAGGTGGGCTGGTATTTCCCGCAAGCAGTGGAGCTGGGAGCAGATCTACAATAGGAGAAAAGATACTCCTGCATGCAGTTTTGCAACCTTTCTGTGCTATATTCCAAATGGGACTAAGAGCTCTTAGTCCATAAAGGACTATTGCTACTGACCTTTAAAGACTTAGTGTGTCCAAGAAGGAGAACAGTTCGGATCTTATCTCTGTATATAGGAAGGAAGTTGTTCTTATCTGTGTTCTTCAAGTCGAGTTGGGCATCCCATAAATTCCTCTATCTCGTCCAAGTTGTTACTCCTAATAAAACAACTAAAACAAAACCAAGGGACTGACTTCCTGTGTCTGGTGCAAGTGGAAGATGCATGTTGCCTGACAGTGCAGAAATGGGGGGAACCAGTAATCAGCGGCTCCTGCGCTACATATAATAAATGTGCTATACTTATCTGCTCCTCTTCTGGGGTCCACCGCCAGTGCTCTAGGCTTCTCCTCTTTTCAGTGCATCAACATAGGAAGCCACTTCCTATGAGGGTGCACCTGTGGGCTTGCTTTCGTGGTGGGCTAGATGCATCCATTGACAGAGCACAGCTTGACCCTTCCCTCTTCTCCCCCTCACAGGATTTGATTGCCTACAAGTGTCACCTGTCTGACTGTGCACTATGCAAAATGTATGTAGTGCTCACCCCTGGAGGGGCAGCTGAGAATATGCCCAGGGCTCCCTTGCTAGTACAGAGGCTGCTTGCCACAGGCACAGTTCCAAGCAAACGAAAAACACAGGCTCATGTGTATACACCTTTGCACACTAGTACTGACTAGTTTTCAACCTATGACATTGTTGGTTGCTAGGATGCTGGTGGGTGGCCTGCATGGTGCCCATGGTTACAATGCTTCACAATGAAGACTTGTGACTTTGTGTAACAAACAGGCAGGCTTGATCTATTCATTAGATTGCTGACAATTTGGGGCAATTTTTAGGCATTTTGCGAGGGCTGGCTCCGTGTTTGAATGAACACACGGTTCAGTGGCTCGGGTGCCCTCATAGCAAGTTGCTTGCTGTGGGAGCACTCGACAGGAGGGAGGGGTGGGGAGCACAGAAGAGGGACCCGAGAAGAGGAGGATCCAGGCTGCTCTGTGCAAAACTACTGAATACAGCAGGTAAGTATAACATGTTTACTATTTTTAGAGAAAAAAAAACGAGGCTTTAGTATCACTTTACGGATTCAGGATACTCCAAATTGATAGCAGAAATCTTCCTACAAACTTCCTACAAAATCCACTTGAAACAACCTTGAATGGAGGTCATAGGGAATGAGCAGTTAACCTAGAACTCTATAGAAGCAGCTCTTGCCTTTATTGCAACTTCTGGCACTTATTCCCCCTAGCATATAAATACCTGGGATCCCAAATCTAGGCCTTTACTTACACAATCCAAAGACACCTGTCTCCCATTCAGCTTCAATCTGGCACTCTCCAATGAGGGAGAAAACACATGCTGAGGCCCAAACAGCCACTCCAGTACACACGATGCATCCCAGGAGCAGCAGCCCACGGACAAGACTACTCTAAGCAGGCCCCCCAAACATTTACCATCTTCCACAGCCACCTTCTGGATGCCCCCTCCCAGGGATTGGCTTAGGTCTGATAAATATTCATAAATCATTGGCTGACCCTCCTATTCCATTTCCAGTAGAAGACAGGAGCAATCCACCACTGACGTTAGAGAAACCTGACCAGACCAAAAAACTTATAATTTCTCCGTTGAGTACAGTAAAGCCAAAAAAAAACCTATATTTAGTCTTACTTTTGGCAGGGAGCTACACGTACAGTATATGAATCACAGGACTTGCTAAACAGAATCCTATGGCAGGTAAAACAGTAAATATTTGAGCTATGTACAGTGCCTAGCAAAAGTATTCACCACCCTTGGCATTTTTTCGTGTTTTGTTGCCTCAGAACCTGGAATTAACATAGATTGTTTGAGGATTTGCATCATTTAATTTACAGAACATGCCCACAACTTTGAAGATTTTTTTTTATTGTGAAGCAAACAACAAATAGGACAAAATAACAGAAAAAGTCAATGTGCATGACTATTCACCCCCCTAAAGTCAATACTTTGTAGAGCCACCTTTTGCAGCTATCACAGCTCCAAGTCGCTTTGGATAAGTCTCTATGATTTTGCCACATCTTACCACTGGGATTTTTGCCCATTCTTCCTTGCAAAACTGCTCCAGTTCCTTCAAGTTGGATGTTTACGCTTGTGAACAGCAATCTTTAAGTCTGACCACAGATTTTCTATTGGATTGAGATCTGGGCTTTGACTAGGCCATTCCAGCACATTTACATGTTTCCCCTCAAACCACTCAAGTGTTGCTTTAGCAGTGTGTTTGCGGTCATTGTCCTGCTGGAATGTGAACCTCCGTCCTAGCCTCAAATAACACACAGAGTGGTACAGGTTTTGCTCAAGAATATCTCTGCATTTAGCACCATCCATCTTTCCCCTAACTCTGACCAGTTTCCCATTTCTGACTGCTGAAAAACATCCCCACAGCATGATGCTGCCACCACCATGTTTCACTGTGGGGATGGTGTTCTATAGGTGATGTGTTGGGTTTGCGCCAGACATAACATTTTCTTGGATGGCCAAAAAGTTAAATTTTAGTCTCATCAGACCAGAGCACCTTCCTCCATACATTTTGGGAGTCTCCCACATGCCGTTTCGCAAACTGCCATTTTGTTTTTTGCTGAAAGTATTGGCTTTCTTCTGGCCACTCTGCCATAAAACCCAACTCTATGGAGCGTACGGCTTATAGTCGTCCTATGTACAGATACTCCAGTCTCTGCTGTGGAACTCTGCAGCTCCTCCAGGGTTACCTTAGGTCTCTGTGCTGCCTATCTGATTAATGCCCTCCTTGCCCGGTCTGTGAGTTTTGGTGTGCCACCATCACTTGGCAGGTTTGCTGTTGTGCCATCTTCTTTCCATTTAGTTATAATAGAATTGATGGTGCGTCTAGGGATCATCAAAGATTTGGATATGTTTTTATAAACTAACCCTGACTTGTACTTCTCAACAACATTGTCCCTTACTTGTTTGGAGAGTTCCTTGGTCTTCATGGCAGTGTTTGGTTAGTGGTGCCTCTTGCTTAGGTCTTCTGGGGCCTTTCAAAAAGGTGCGTATATGTAATGACAGATCATTTGACACTTAGATTGCACACAGGTGGACATCATTTCACTAATTATTTGACTTTTGAAGGTAATTGGTTGCACCAGAGCTTTTTATGGGCTTCATAACAAAGGCGGTAAATACATATGCACATGCCAATTATCGTTTTTTTATTTCTGAAAAATAGTCTTATGTATATATTTTTCTAATTTTACTTCACCAACTTAGACTATTGTGTTCTGATCCATCACATATACCGTATTTATCGGCGTATAACACGCGCCGGCGTATAACACGCACCCAAGTTAAGGAGGGAATTTTAAGGAAAAAAACTTTTAGGAGTAAAGTTTAAGGAAGAAAGACTTACATTAAAATTCCCATCAATGCAGCGTTATCGGTGTCCATCTGCAGCCTTGTCAGTGTCAGTGCAGCCTTGCCCCAGTGTCCAGTCCAGCCTTGTCAGTGCAGCTTTGCCCCAGTGCAGCCATGTCAGTGCAGCCATGTCAGTGCAGCCATGTCAGTGCAGCCATGTCAGTGCAGCTTTTCTCCAGTGCAGCCTTGCCCCAGTGCAGCCTTGCTCCAGTGCAGCCTTGCCCCAGTGCAGCCTTGCCCCAGTGCAGCCTTGCCCCAGTGCAGCCTTGCCCCAGTGCAGCCTTGCTCCAGTGCAGCTTTGCCCCAGTGCAGCCTTGCCCCAGTGCAGCTTTGCCTCCATGCAGCCTTGCCCCCCCGTGCAGCCTTGCTCCAGTGCAGCCTTGCCCCAGTGCAGCTTTGCCTCCATGCAGCCTTGCCCCCCCGTGCAGCCTTGCCCCCGTCCAGCTTTGTGGGATCGCCGCGATCCCTGCCGTCATACACAGCCCTGTGTAAATTTAAATATGGCGCCGAGACTGCAGTGTCTCGGCGGAGCGCTGATACACATAGCCGAGAGTCTTCGGGTTTTCTCGGCGCCGCTTACAGTCCCGCCCAGTTCCGCCCTATGGGCGGGACTGTAAGCGGCGCCGAGAAAACCCGAAGACTCTCGGCTATGTGTAGCTCCGCTCCGCCGAGACACTGCAGTCTCGGCGCCGTATTTGAATTTCCACACGGCTGTGTATGTCGGCGGCGATCGCGGCAATTGCCGCGATCGCTCCGATCACACACAATTGGGGGGGTATCGGCCTATAACACGCACCCACGATTTTCCCCTGATTTTCAGGGGGAAAAAGTGCGTGTTATATGCCGATAAATACGGTAATTCCGATTTTAAAAAAAACCCATTGAACTAAAGGCTGTAATGTAACAAAATAGGTAAAAAGCCAAGGGGGGTGAATACTTTTGCAAGGCACTGTATTTGCTTCAAAAGTGCCCTAGGGTGCTACAGGTCATTTAGAAACCAAGCCACAAAATCAATCAATCTCTATCTATCTGTCTATCTATCATCCATTTATCTTGCCCCCTAATCTTTTCATCCTCATCTCAGATTTGTGAAGTGTGTCCAATTCTGCTTTGGATGGTATTAATTTTCCTACAAATGATGATGTCTTTTGTGAAAATGTAGCTTCCCTGAGGGAATAGTTTCTCTGAAGACATTTGCTGAACAAACAATATACTCACTTGATTGGAAGAAAAAAAAATGTGTAATATAACAAAGAAAATTCCTGATGATAA
The DNA here is from genome assembly GCA_037952925.1 of Lithobates clamitans. Classification (NCBI taxonomy): domain Eukaryota; kingdom Metazoa; phylum Chordata; class Amphibia; order Anura; family Ranidae; genus Lithobates; species Lithobates clamitans. Next base: position 211,466 of record JBBGZY010002849.1, read on the forward strand.
AATATAACAGGTTTTGATTAAAAAAGGAAGAAAAAAACCTGACAGATGAAGCAGGAATCGTGGCGAACGTGATAATAGACTACTTTGAGCTAAGAGTTTGAATTTCAAGGGCAGAAGCTCCCTTATTCCTTATGAAAATTACCTTGATTCTGATCTAATATTCTCAGCGTCTCTCCCCCTGTTATTTACAATGCAAATAAGGGCCAGATCAGCTGCTGTCAATTCCTGTTAACACTAGTGATCTGGGGTTATTATCTGGGAAGGAAAAATCCACATCTGAAGGAAGATGCTTGAAGGAAATTTCAAAGACCTTGAAAATATATTAAGCTCCTGGTGATATAGAAGCAGTGCGAGTATTACTGAGGGCTCTGTGTAATCTATATGTACACATAAGTATTTTTATAAAGGAATCTTCACCTCTCACTTTATTATTGCTATTGGATAATATTTACATAGGCTTGTTTCCTAAGGTCAGCGTTAGACAGATGCCTGTAGAGGTGCTACTACGTTACCTTGATTTTATTATGTTACAAATGAGTTATATTGTGACAAACTGTTCATCTTTCAAAAGATTTGCTTTTTATTGGTAAAGACTAATGCATTTTTAGCCAGTTTTATTTGACCTTTATATCTGAAAGCATAGTTGTTTAACCACTTCAGCCCCGATTTACCAGTGACATTACTACAGTAATCAGTGCTAAAAAAATATGCACTGTTATTGTACTAATGACACTGGCAGGGAAGGGGTTAACATCTAGGTGATCAAAGGGTTAACTGTGTTCGCCCACTGTGCGGTCTAACTGTATGCAGAAAAGCTCACTGGAACAACACAGATTCGTCTTCCTGCATAGCAGAGACAGGATCTGTGTGATCTCCCCTGTCAGAACAGAGATTTGCCATGTTTACACAGGCAAATCCCCTTCTGTCACTGCGGGGAACAATCGCTGACTGGGAGCGCGCCCACAAATTGTCGTGTATGAGCCCGATATACACCTACGGCGACTTGCGCAGCCGAGCCAAGCTGCCGCAGTATAACAGTATCACTCCTAAACCTCTTGGACAGCCTTTCCAGAAGATTTGAAGCTGTTAGAGCTGCAAAGGGTGTGCCAACTCAATTTCTTTATCGTACATCACGGGACGCAGAGCCAAAGTAATTACTGTCTTGGTTATATGGCACCTTTAGGTGATGGACACTGGCACACCCTAAACAGGAAGCTCAATTCCCCATATAACCCCCCCCTTACCAGGAGTACCTCAGCTAGTGTCTTAGGTGTTGGTCACGAGTAAAGATGTGCTGTGCGGAGCTCCGCTGGAATATTCCTTACTGGGGCAAGCCATGCAACCGGTTCCATTCAAAGTGTCTTTTCCAGTCCGAATTAAACGGTAGACATGTGCACTACCAAAAAATTTGTTTGTTTTCATTTTATTCGTTTATTTTTTTTTTCGCTTTTCGGGTCATTCGTTATGATCGCAATTTGTACATGCGTACATTAGTAAATTTGTACATTCGGAAATTCGTACAGTCGCACATTCATACATTCGTAAATTCATACATTCGGAAATTCGTAAATTAGAGAATTCGTATATTCGAAAATTCGTACATTTGTAAATTAGAAAATTTGGAAATTTGAAAATCCAAAAACTCGAAAATTCGAAAATCTAAAATAGTAACTAACTATTAAATTATAGGTATTGTAATTTCCTTTCAAATTTGGCTGTTAGTGAACGTAACAAATACGAATTTATCCGAAGTTACGAATTATCCGAAATAACGAATGCTGCTTCTAAACAAATGGAACGGAACTAATTAATAATAAACAATAATAATAGTAATAATAAAAAGTTTTTTTATTATTATTGTTATTTATTATTATTAATACATTACGTTCCATTCGTTTGGACACGGCATTCGTTATTTCGGATAATTCGTAACTTCGGATAAATTTGTATGTGTTACATTCACTAACAGCCAAATTTGAAAGGAAATTACAATACCTATAATTTAATAGTTAGTAATAGTCAAGTTATTATTAGTTAATTATTAATAATCAGATTTCCGAATTTACAAATTTACGAATTCACTAATTTACGAATCTACTAATTTATGAATGTACGAATTTAGGAATTTACGAATGTACGAATTTAGGAATTTACGAATGTACGAATTTACGAATCTACGAATGTACGCATTTATGAATGCACGAATTTACGAATTTACGAATGCATGAATTTACGAATGTACAAATGTACAAATGTACAAATGTACGAATTTACGAATGTACGAATTTGCAATTTTTCGATATTCGAATTTACGAATATTCGGAAAAATTTGTTAAACGGGTTTTCGTTAATTCGGATATTTCTGAATTAACGAATTTGTTGAAATTCGTTAAAAAACTAATTCGGATTGAAACCAATTGCACGTCTATTGAATGGGCCTCGTGTCCGAAGAAACAAGGTTTTACCTGTAACACTTCTCTTTTTTAGACAGCTGGACCCCAGGATCCAGTATTTGTTTTTTTCAGCCATATTCCTGGCAGGGTGCTTTACAGGCCCAGGGCTGTGGATCCCCCCATAAAAAGGGGGCCCCAGTCCCTGAAGGTTTTCTAATGGAGCCCACCGTGAGAGGTGAAGATTGGGTCTGTTACCACAGAACTCACTAATGTACGCATGTACAAATTGCGATCATAACGAATGACCCGAAAAACGGTGTTGGTCACGAGTAAAGATGTGCTGTGCGGAGCTCCGCTGGAATATTCCTTACTGGGGCAAGCCATGCAACCGGATCCATTCAAAGTGTCTTTTCCAGGCCAAATTAAATGGTAGACATGTGCACTACCAAAAAATGTGTTCGTTTTCGTTTTATTCGTTTATTTTTTTTTCATTTTTCGGGTCATTCGTTATGATCACAATTTGTATATGCGTACATTAGTAAATTCGTACGTTCGCACATTAGTAAATTCGTACATTCGCACATTCGTGTATTTGTAAATTCGTACATTCGGAAATTCGTACAGTTGCACATTCACACATTCGTAAATTCATACATTCGGAAATACGTAAATTAGAAAATTCGTATATTCGTAAATTCGTACATTTGTAAATTAGAAAATTTGGAAATTTGAAAATCCAAAAACTCGAAAATTCGAAAATCTAAAATAGTAACTAACTATTAAATTATAGGTATTGTAATTTCCTTTCAAATTTGGCTGTTAGTGAACGTAACAAATACGAATTTATCCGAAGTTACGAATTATCCGAAATAACAAATGCTGCTTCTAAACAAATGGAACGAAACTAATTAATAATAAACAATAATAATAGTAATAATAAAAAGTTTGTTTAATTATTATTGTTATTTATTATTATTAATACATTACGTTCCATTAGTTTGGATACGGCATTCGTTATTTCGGATAATTCGTAACTTCGGATAAATTTTTATGTGTTACGTTCACTAACAGCCAAATTTGAAAGGAAATTACAATACCTATAATTTAATAGTTAGTAATAGTCAAGTTATTATTAGTTAATTATTATTTCAGATTTCCGAATTTACAAATTTACAAATTCACTAATTCACTAATTTACGAATTTACTAAATTACGAATGTACGAATGTACGAATTTAGGAATATACGAATGTACGAATGTACGAATTTACGAATGTACGAATGTACGAATTTAGGAATTTACGAATGTACGAATTTACGAATTTACGAATGTACGCATTTATGAATGCATGAATTTACGAATGTACAAATGTACAAATGTACGAATTTACGAATGTATGAATTTGCAATTTTTCGATATTCGAATTTACGAATATTCGGAAAAATTTGTTAAACTGGTTTTCGTTAATTCGGATATTTCTGAATTAACGAATTTGTTGAAATTCGTTAAAAAACTAATTCGGAATGAAACCAATTGCACGTCTATTGAATGGGCCTCGTGTCCGAAGAAACAAGGTTTTAGCTGTAACACTTCTCTTTTTAGACAGCTGGACCCCGGGATCCAGTATGTGTTTTTTTCAGCCATATTCCTGGCAGGGTGCTTTACAGGCCCAGGGCTGTGGATCCCCCGATAAAAAGGGGGCCCCAGTCCCTGAAGGTTTTCTAATTGAGCCCACCGTGAGAGGTGAAGATTGGGTCTGTTACCACAGAACCCTGCAGCTGGATAAGGTAAGCAAGATTCCTGAGGAATTTTTCAAATTCTTGTGCGTTTTCTCCTTTAAAGTAAAAGTTGCTATGCCTATAGTCACCACCGGGGGCTGTCAAAAGCACGTACCTGTTCCATGCTTGTCAGTCTCGCCTCTGTGTCTCAAGCTGCACGCTTCCCTGGCCCAGGCTCCAGGTAAAGTCGTGGGAAAGAGTTTTTTTTTCTCTCAGGAATGTCCCCCCACATGGATAGCTTCCTCCAGGCAGGGGGAGCATGGCTGGAGGGCGGTGTGCTGCACCGCTCCCGCCGCCATTACAGCGGTTCTCTTTCAACAGCTCTCCTCCTCTCCTCCTCTCCTCCTCCTCCAGCCCTCCTCCATGCGGTCCGGGCAGGATCGGAGCCCGTTCGCGCGAGAAACCGTTATATTTTAAAATAGATGAGGGGGGCACGGTGGGTTGTCGGAGGAAGGGGGTGGGGCTTAGTGGCGTTGGAGCGAATTGAGCGTCCACAATGCGGGCTGCATAGCTATAAAATGCACCTTTTTCAGGTTACATACAGCTAGGAGGGACACAGAGCGGACGGGGGAGGGCATGTGAGTTGGTGACACAGGCATTCCCAGGCACGTTTACTTTAAGCTTAAGGCTGAGCTTAATAGCAGCGGCAGTTGCTGGACTATTGGTCAGCAGTGGGTGCATTTTTTTGGTGGTACCTCTGTGTTTGCGCTCGGCACTATAAACAGAGGAGGTGGTTCAAATGCCACAAAGACCAAGGACATGAAGGGGTCGCCTTCAGGTCCTAAGGACCCTCCCTCTGCAACACCATCTCGATCTAAGGAGGCTGGTCAGAGTGAGCCATTAGGGTCATCAGGGGCTGCAATTGCTTCCGACACTTCAGCCCCTGTCTATATAACTGAGCAGGTTTCCTCCTCAGCTATGAGTGGCTTCAAGGAAAGATTAGTGGCTTTAATCACGTCTTCACAGAGTGGAAGAAAAACGCATTAGGTCCCCTTCTACCACCCAGGATCCCCAAACAGAGGAACTGTGGGAGGGGGAAGATGAATCCCCCTCAGGGGATCGTGAACAGGCTGATGATTGCTCTTCCGAAGAGTCAAGTGGGGAAGGATCTTCTTCAGCTTCACATGCTGAGAAGTTGCTGGTACGTTTTCTTACCACATTTAAACTACCCTTAACGGAGTCGGTTGAAGAACCCACTTCCTGTTTGGGTTCACTAAAGCCTCTTCAAGCCTTGCATGGCTTTCCTGTCCATTCATTACTAGAAAAGCTTATGTATTCTGAGTGGGATCACCCAGATAAGCACTTTTTCCCCTCCTAAAAAGTTTTCAACACTTTATCCTATGGAGGAAAAATTTACTAAGATATGGAGTATACCAGCAATTGACGCTGCTATATCCTCTGTGAATAAAAATTTGACTTGTTCGGTTGACAATGCGCAAATGCTTAGGGATCCAACTGATAAAAAAATTAGAATTCCTGTTAAAAAACATTTTTTCCCTGGCAGGCTCAGTGGCTCAACCTGCAGTGGCGGCAATTGGGGTATGTCAGTCCTTGAGAGACCAGTTGAAACAAGTACTCAAGTAGGTCCCTGAACAGCAGACCCAGGAATTAGATGAGCTGCCAGTGGCTTTGTGCTTTGCAATTGACGCAATTAGAGATTCTATTCTTCAAACCTCTCGTCTTACGCTTGGGTTGGTACGCTTATGGTTGAAAGGTTGGTCAGCCGAAGTACCATGCAAAAAGCTGGCTGGTTTTCCTTTCAGTGGTGAAAAGCTGTTTGGGGAGGATTTGGACAAATATATCCAAAGAATATCAAGTGGGAAAAGTACCCTTTTGCCTGTTAAGAAAAAGAGTAAACGTCCCTCATTTAAACGGGCTCTTTCTCCAGTGCCAGAGGCATCAGCCTCCAGGCAGTTGCGACGGCCTCCATCGTCATGTTCAAGGGGTAAACCTCAGGGTCAATCCCAGGGACAAAAGAGGTCCTGGGGGAAGAAACCCACAAAACAGAACGCTAAAGCCTCTTTATGAAGGGGCGCCCCTGCTCGCTCAAATGGGGGGAAAACTTCTGCAGTTCTCAAAGGTCTGGCAGGAAGAATTTCAGGACAGATGGGTGGTCTCCACAATAGCTCTAGGTTACAAACTAGAGTTCCCGAGAATTCCCGTCTCCTCGTTTCCTCAGGTCAAATGTCCCCAAAGATCCAGAGAAAAAGAAATCTCTCTTTCTAGCGTTAGCCTGACTTTTGTCAAAAAAGGTGATCATGTTGGTCCCGGGGGAAGAGCAGATGTCAGGGTTTTATTCAAACCTTTTCACAGTACCAAAACCAAATGGGGATGTCAGACCCATTCTAGATCTCAAAGATCTAAACCGGTTCCTGAAGATTCGCTCTTTTCGCATGGAATCAATTCGATCAGTAGTCTCCATCCTACAAGGGGGAGAACTTCTAGCATCAATCGACATCAAGGATGCATACCTGATCCAAGGGGTCAGGGCAAAGAAAGGTCCTTCCATTCGCCTTTGTATGAGGTTATTGGGGAAGATGGTGGATTCTAAGCAGTTCCCTATGCTCAGTTTCATTCGAGATTCGCATCTAGCCCTAAAAGCCTGGACATTCAGGTTGCAGAATTCTCCTGTCAGGATTCAATCCGACAATGCCACAGCAGTGGCTTATATCAATCACCAGGGGGGCACCAGAACTCAGGCAACCCAGGCAGAGGTAAACCATATCCTAACCTGGGCAGAAGAACATGTGCCTTGCATTTCGGCAATCTTCATTCCAGGGGTAGAGAACTGGCAGGCAGATTACCTAAGTCGCCAGCAGTTGTCAGCAGGGTCCCTTCACCCTGACATCTTCCTGGCTAATTGCCAAAGATTGGAGATCCCGGATGTAGATCTGTTTGCGTCCAGGTTCAACAACAAAGTCGACAACTTTGTGTCAAGAACAAGGGATCCACTCGCATGCGGAACAGATGCGTTGGTGACTCCATGGGATCAGTTCTCACTGATTTATGCTTTCCCTCCTATTCTGCTGCTACCTCGACTTCTTTGCAGGATTAAACGGGAAAGGAAATCGGTAGTTCTTGTGGCCCCAGCGTGGCCCAGAAGATCTTGGTATGCAGAAATAGTAAAGATGGCGGTAGGAAACCCATGGACCTTACCACCACGTCCAGACCTGCTATCGCAGGGACCAGTGTACCATCCTACTTTACAAACGCTAAATTTAACGGTTTGGCTATTGAAACCCACATTCTAAAGAATCGTGGGCTTTCAGGCTCAGTAATACCTAACTTGATTAATGCAAGGAATCCAGCTTCCAGAGTCATTTATTATAGAGTCTGGAAGGCATATGTTTCTTGGTGTGAATCCAGGGGTTGGCATCCTAGGAAGTATGTCATAGGTAGAATTCTTGCCTTTCTGCAAATGGGGCTAGAGATGAATCTGGCCTTGAGTATTATCAAGGGCCATGTCTCGGCCTTATCAGTGTTGTTTCAATGTCCGCTGGCTTCATATTCTTTGATCCGAAGCTTTATACAGGGGGTAACCCTTGGGACTTGAATTTAGTTCTGTCGGCATTACAGAAACAGCCTTTTGAGCTGATACGACCTGTTCCTTTGGACCTTTTGGCAAGGAATTTCTTCTGCAAAAAGGGTATCAGAGCTGGCGGCTCTTTATGGTAAAGAGCCATATTTAATCGTTCACAAGGATAGAGTAGTATTCCGTCCTCATCCTAGCTTTCTGTCAAAGGTGGTTTCAGGTTTTCACCTAAACCAGGATATTGTTTTACCATAATTTTTTCCAGAACCCTGTTCTAAGGAAGATAGATCACTGCACTCTTTGGATGTAGTAAGAGCGGTCAAGATCTATTTGAAGGCCACTGCTCAGATTAGGAAAACAGATGTTTTGTTTGTGTTGCCGGAAGGTCCCAGGAAAGGACAGGCAGCATCAAACTCCACGATTGCCAAATGGATTCGGCAGATAATTATTCAAGCTCATGGCTTGAAGAGGAAGGTTCCACCTTTTCAGGCTCCACCAGGGCTGTTAGTGCTTCGTGGGCAGTGCATCACTAAGCCGCCATGGCTCAAATCTGCAAGGCCGCAACCTGGTCTTCAGTCCATACATTCACCAGAGTCTATCAGGTGGATTTAAGAAGGCATGAGGATGTCGCCTTTGGGCGCAATGTGCTGCAGGCTGCAGTATAGGTCCTCCGGTCTGATTGCACCCTACTTTTGTTGTCTCCCCTCCCCTCAGGTGGCATTGCTCTGGGACATCCCAGACAGTAATTACTGTGGCTCTGTGTCCCGTGATGTACGATAAAAAAAAAAGGATTTTTATAACAGCTAACCTGTAAAATTTTATCTTGGAGTACTTTACGGGACACAGAGGTCCCGCCCCTCTTTCTGGTTACACATGTATTGCTTTGCTACAAAACTGAGGTACTCCCGGTAAGGGGAGGGGTTATATGGGGAATTGAACTTCCTGTTTAGGGTGTGCCAGTGTCCATCACCTAAAGCTGCCATATAACCCATACAGTAAATACCGTGGCGCTGTGTCCCGCGATGTACTCCAAGAAAAGGATTTTACAGGTAAGCTGTTATAAAAATCCTATTATTGGACCCTACGGACTAGGATTGAAATGCAATTAAAGTTCATGTGCATGTAAATTCAGGCGCCCCAATACCTTTGGTAATATAGTGTATATGTATAAGTAACTAAACCAGATGGTTCCATTTATGCTAAAAAAAATGTAATCGAGTATATCCCTCTTTAAAATCATTCAACAATTTTTGTTAAGTGATATTCCTACTATCCAGGTCTGTTTTACCCCGTAGCTATTAAGCAATTCTCTGGATAGGGTACGAATCCTGTTACTGTTTTTTTTCTTTTCTTTTTTTGCTTTCTAGGTTCTATTAGGGAAATCTGCCTTAAATTTGCCTTAACTTTCTGTCTTGAAGACAAACAAACTAGGAAATCCTTCCAAAGTAAAGGGAACTTATACCACTATAGCAAACGTTTCCATATGTGAAATTTCTTTCCATTCCTGTTCCAGTGACAGTTGTGAAATTTTCCATTTTCACGAGGCCTATTATAAAAGTGGTATTTTCCCAGTAGAGACATAGACAGCAATGAAAACCTGGCAGGGGTTCTAACCCTTTTAAACTCTTTCTGAAAAAGTTGTAGCTTTAGATATACTTTGCAGCCGAGTGCCCATTTGCTTGTAATGCTCAGATGCAAATGTAGGCTCCTAACTCCATTTCCCAAAACCACCTTGGTTCCTGGACATGCCCGGAAAAGATAAATGTCTGTTTTCTCTCTCAGGAGCTCAAAGAGACCAAACCCAATGAGGCAGAGTTAGCTGAGCAAGTGATCCTCATCCAGGTGTGAGGCTCTCCCGCTATCAGTATCAGCATGCTAGTGTCTGGGTAGGGTTGCCACCTTTTCATCAAGTCAAACCCGAACACTTTAGCGGCGCACAGCAATTTTTTTTTTTATAGTATAAACCATACATATATTTTTCTATTAAATAACATTTCCAATCATATGAAGTTAATAACAAGAGTCCCCCTTTACATCAGTCCACAGAGTTCCCCTTTTACATCTGAACTCGCAGCGTTCCCTTTCACTGTAAGGGAGGACTCTGCAGACTGATGTAAGGGAGATCTCTGGGGACTCTAACATAAGGGATGCTCTGGGAACCCTGATTTAAGGGGGAACACTGAGAACTCTGATGTACGGAGTGGACTCTGATGTAAGGGGGAACACTGTGGCTTCTGGTGTAAAGGGGAACTCTAATGTAAGGGGTGCTCTGAAAACCATGATTTACCTTAGTGTACTCACTCAGAGGCAGGAGAGAGAAGGGGGAGGCTGGACTTCTGTAACAGACAGGGATGGATGGTAAGTTCACTCACCCCTTGGCAGTCAGCACCTCTCATCCAGATGCATCTGAGGCTGATGGACTTTCCTTTTCTGAGGCACATGCCTGGGGATTGGAGTGTGGCAGATACAGAGGGGTAAGGGCGGGAGAAAGAGATGCAGATCAGGCCCTCTCTCCTCTCCCGTCTGTGTGTGTGTTTTAGGGGGAGATTGTTAGTGCTGGCTTTGGGCAGCATGAAAGAGAGTGTAACAGACACTCTTAGCTTAGACAACTGCAGTCAACAACCCTGCTGGGAGGCCATAGTCCAGTCTCAATCATGTGTCCGGGTTTCAGGCAGTCTGAAACCCGGACGCATGATTCCAAACCCGAACTGTCCCGGTGAATCTCGGACAGGTGGCAACCCTATATCTGGGCCAGAGCCTGCTAAAATGCATCTTCTTCAGAAGACCTAATTACTGGGGGTCACCTCCCCATTTGATACCAGAGTACCCCAGTTCAAGTGGGGTGGTCCGTGGGCCTTCAGTTTTTCACCTGTATTACTAGAACTACCCTGGGTTTCACTGTGAGAGATGCAGCTTATAAGGATAATTGTAAGTTGCTGTTTGTGTTTTGATATGTTTTACTGTTGTAGTGCTTCTCAAGTAGACTGTGTTGTTGAGAGAGAGTATCACCGCTCCAGGTGGATCAGATCAAGGTAAAAGGCATCTCCTTCAGTCTAGAAGTCCAGGTGCTGGCAATGCTATGGCAGTTAGACATCAAAGAAATTCTGGACAGCCACACTTCAAAGATATTTGCCTTTATTCAATAAGGTGTCATCCAAAATACAGGTCACAGCAAAGTGGAACAAAGCTTACGTGTTTCGCACTACAAGGAGTGCTTAGTCATAGCTGATAGCTTGTAGAGACTACATGTTACCCTGATTGAGCGAAAAAGGCATTGCTGTGAAGTCCATGGTCATTCAGTTGTCACAATAGTTTTTGTATAAACAAAAGGAGTGTGTGTACGTGTGGCTGCATGGTGAGGAATGTTCTGGCCACTTGTGTTTGGTGGTTCAAAGTGACAACTTCCTAGTGGAATAGCTCAAGGGAGTTTGGACTAAGAAGCAAAACACACTTGAGCTTAACTGTGGTCGCCACCACATCATTTTGGAAACCATCACTGATACTAAAACTATAGGGACTTTTGTAGATGTGTTGTTTTCCTGCATTTGGCGTGTGTTTGAAACACATGTCAAATCCTGATGAGTAGATTCCTACTGACTTCAAAAGGAGTAGTTTAGATGATAGTTCAGAGGTTGCATTTGATCTGCTTTGCCTTGTGTTTCTTCACACAATGCTTGCGCTTTTAATGTGCCTTCTTAACTGCACCCAAAAGCAAGTCAAAGGCTTCAAAGTTCAAACACATGCATTTGAGCAGGGTTGCATTTGAATGAAGATACTTGTGTGTGACAAAGATGCCCATCTACACCAGCCTTAAGCTTTTTCTGAACTTTCAATTGGCATGCAACAGATCAATGGAATTTCATGCAGAACTATAGAAAATAATACATGTTGAAATATATTTACTAAAACTGGAGAGTACCGAATGTGGTGCAGCTCTGCATAGAAACCAATCAGCTTCTAATTTTTTTGTCAAAGCTGAAGTTAGCAAAGTTTCCAACATTGTAAAAAACATTATAGGGACACTTTTTTGGCTGTAGGCGGAGTCTTATTATATTTAGGGGGCAGGGCATGTGTTTGTAGGCGTGACTTAACAAGAAAAGAAAAATGTGGCGCAGGGCCGAAGAATGGGCGTGGCTCAAATGGGCGTGGTTCAAATGGGGGTGTGGTTAGAGTCTGAGATGAATGAGAGATGGAGAAAGAAAGGGGAAAAGAGGGAGGGAGAGAGAAAGAAGGAAAGAAGGAGGGAAGAAGAGAGAAGGAAGGAAAGAGAGATGGAGGGACAGCAGGCCCAGATCCTACACCACAATAGAAATGTGTATTCCAGAGTTGAACAAATCAGCAGATAAAGATACTCCAAACACCTGGTTTAGCGCTTTAATCCTCCCAGCACCGTGGTTGTTATGGTGTCAGGATGATTGAAGTGCATTATTACTATTATTACATTGTAATATAGAATGAAATCATTCAACTCACCACAATCCAGAATCAGTGGGACCCCTGAGCGTGTCACCTGCCACGTCGCCTGCCACCAGATGATATCAGGTGCCCCCAGCAGAGTCTGTCTTTGCATCAGGTGCCCCCAGCAGAGTCCGTCCTTGCATCAGGTGCCCCCAGCAGAACCCCTCCTTACATCATGCATCCCCAGCAGAGCCCCTCCTTACATCCAGTGTCCCCAGCGGAGCCCCTCCTTACATCCAGTGTCCCCAGCGGAGCCCCTCCTTACATCCAGTGTCCTTAGCGGAGCCGCTCCTTACATCCAGTGTCCCCAGCGGAGCCCCTCCTTACATCCAGTGTCCCCAGCGGAGCCCCTCCTTACATCCAGTGTCCCCAGCGGAGCCCCTCCTTACATCCAGTGTCCCCAGTGGAGCCCCTCCTTACATCAGATGCTCCCAGCAGAGCCCCTCCTTACATCAGGTGCTCCCAGCAGAGCCCCTCCTTACATCAGGTGCTCCCAGCGGAGCCTCTCCTTACATCCAGTGTCCCCAGTGGAGCTCCTCCTTACATCAGGCGTTCCCACCAGAGCCCCTCCTTACACCCAGTTCCCCAGCGGAGCCCCTCCTTATATCTATCAGGTATCCCAGAGCAGCGGTGTCTCCGCCGCCATTACAGAAGAGGGGCCGAGGGGGTTACAATAGAAATTGAGCTGCAGCGCCGATTATGCGTCCCCAGCAGAGCCCCTCCTTACATCCAGTGTCCCCAGCGGAGCCCCTCCTTACATCTATCAGGTATCCTGGAGCAGCGGTGTCTCCGACGCCATTACAGAAGGGAAGGCCGAGGGGGAACAAAATAGAGGCGGAGCCGGCCGCGTAGTTACAATAGAAATTGAGCTGCGGCGCCGACCATGCATCCCCAGCAGAGCCCCTCCTTACATTTAGTGTCCCCAGCGGAGCCCCTCCTTACATTCAGTGTCCCCAGCGGAGCCCCTCCTTACATTCAGTGTCCCCAGCGGAGCCCCTCCTTACATCTATCAGGTATTCCAGAGCAGCGGTGTCTCCACCGCCATTACAGAAGAGAGGCCAGGGGAGGAAAAAAATAGAGGTGGAGCCCCTCCTTACATCAGGCGTCCCCAGCAGAGCCCCTCCTTACATCTGGTGTCCCCAGCGGAGCCCCTCCTTACATCAGGCATCCCCAGCAGAGCCCCTCCTTACATCCAGTGTCCCCAGCGGAGTCCCTCCTAACATCCAGTGTCCTTAGCAGAGCCCCTCCTTACATCCAGTGTCCTTAGCGAAGCCCCTCCTTACATCCAGTGTCCCCAGCGGAGCCCCTCCTTACGTCATGTGCTCCCAGCAGAGCCCCTCCTTACATCAGATGTCCCCAGCGGAGCCCCTCCTTGCATCCAGTGTCCCTAGCGGAGCCCCTCCTTACATCAGGCGTTCCCAGCAGAGCCCCTCCTTACATCCGGTGTCCCCAGCGGAGCCCCTCCTTACATCCGGTGTCATCAGCGGAGCCCCTCCTTACATCCGGTGTCCCCAGCGGAGTCCCTCCTTACATCCAGTACCCCCAGCGGAGCCCCTTCTTACATCTATCAGGTATCCCAGAGCAGAGATGTCTCCACTGCCATTACAGAAGAGAGGCCGAGGGGGAACAAAATAGAGGCGGAGCCGGCCGCGTGGTTACAATAGAAATTCAGCTGTGGCGCCAACCATGCGTCCCCAGCAGAGCCCCTCCTTACATCCAGTGTCCCCAGCCGAGCCCCTCCTTACATCTATCAGGTATCCTGGAGCAGCGGTGTCTCTGCCGCCATTACAGAAGAGAGGCTGAGGGGGAACAAAATAGAGGCAGAGTCGGACGCGTGGTTACAATAGAAATTGAGCTGCGGCGCCGCCCATCCCCCACCCCTTTCCATAACAGGTCACAGAGATTGGCAGTGGGGCGGAGCGGGTCGGGGGGTGGGCGGCACCGCAGCTCAATTTCTATTGTAGCCACCCAGCCAGCCTACTTCTTCTGGTCTACTTGAAAATGGCGGCTGCCGGAGACATTGTCACCTCTAGCGGTCAGCGTTGAAAAATCAGGAAAAAACAAAATTTCCCGGGACATTTCCCGGGAAACGATAAAATCGGGAAAAGGAAATTCGGGACAGTTGGCAAGTATGAGTTAGACGCTGATTGGCTACCATACACAGCTGCACCAGATGTTGCACTCTCCAGTTTTAGTAAATCAAGCCCTTTGTGTATGTGTGCAGCCACATTTGATTCCATATTCCACATTGAGCACATGTTTTTCTTTACACAGTAGATCCTTTTATTTATTAGTGTTAAAGGAATGGCTTTGCTGTGTTTTTTTTGTCTGAATCAATAAAAAGTTTTTTGCAATTATGGCTGTAAGGAGTGGCCATTAGGGATGAACCAAAGACCCCCTGGTTCTGTTCGCAGCAGAACATGCGAACAGGCAAAAAAGTTGTTCGAACACCATTAAAGTCTATGGGACATGAACATGAAGAATCAAAAGTGCTAATTTTAAAGGCTTATTTGAAAGTTATTGTCTTAAAAAGTGTTTGGGGACCTGGGTCCTGGCCCAGGGGACATGTATTAATGCAAAAAAAAGTTTTAAAAACGGCCATTTTTTCGGGAGCAGTGATTTTAATAATGCTCAAAGTGAAACAATAAACGTGTAATATTCCTTTAAATTTCATACCTGGGGGGTGTCTATAGTATGCCTGTAAACTGGCACATGTTTCCCGTGTTTAGAATAGTCCGAGAGCAAAATGAAAAGGAAAAAAAGTCATTTAAAAGTACTCACGGCTATAATGAATTGTTGGTCCCAGCAATACACATAAAAGTTCATAGAAACGGCATGGGATTCCCCCACAAGGGGAACCCCGAACCAAAATTTAAAAAAAAATGCGTGGGGGTTCCCCCAAATTCCATACCAGGCGCTTCAGGTCTGGTATGGATATTAAGGGGAACCCCGCGCCAAAATATTAAAAAAAATGTCGTGGGGGCCCCCCTCAAAATCCATACCAGACCCTTCAAGCGTCAGAGGGGGGCTGGGTCACCTAGCAACGTCATTGTGTGGCCCCGCCCTCAGTTATAAAAGAGCTGTCACCTGAGAGGCCGGTCATTACAGCGGGTGCCTCCCATGGAGGTGGATCGTAGGTGGCGTGCGGCTTTTTTTTTTTTGGTGCATTGGAGCGAGAGAAGAAGAAGACTTCGTGGGACAGTTTTATTTTTAATTTTTGTAATAAAGGACTTGTCCCAAGGCGTGTATTGTCTTTTTTTTTACCATTTTCACACATTTTTTGTGAAATGGTAGGGGTACATTTGTACCCCATTACCATTTCACACAGGGGGGGGTCGGGATCTGGGGGCTTAAAGGGGGCTTCCAGATTCTGATAAGCCCCCCGCCCGCAGACCCCCACAACCACCGGGCAAGGGTTGTGGGGATGAGGCCCTTCTCCCCATCAACATGGGGACAAGGTGCTTTGGGGGGCTACCTCAAAGCACCCTCCCAATGTTGAGGGCATGTGGCCTGGTACGGTTCAGGAGGGGGGTGCTCTCTCGTCCCCCCTCTTTTTCTGTGGCCTGCCAGGTTGCATGCTCGGATAAGGGTCTGGTATGGATTTTTGGGGGGCCCCACGCCATTTTTAAAAAAAATTTGGCACGGGGTTCCCCTTAATATCCATACCAGAGCTGAAGGGCCTGGTATGGAATTTTAGGGGACCCCCACGCATTTTTTTTTTTTTTAAGTTTGGTTCGGGGTTCCCTGTGGGTGAATCCCATGCCGTTTTTATCAATGAACTTTTATGTGTATTGCCGGGACCGACAATTCATTATAACCGTGAGTACTTTTAAATGACTTTTTTTCCTTTAGAAATGTCATTTTGCTCTCGGACTGTTCTAAACACGGGAAACATGTGCCACTTTACAGGCATACTATAGACACCCCCCAGGTACGAAATTTAAAGGAATATTACACTTTTATTGTTTCACTTTAAGCATTATTAAAATCACTGCTCCCGAAAACACGCCCGTTTTCGGGAGCAGTGATTTTCAAACTTGCGTTCGACTCGAACATCGGGCTCATCCCTAGTGGCCATGTGTTAATCAGGTTTTGGAACAATTTTTGGCCATTTTTTGCCTGCATTTTGTAATAGTTGCCCACGTACAAACAATGTATATAAGTTTATTAATTCCCACAATTGTATTTGGTTTCACACGGGTCTCTCCTAAAGTGTTATTAAATCCAAAAGCAAAAATGTCATATATTGCAGGCTACTGATGTGGTGCCTGCATTAGTTAACTTTTTTCTTTATTTTCACCTGGTGATCCATTCAGTAATTCCGTTATTTTTCAATATCCTCTAACACAGCAGTCCCCAACATTTTTGGCATGGGGGGTTGCGGTTTTCCGTGGGTGATTTGTCTGGGCAATGGCTGATGTTAGAGCTTCAAACATCTTGACACCATGGTGGATATGGTGTCAGGATGATTGAAGCACATTATTTCTATTATTGCATTGTAATATAAAATTAAATAGTTCAACTTCCCATAATGCAGAAACAGTGGCAGCCCTGAGTGGGTCACTTGCCACTGTTGCCTGCCACCAGATGCAGCTTCTTACTTACCATGTCGCCTGCCACCAGATGCAGCCTGTCTCTTGCTATGTCGCCTGCCTTTAGATGCAGCTTGTCATGTCGCCTGCCAGCAATTGCAGCTTGTCACTTGCCTCATCGCCTACCACCAGGTGTAGCTTATCACTTGCCATGTCGCCTGCCAGCAGGTGCAGCTTGTCACTTGCCACGTCACCTGCCTTCAGATGCAGCTTGTCATTTGCCATGTCGCCTGCCACCAGATGCAGCCTGTCTCTTGCTACGTCACCTGCCTGTAGATGCAGCTTGTCACGTTGCCTGCCACCAGATGCAGCTTGTCACTTGCCATGTCACCTGCCACCAGATGCAGCGTGTCACTTGCCACGTTGCCTACCACCAGATACGGGTTGTTGCTGCATTGGTGGCCACACAGACAAGCGCATTGGTGCATTGAGCACAGAGGCAGGGTGGGTTCCGTCCTATTCTAGAGTGAGGTGGAATAGCGGTGATGCGGGGCGGGTGGTGAGAGATGAAGTCATCTCTCTGCTCGCCCGCCGTTGCACCTCTAATGCAGCGCACACATGATCGGAATTTCATCCCACAAAAGACCAATGAGAGTTTTTCATCGGAAAATGCGACAGTGTGTATGCTCCATCAGTCTTTTGACAGCGGAATTCCAGCCAGCAAGAGGTGGAGCGCATACTCTCAATTTTTTGGTCAGGAAAAGTTCCTATCCAAAAATGCGATCGTCTGTGGCAATTCCGACGTAAAAAATTGCTCAGAAGCATTGAACTTCATTTTCTCGGCTCGCCGTAGTGTTGTACTTCACCGCGTTCTTGGCGGTCGGAATTTCAGCGAACTTTTGCGTGACCGTGTGTATGCAAGGAAAACTTGAGCGGAATCCCCTTGGAAAAGCCGTCATATCTTTTTCGGACGAGAAATCTGATCGTGTGTACGTGGCATTACAGTGCAGCCTTTGTGGTCCGGCTGCAAACATGCCAAACTTGAGTGGAATCCCCTTGGAAAAGCCGTCATATCTTTTTCCGATGAGAAATCCGATTGTGTGTACGCGGCATTACAATGCAGCCTTTGTGATCCAGCTGCAAACATGCCACAGACTAGCACCGGTCTGTGGCCTGGGGGTTGGGGACCCCCTCTCTAATACACCCAAGCTGTCCAGAAAAAGTGTCAGTTAGAGTGTTGAGACAAACCAATTATTACTGACAGGGGTGCTTACTATGGTCATTTTTTATTCATTTGTACTTGTTCTCATGCGCGCCAGCTCTTATTATAAACTGCTTGTGGTGTCCTTTATACTTGCTAGTGTAACAAAGTGAGGGTGCTTTACTGCTCCTATTGTTTTTTAAAATATTTCTATCTATGCAAAAAATTATAAGAGAACCCCCTAACGGGGCTTTAAAGCAGCCAATGAAGTGCAGTATCGATAGTTGAAAAAATTCAATTTTATTAGTACAAAAAGTATAGATAGCATATTATAAAAATCACTGAAAATAAATACTGACTGTTAAAGTCAGGACATGAACTGGATATGGCGTACAATTACAGTGAACAAAGCATACAATTAAAACCAATGCCAGGCACAATGTGTTAAAGGGCAACCAAGGTTATCTCGAATGTTGGATGCTTACAATAGGTAACAACAGACAATGCCTATAATTGGGGGCAATACAATACAGTGCATGTGGAACAACGGAAGTTGTATGCGTAAATCTTGACGCGTTTCGACCCTTCCCGGGTCTTCTTCAGAGGATGGTTGTCCACTGTGAAGAGGTCAACATGTGTCAAACATAGCATCAAATCCAACAGTACCAAACTTATATATGTGTACCATCTACTATAGTTGCCTAGATCGTATAATTACCTATTACAGGAATTCTGACGTTTCTACGTTCGGTTTAGACATTGTAGTTTGTTTTAGGTGGTGCGATTTCTCCTCTGCTCCCCTGTCTCCCCCGTGTCGGACCAACTCCCAAGGGAGCGGGCGGTGGGCCGAATGTATCTTGCGAGGGATCACGCCTACCAGCCCCCCATATAGGAAGGGGAAGGAAGGGAGAGGGCAGCGGGCAACCCGAACTGCACCCGAATGGGTACACGTTAGTGCTAGAAATAGGAAAATATTAAGTATTAAATGTTAGGGAGCGAGGGGTTAATTGATTCATCGACATAGATTGGGAAATTCCCCAACTATGGAGATCTAGAAAATTGCTGAATTGTAGGTCCATGGGTGTGCAGAGGGCATTGCTGAAGAAGAAGAAAAGAAGAGAAGGAAAGATGAGAGGGAAAGGGAAAGGAAGAGGGAAGGAAGGGAAGGGGGAGGGGAACAAAGGAAGGGAATATGACAGCATGTGAGGGGAAAAGGTGAAAGGAAAGGAAAAAAGTGAACCAAAAGTGTGTGTGTAAAGCAAGTATGAATTAGAGAATAGCAAATGCCCTACTGCCAGTCAATCCCAATGCAACATAAGAATATGTGTAAAAAAGCAATCGGGTAAAGGTGCCGATAAACCACCAGTGAATGAACAGAGTGAAATGGGGGGGGGGGGGGGGGAGGGGGGCGGGAAGACCAGACAAGCTGGATTAAAAGTGGTGAGAAAGAAGGGGGGGGAGGAAAAGGGGGAAAAGAAGGGAAGAGAAAAGAGACCAAGGGGAGGAAAGGGAAAAGGGGAAGGAAAAGGGGGAGAGAGGAAAAAACGGGAAAAGGGGGGGGGTTACTGGGGGGGAGGGGGAGGGAGAGGGGGGGTGGTGGTGGGGGGAGTGATAAAGATGAGGGAGGGTGGGAAGTGTGGGTGTGTGTGGGGTGGGATGGGGGTGTGTGGCAGAGACCTAATTAAGTGGAGCTGAGTAAAAAAGCTGGTATGTTCTGAATACTAAAGTATAGATAAAAAATCATGGCAAGGTCAACAATGATTTAGAAGAACCAAGTTGCTAAAGAAATATCACAATCGTTCCGTGTGTGCTTACCAGTGTTTTCTATCAGTGAGTGCATTGCCTAGCATCTCCAGATTGAAAGAATCCAATAAATGTCCCCTAGGATTTCCTATATTTATGGGGAGTGTCAATTGACTAACTCCCGTCAGGTGCAGGTGTGCATTGCATCACTCCCAATGCACACCTGCACCTGACGGGAGTTAGTCAATTGATTAACCTTGGTTGCCCTTTAACACATTGTGCCTGGCATTGGTTTTAATTGTATGCTTTGTTCACTGTAATTGTACGCCATATCCAGTTCATGTCCTGACTTTAACAGTCAGTATTTATTTTCAGTGATTTTTATAATATGCTATCTATACTTTTTGTACTAATAAAATTGAATTTTTTCAACTATCGATACTGCACTTCATTGGCTGCTTTAAAGCCCCGTTAGGGGGTTCTCGTATAATTTTTTGCATTTTATGGGGTGTGCAGCCCACTTGTCTACACTCTTGAGTGCTTTATGCTGTATATTTCTATCTATGTTCAATTACACACAATTCTAAGATTCCTTATCCTGTACTTGATTTTCCTTGCATCCAGAAAGGGGCTGATTGCATTGTCTGAGAGAGTAAGCTACTAGAGAGTGAAAGCCATCTTGAAATGGTTGCCAGTTTGTTGCCTAAATATTGTAAGGAGTGGCCATGTGTTAATCAGGTTTTGGAACAATTGGCCATCTTTTGCCTGCATTTTGTAATAGTTGCCGATGTATTGTAATTACCCATTTGGTGCTCACATAATATAATGATTGCCCAGTTATTGCGTGCATACTGTAACAATTGCCAATTTGGGGCTCAAATATTGTAATGATTGATTAAAAAAAAAAACAGTGTAACGCTATAAGTAAAATTCCTATTTTGCCCAAAACAAACAAAACAAGCAAAAAAAAAAACTGCCCAAAAATTATCAGTGTCAGAAATAGTAGACAAATGCCCAACAAATCCTACAGGAAAAACTATCCAAAGTGCAGGTGTAAGAAGACAGCTTCTTACCAGATAACCATGACCATAACTATTATAGCAAATGGTCAAACTCAACCACAATCATGCTCAAAAATAAAAAGCAAAAGGCACTTCCATAGTGTAAAACAGTATTACAACTTGTTTATTAAGATCTACACACTTACAATGTCCAGAGATCCAAACAGACTTCACAATGTATAACAATTCTGATGCATAGCTTTCCTATGGGGCCGCTTGAGATCCATCCTGCTCTACTGATCGTTCGTGGTGCATAATTAAGTCACCCCCAGAGGCCCCACCCAACGTGTTTTGCCATACGTGGTGACTGGGATCATGGTATCATATGACTGTTTCAGGATTCCCATTCCCATTGGATTTCTTTATACCTGCACTTTGGATATTTTTTCTGTAGGATGTGTGTGTAACATTTGTCTACTATTTCTGACACTGACAATAATTTTTGGACACTTTCTTTATATAATCTGAAGACCTTTAAAACATGAGGATTTTTTAACATTGTTATGTAATTCCAGGATTATTGGCATAACACCTTTGTGCACATTTTTCAAGTTTTTTGGGGGGATAAAATAGACCTTTTTTCTTATAGGGCTGCACTGTTTTTTAATTTTCTGTTCTTGGGCTTAGTATCACAAACTACATTGATTAGATATACCTAAGCACACAGATCTTTTTGTTTGGATTTTGTAATGATTGCCGATTTGGTATTCACATATTGGAATAGTTGTCCAACAGTTGCCCATGTATTGTAATGATTACCTACTCGGTGCTAATGTATTGTAATTATTGCCCATTTATTACCATCAAATTGTAGGGATTGCCCATTTGGAGATCATGTATTATAATGATTGCCTATTTTCTGCCACCGTATTAAAACAATTGCTCATTTGTAGACCATGTATTATAACAACAACTGCCAGTTTGTGGCCCATGTATTGTCAAGATTGCCCATTTTTTGCCTAGATGTCAAGTCAGCACTGTTTACTCAAAGGACTACATTGCTATAATTGAATCCCCTAAAGGCCTGTCTCTACCAATCCACATTGCTATTATACCCATTGTCCTTGTCCCTCCACAAGGGATCTCAGGCTCACTGTTTTATAAACATGTCCTAGTATAAAAATGATACCTGAAGGTTCCTAGACCCCTTTCACACCGGTTTTAGCGGCGCTGTACCGCTGTTTAAGTGGCGCTTTTCGGACACTAGCGTGGTGCTTTTAACCCCAAAGAAGGGGTTAAAAACTCCCGTGTTGCGGCGCCTTCCAAATCGCTTTTTTCAGGCGCTTCGGAAGCGCCACCAATTCATTTCAATGGGCAGGGCATTTTGAGAGCGCTAAATACAGCGCTCCCAACCTGCCCTAAAGATGAGGCTTGCAGGACTTTTTGGAACGTCCCACAAGTGCACCACCCCAGAGTTAAAAGTCACACTTGAATGAATAGGAGGTGGTTTTCAGGCACTTAGCAGAGGCTATTTCCAGTGCTAAAGCGGATGAAAACCGCCCCAGTGTGAAAGGGGTCTTAAAGCTAAACATGAATGAGACAAAAACAACTCTTGCAGTACCGCCCCCACCCCAACACTGCAAGAGTTAAAAGCTTGATTAGACTAGTGAGAGCTGAATCAGGCATTATTACTTACCTGAATCCTCGTTCTGGCGCTCTCCCTGACATTCTGGTCTGTGGGTAGGGCCTTGACACCATAGTCATGTGCAATGCAGGGCCATTTACCCTGTATTGTATGTGGTGTGGGTGAGCATGTCACTGAAGCCTAAAGCGCCTTAGAGAGGTAGCTGCAGGGGACCGGTTACATTGCTTAAGGGAGTCTGCCCGAACCAGGAGTAAGGTAAGTACTTCTCCTTATCTGTTTGTTCCTAGACTGTAGGGGTTGTCTTTGTCACTGGCTGGTGAAGATAACACCATGTAAAAATGATGAGCATTTTATGAATATTTCTACTCAGCAGGAGGGAGGAACAACAGTTTATACATGACCATACTTAGCTAAGTTGTTACTGCCTGTGGTGGTACAGCCCTTTCTCCATTGGTACTGATTAATCATCCGATCACCTGGTTCACGTTCTTGGCTTGGGACACAAAACAGTCATTTTTACCTTGGAGCCTTTGCTCTTACTTTTACTGTTTCCTCTTTAAATCCAACCTAGTTTTCCTTTTACTTTATCTCCTGTCAGTCATTTCCCGTCTAAAATAATTTGAACCTAATTTATGCAGTAATAAAAGATGACTGTCTCTTTTACATCCCTGCCATTGCACGTTGAATATAGAAATTGACATCTCCAGCATCACTTTGTACCTGCTATGTTTTTACCAGGTTTAGGTTAAAAAAAAAAAGGCAGTCAGCAATCACTGTATAAAACAAATATGACAAAGGAAAACACCACCTAAAAGATTTCCAGCCAACGCATGTTATATTTATTTGTTAAAGTGCACTTACAGTAAAATTCTAACATAGGCTAAATCTACTTCCACCTTCATTCTAAGACTATTCTATCTACCCTGTAAAAGAAAACCTATTCTGAAGCCACTCTGGTATGGTCACATGATCGGGTCCCAGCGCCGGCTTCAGTGTATGGGAGAGGCAGCGACAATAGCTGAAGAAGATATCTATAAGTTATGTTCAACCAGTTCTAGGGACAAATCCCCACATTCACATCCTAGGTACGTAGTAAAACAATAAAAGTAAAGGACACCACCTTCCAAAAAGAAAGCAGGACTTTGGAGGATATGGGGTTGTCACTGAGGTGAGCACATACATGATTTTCATATAAAAAGTAATTTGTATTGTACAAACATAGTTAACATTTCTAGTTGAGTATAAAAAACATATACTAATGTACAGACAATTCCAAGATATACATTGGCTTCATTGGTACAGTGTGGGCCATCGCGTTTTGCAGAACAATATCTCTGCTTCTTCAGAAAATTTGAATGTACATCTAGATTGTTAAATTTGAAAAAGGAAAAATATTATACACCCCAAATTTTTTTTATAATTCGATAGGTTATCTCATTCGAGCTAATAAGGAGATGTGGTCACCAGCTTCACCACAGTGCAACTGTTTAAACCTCCAGATATGTGAAAGAGGAACAGATCTATGACACAGCCGTTTGGCCCAAAGTAACAGTTCCAGGATCAAAATCTAATGGACATTGGATTATACATCCGAGGACCCAGGCTGAACTAGTTTTGATACCCAGAGTACTACAATAGAAAAAATATAGAAAACCCAAATAGATGTGTGTCTGCAATGTACTACCGTCAGTGCCATCCATAAGACATACTAAAACATCTAAATAATCCCCATATACTAGTAACATACATATCACTAGTTGTAGGCGATTTTTATGGCTTTTTTGGGGGGGGGTGTATGGTGTGCGTATGAGGTAATGATGTACAGTGTTGGATGTGGAGATTTGGGAATAGTTGCTTCCATGCTGAGTTTGCGACATATGAGGGGGATCAAGGGTGGGTTGGGTGCACTATGTTAGGGTGAAGTTAGGGAGTTAGGTATGTGCATGCCATATGTGTGTGTGAGCTAATGGGTAGGTATATTTGGATGTTGATATAGGAGTTGTTATATGTAGTTGGTATGGCCCGCCTGGGTCCTAAGATGTATGATCCAATGTCCATCAAATTTTGACCCTGGAATTGTTACCGTGGGCCAAACGGCTGTGTCATAAATCCAGTCCTCTTTCACATATCTGGAGGTTTTAAGAGTTGTACTGTGGTGAAGTTGGTGAGTACATCTCCTTATTTGTTCGAATGAGATAATATATCGAATTCTAACATTTTTTGGGGTGTATAACATTTTTCCTTTTTCAAATTTAACAGCATTTAAGATGTACATTCAAGTTCCTTAAAGAAGCAGAGATATTGTTTTGTAAAACGCGTTGGACCACAATATTCCAATGAAGCCAATCTATGAATATAATGAAATTTGTAAATACAGAAAATTCAATTTAGACTTACCGGTAACTTGTTTTCCAGGAGTCTTTCAGGACAGCACATGAGAGAGTGCGGGTAGGGAGGGTAGTTTGCTGTCCTGAAAGACTCCTGGAAAACAAGTTACCGGTAAGTCTAACTTGAATTTTCCCTTATCGTCTTTCAGGACAGCACATGAGAGGATCATCGAGACTTACCAACTAGGGAGGGACAACAGCCTGCAGGACCTTTCTGCCAAATGCCTGATCACCAGCTGACAGAAGATCCAGTCTGTAATGATGGACAAACATTAGATAACTTGACCACATCGCCGCCTTACAAATTTGATCTGGGGTGGCACCAGCTTACCAGACTTACCAACTAGGGAGGGACAACAGCCTGCACGACCTTTCTGCCAAATGCCTGATCACCACCTGACAGAAGATCCAGTCTGTAATGACGGACAAACGTTACATAACTTGACCATGTAACCACCTTAAAACCTTGATCTTCGGTGGCAGCAGCTTTTTCTGCCCATGTAGTGGCTAGAGCTCTAGTAGAGTGTGTTCAAATTCCCAGTGGAGGAGACAAACCCATCTGAGAATAAGCTTCTGAAATAGCCAATCTTAGCCATCTAGCAATTGACCCCTTTGATGCTTGGCGTCCCCTTCTGTTGCCAGAAAAAAAGAACAAATAAAGAGTCCGAAGACCTAAAGTCCTTCGTTATTTCCAAGTAATGTAATAAAATTCTTCTTACATCCAAATCATGGAATAAATCTTCCTTTCTTCCCGAAGGATTTGAACAAAAAGTTGGCAGGATGATTTCCTGTGACCTGTTATGAACTGACGCCACCTTTGGCAAAAACCCCGGATCTGTTTTAAGCACAATCCTGTCTGGGTAAATTAACAAAAAAAAGGTTCTTTAACCACTTCAGCACCGGCCTATAGTCAAATGACGTCCACAGATGGGATCTCCCATCCTGGGTGGACGTCATATGACGGCCTCGGGTTCCCGGCTGCCTAGGGGGCGCGCGCGCCGCCGCGTTGCTCGGGACCTGGTGCGTGTGCCCGGCAGCCGCGATGTCCGCCGGGCACCCGCGATTGCCCGTTAACCAGGCCGGACCGTGGATCTGTGTGTGTAAACACACAGATCCACGTCCTGTCAGCTCAGAGGAGACCGATCTGTGCTCCCAGAACAGAGGAACACTGATCGATCTCCTCCCCTTGTGCGTCCCCTCCCCCTACAGTTAGAATCATTCCCTAGGAAACACATTTAACCCCTCCCCGCCCCCTAGTGGTTAACCCCTTCACTGCCTGTCAAATTTACACAGTAATCAATGCAATTTTATAGACTTGATCGCTGTATAAATGTGAATGGTCCCAAAAATGTGTCAAAAGTGTCCGATGTGTCCGCCATAATGTCGCAGTCATGAAAAAAAATTACGATCGCCGCTATTACTAGTAAAAAAATAAATAAATAAATAATTTTTTTTTAAAAATGCCGTAAATCTATCCTGTATTTTATAGACGCTATAACTTTTGCGCAAACCAATCAATATACGCTTATTGCAATTTTTTTTACCAAAAATATGTAGAAGAATACGTATCGGCCGAAACTGAGGAAAAAATTTGTTTGTTTTTTTTTTAAAAATTGGGATATTTATTATAGCAAAAAGTAAAAAAGATTGTGTTTTTTTCAAAATTGTCGCTCTTTTGTTTATAGCGCAAAAAATAAAAACCGCAGAGGTGATCAAATACCATCAAAAGAAAGCTCTATTTGTGGGGAAAAAAGGACGACAAATTTGTTTGGGTACAACGTCGCACGATCGCGCAATTGTCGTTTAAAGTGCGACAGTGCTGAAAACTAAAAATTGGTCTGGGAAGGAAGGGGGTGAAAATGCCCGGTATTGAACCGGTTAACTGAAAACGCATGTAGTTCACTAATTCTTCTCGCAGTCATAACTGCAACTAAGAATACCATTTTAAGAGTCAAATTCCTCAATGAGATTGTCTGTCTGTAATGGTTCAAAAGGATCTTTTGTGAGTGCTTGCAAAACTACTGACAGGTCCCATTTTGGAAAATGTTTAGTAGGAACTGGTCTGGACCTGGTAAGTGACCTAAAGAATCTTGTAACCAAGGGAACTGAGGAAATAGGTTGTTCCAGGTATACTCCCAGGGCAACCACTTGCACTTTAAGAGTGCTAATTGCAAGACCCAATGTCTTCTAAGGTTCAGTTTGACGAACGACACCAAAAGTTGTAAACTCTCCAAACTTTAGCGTAGATATCTCTAGTTACTTTCTTTCTACTGGCGAGTAAAGTGGATATTAGAGGCTCTGACAAACCTTTGTTTTTTAACAGCTGCTCCTCAGATACCAAGCGGTGAGACTTAGTCTGGCTACATCCGGGTGATACGCTGGGCCTTGAAGTAGTTAATCTTGTCTGAGGGGAAGCTGCCACAATGGTTTGATTGTCATTTGTAAGATGGAGGAAAACCAGGCTCTTTTCGGCCAGAAAGGCGTGACCAGGATTACTGACACTTTTTCCTTTTGTATTTTCCTCAATACCAGAGGAATTAGCTGAAAAGGGGGGAAGGCATAGCCCAGGTGAAAGTTCCAGGGATGTGCAAGGGCATCTATCCCCATTAATTTGCTGTCTTGGTGCAGAGAGAAGAACTGAGGGAGCTGAGCATTTTCTTTTGATGCAAGCAAATCCACTTGCGGGCACCCCCACATCCGGGTGATCAATGCGAATATTTCCGGATTCAGGCTCCACTCTGCTTCCTGAATTTTTTGTCTGCTCAAGAAGTCTGCTACTTCATTTAGCGTGCCCTTGAGATGTACTGCTGACAGGGAGAGTAAATGCTTTTCTGCCCACTCCAGGATTTCTGATGACAGTAATAGAAGAGTCAGGCTCCTTGTGCCCCCCTGTTTGTTCAGGTATGCCACAGTGGTGGCATTGTCTGATAGAATCTGCACATGGGGCCCTTGGAGGTTTGGAGAGAAGGCAGCTAAGGCTAGAGTGACTGCTTTTAACTCCCTCCAGTTTGATGACCTTCCTGCTTCGGCTTGGGACCAAACTCCCTGTACTATGTTTTGACCCTTATTTCTGTCGGGAAGGACCAAAGTAAGCCCCTTGACAGAACTGCTTGACTTCTCTATAACCAAAGGGTCCTTTTTACTCTGGTGGGAAGCTTTACTTTTGCGTATAAGGTTTCTGGACTGTGATCCCAAAAGGTATGGCGAGGTAGGTAGCCTGGCCTATCAGGACAGCACCTTAAGAGACCCTGGCTCCTACTAGGTGTTCCCTTGCTGGGGGAAACACAAAAGCTGATGATCTGTGGGGAGAAGCCTCCTTTTAAAATGTGGTGGAGTTTGTGTTTCCTGTTTCCTAGTGGATGGAGCCACTCTCTCATGTGCTGTCCTGAAAGACAATAAGGGAAACAAATTTTAGCCACTGGGCTATAGTCTGTATATCAGTATATGTTTTTTATACTCAACTAGAAATTTTAACTGTTTGTACAATGCAAATGACTTTTTATATGAAAATCATGTATGTGCCCACCTCAGTGACAACCCCATAATTTCCAAAGTCCTGCTTTCTTTTTGGAAGGTGGTGTCTCTTCCTTTTATTGTTTTGGCTGTAGAAGATAAGTTTTCATAGGGCGCATCTGCATAAAGGAGACCTCAAATAGCTTGCTGTTCTTGGCCACTATCAAGGAGGAAGATGGGAATGACTCAAGAAGGCACTTAGAATGGTGCTTCCAACGAGCTTCCACTCCAAACCTGGAAGTGCGGTGGCCATCTTGCGCGTGCATTCCACCGTCTCCATGGCTGCTGGTCGGCTGTGCTACACGGAGAAACTGTCACAAGAAGCCTATCCGGAAGCTATGATTTTATGAGCCTGTTTACTATTGCTTGTGAGTTCTAACTTTGTGTCATTATATATATTGTTGCCATATTGCACTTAGAAGCTGCCTTCTCTGTTCTTCACTTTCTGCTTGACAATGGCTGCAGAGCCTGGGTGATGATGTCACCCATAAGCTTACTATGAGGAAGCTGTTTTTGGCTATCCCTCCTCTACACTGAATACAGCGCTGGAAGCCGGCCATGTGACTGGACCGGCGCAGCTTCAAAATAGGTAAATATACACATATCTTTAATAAAATGAGACCAGTCTCATGAAAAGAAAGTGCTTGCAATATGTGATTTGTGATCCTAAGGATTCTCAGGGAAGGCACAGTGACATCACCTTCTCCTAGGTACGTACACCAGAAGTCAAGATAGGTATTTTTTTACTTTTCTCTTAAAATGTTGTTTCTAATTTTCATGAAGTGTTTCTATTTTATTTTGGATGCAAGTTAGACTACCTAATAAGCATGTTGGGAGGGCCCCCTAGTGTCCAGGTTGTTGGGCCAGTTCCAGCTACAGAGGCCAGGACGTGTGCCAAAGCCAAGGCACGTCCCCTGGTTTCCAGTACAGTCATTCATCAATTTTCTTTGCATGCCATTGGCCTAGATAGGAGTACTTAGCTAAGAGGGCTGGTGAGTGGCACACAGTCAGGAGGACTGGCAGGCCTCCCTGAGAGTAATGGGATGGAGCAGTCTGGGATGGGTGCAGAGCCAGTCAGGATTGTGGTGGCACAGTCAGTGGAAATGGGCATCTGCAGCCAGGAGGGCTGGTAGTACCTGAACGGGTGGTACTGGGAGCAGTAGCCACAGATAGGACAGCTAGCACCAAAGACTTCTATTTTCCCTACACCATAGGGGCCTGCGGTCCCTGCCTGCAAAGGGCATTCTTCTAAGATCCAGCTGAGTCTCTGCTGGATCTAAAACCTGTGCCAGCT
Organism: Lithobates clamitans; assembly: GCA_037952925.1. NCBI lineage: Eukaryota > Metazoa > Chordata > Amphibia > Anura > Ranidae > Lithobates > Lithobates clamitans. Next base: position 240,943 of record JBBGZY010002849.1, read on the forward strand.
GGTCCTGGGAGTTGTGTTCCAATCAAGATTGTGCAGAAGGTAGAAGAGGAAAGCGTGTGTATATACTGGAGTGTACATAGTTCTAGTCCCTCATAAGTTCTGATCAAATGGGCATCCCATACCATCCCTTCCCTATCCAAGTTCAATTCCCCTAGTAAAAAAAAAAACAAACAAAGCTGCAAGGACTGTTTCTTGACTTTGAAGTGAGTGAAAAATCTGTGTGCCTGACAGTGCAGGGTGGTAGACAACCACATTCACCAGCCCATATGGGGGTAGCGCTACATGTGCACTTGCATCCTGTATAATCCAGGAATATAGTCAAGTCTCTGTAAAAAATAACAGTTAACCAAATAGATTCACTTTAATGTTTATATGGACTAAACTGTATTTACATTTTCCTTGGCATTCTTCTTTATATAGCATCCAGATCCTATGAATAGGTCATGCACAATAATATTACAGGCTAAGCATACAGATTTTCTTCTTTAAAAAGAAAAAAAAAATGCTGGAACATGGGAAAAATGGTAGCGCACTGCACAGTGGTGGTAGCTGCACCTCATGCATGCTAATTTATCTGGAAACATCTTCATGCTCTGAAGCAGTATTCTGGCGATTGCAAAGAGCCTTAGCAAATACTAATCCGCAGCAGTGAATGCACAGGCTCGCGATTGAGATACATGAGGCTTTGTCTATTACACAAATCCTGCCTGTGTGGCTTTTCGCTCTTCTCCCACCGCCGCCTCCCCGTCTCTAATAACCTTTGTTCCAGTCTACCTGCCGTGCTTTCATCACAGCCAGTCTGGCTTCAGTGGTGAATCAGATTGGCAGTATTCGAGTGTGACTTGTTCCTGTACAGATATTAAATAATCTGTCTGCATCTCCACAAGCTTTCAACTACAATATTTTCAAGTCTCATTCAGCTGGTTTAGCCCAATTTGTCTTTATGGGTATAGCTTGTGCGATGTCCGTGAATACAATGCATTGACTGTGTGAAGTGTAGGTGATGAAAGAACTGAATGTGCGCGGTTTTGTTTACTGTTTCATGTCTGTGTAACTTCCACAAAAAAAATAACTTTATTTTAATGCAAATACTGTACAATGCAAGTTAAAAACAGTGCGTGCACGTGCAGGTGTAACAGTATGGGGTGTATTTAGATGTAGCACCCTCTAGTGTGTGCTATTAGTGTAAGAGTAGGAAAAAGCATATTTTGGCCATTGAGCCATTGAACTGGGTCAGGATTACTAGAGGCTAGGGCTGGGTAACTCATCCTGGCAACTCTCTGGTGCCTCCCCCTGGTGTCTGAAAGGTTGGAGAACCTTAACCACTTCCTGACCGCCTGCCGTACATATACTGCAGCAAGGCGGCTCTATTACGCAAAATCACGTACCTGTATGTGATTTTGTTAATAGCCACTGGGGGGCGTGCGCGCATTCCGCCGGAGTCACGATCATGCACTGATTGACCACAGGGGGAGCCAATCAGCGAGCCCAGCAGACGCAATATCCGTCGGCCACTCGCAATTGCTTCCCACAGAGACAGAATGGCGGTCTGCCCATGTAGACAAGCAGACCGCTGTGCTGTCAGGCATGGACAATCTAGTGATCTAGCGTTACTTCTAATCAGGAACACCGATCAGAGTGTCCTTGCAGTGAGCCCATCCCCCCCATACAGTTAGAAACACACTGAGGGAACACAGTTAACCCTTTGATTGTCCCTGACAAAGACCAGTTATAGGTGGGGGCAGTGGCCATTTTTTGTACCTTGAATATATTTTGAATCCCCCTTTTGTACCTTGAATCCCCCTTTTAAGAGGGATTGGGCTGCCTCCAGACCCACCTGCCCCTCATCTATCCATTAAATGCATGTAGCCTCGCCCGACCGGTTTCATCGCAATTGGACTTCTTCCGGAGCAATTGAAGTTCAATCGTGACGAAAACGTTCGGGCGAGGATACACTGACCAGTCACCCCGATCATTTATACAGTGTCAATGCATATTTTTAGCACTGATCACTGTAGTGTCACTGGTTCCCAAAAAAGTGTCAGCTAGGTGTCCAATTTGTCCGCCGCAATGTCACAGTCCCACTAAAAAAAAAAAAAAATCACTGATCACCCCCATTACAAGTAAAAAATAAAGAAAGAAAAATCCCATACAGTATCTCACAAAAGTGAGTACACCCCTCACATTTTTGTAAATATTTTATTATATCTTTTGGTTTAAATATCTTTTCACGTGACTACACTGAAGAAATGACACTTTGCTACAATGTAAAGTAGTGAGTGTACAGCTTGTATAACAGTGTAAATTTGCTGTCCCTCAAAATAACTCAACACACAGCCATTAATGTCTAAACCGCTGGCAACAAAAAGTGAGTACACCCCTAAGTGAAAATGTCCAAATTGGGCCCAATTAGCCATTTTCCCTCCCCGATGTCATGTGACTCATTAATGTCACAAGGTCGCAGGTGTGAATGGGGAGCAGGTGTGTTAAATTTGGTGTTATCACTCTCACTCCCTCATACTGGTCACTGGAAGTTCAACATGGCACCTCATGGCAAAGAACTTTCTGAGCATCTGAATAAAAGAATTGTTGCTCTACATAAAGGTGGCCTAGGCTATAAGAAGATTGGCAAGACCCTGAAACTGAGCTGCAGCACGGTGGCCAAGACCATACAGCGGTTTACCAGGACAGGTTCCACTCAGAACAGGCATTGTCATGGTTGACCAAAGAAGTTGAGTGCACGTGCTCAGAATATTTATGGAGCCTCAGCCAGTCCCCATAAGTGTGCTGGCAGGGGACAGAGACAACCCCATAAATAGACATAGGCCATTCCAAAAGGGGAGTGGGGTGGAAGATGGAGATAGAGTGCTAAGGAGAGGCTGTCGGTGGCTTTTGAGGGAACCCCCTGCTGGGGAGGGGTAATACCTCGAACTGGAGGCTTGGGACAGCTGGCCTATAAGGATCCCACCACAGGAGGCAGTTGGAGGTGAACCTTCAGGAGAGGCAGCAAGAGAGAGCAAAGGCAGACACTGAGTAGAGATTAGCGCTGAGCAGGGAAAACACAAGGGGAGACTGTATGCTGAAACAGTGGTCTCTGAAGACAGTAGTGGGTTTAGTCTTCATCCTTGCCCTGGGGAATCTCCATAAAAGTGTGCCAGTCAGGCAGAACTGGAGCAGAAAATCAGTCAGAAGGACTGGGAGGAAGATCAGCCAGGTGTGGCTGGTGGCAGCCAGGTGGGCTAGCAAATTTCTGCGAGCAAGTGGAGCTGGGATTAGTGGCCGCAAGGGAAGCAGACGGTGGAATGTCATGCTGTTTGCTCTCTGCACTAATTTGTCAAGGGACTGAGAGTTCCTGTCTGTAATGGGCCTTGCTGAGCTAACAACAAAACTGTTAGTTCCCTCAAGAGTGAGCAGCAGGTGCTTTGCTGAGAAAAAGTTTGTGCAGGAGGAAGGAAAAGTGTCCTTTTTGTAAATAGGGAGGAATTGTATCTTTGTTCATAGTTCTGGACATTTTTCAAGTTGAGCATCCCATAATTCCCTACCCCATCCAAGTTATTAACCCTTAATAAAACATCTAAAACAAGCCAAGGGCTGATTTCTGTGTTGGAGTGCATGAAAGAAATGCTGTATGACTGGGTGTGCAGCAGTGGGGACCTGGGACACTAGCGACTCCTACCGGGGTAGTACTACATAGAAAACATTCCCAGAGCTATGCATCCAGTAAAACTGCATGTACATTTGTTCTGTGAGAATAGGGGCAAAATCAAATGTTATTGGGCTATTTTCATTCCAGATTGAATGTTATTCATTCATTAAAATAGAGTGGGTGAGGAAAATACTGCATTATTGTCACTAGATGGAGCTGACAAACATAAGAAATAAGTATTCATTTTCTGTGGTCATCAGCACCATCAAAAGGCCATAGTGCACTATTTTTCTGATTCACTCTATTCTTTATGAAAGAAAATAGCCTCCTAACATTTGATTTTGCCCTCATTTGCACTGAACATGCATGTAGCTTCTCAGGTTGAATAGATCTGCAATTTTTTGTATAAATACACCCCTATGTATCATGTGGTTTTTCCAGAAGATCTTTCAGCTGCTGTGCAGACACAAAGCAGGACCGGTGTTTCAGCTCTGCTGGTTGTACAGCCCAAAGGTCATTAGCTTTCCACATTGTACAGAATAATGCAGCACCTTCCAGTCCTGTCCTGTGTACTAACTTATCATTTGATTGACAGCTGCAATTTTAAAAACAAGCAGAAGAGAGGAAGAGATGGATAGGACTCCCCTATTAGACACCTGGTCCTCGACAGCAAATTAAAATAATTGTCACAAAGAACTTCCTGTAAAGCTGGCCACATACTAGTAAATTTTTAAACAAATATTCATACAAAGATTTGTTCAACCATTTACATTAGCACATTTGATGACATGGTAAATATAGTTTAAAAGGACTTCAGAAAAAAGTTTGGATTAACATTTGACTTAGGAGAGAACGGACTTTCCCAAGTATAAACGACATCCACTGTTAGAAAGCTGTTTTTTGAAGAAAAAATGTATATCCTGTTTCTTCAAATTTTCTTCTCACTGCAGTCAAAAATGAACATTAATTTGACCCCACCAACCATTAGACAAGTTAACAAACATTCTTAAAATGAAAATTTACAAAATTCTACTAGTGTATGGCCAGCTTAGGGGACGGATTACATCACTTACCACAGATGGTATCACCGCCCTCGCTGCCTCTCATTAATGCCGAGAATGTATTTGGCCCAGAGCTGAGTGAAACTAATGCCCCTCCGATGGAAAATGTGTGATAGGACCTTGTTGTCGGAAATTCCGACCGTGTGTAGGCTCCATCACACATTTTCCAACGGATTTTCCGACACACAAAGTTTGAGAGCTTGCTATAAAATTTTCCGACAACAAAATCCGTTGTCGGAATTTCCGATCGTGTGTACACAAATCCGACGCACAATGTGCCATGCATGTTAAGAAAAAATAAAGAGATGAAAGCTATTGGCTACTGCGCCGTTTATAGTCCCGACGTACGTGTTTTACGTCACCGCGTTCAGAATGATCGGATTTTCCGACAACTTTGTGTGACCATGTGTATGCAAGACAAGTTTGAGCCAAGATCCGTCAGAAAAAATCCTAGGATTTTGTAGTCGGAATGTCTGATCAATGTCGTGTGTACAGGGCATTAGAGGAGGGCCAGTATGACTGGGGCATGCAGAAGAGGCAGTTTTACAGGTTTTGGTGTTTTTAATTTTTATTTTTTTTTGCGCTATTAATGAAAAAAGACTAAAAATTCTGTAAAAAAAAAAAAAAAAAAACATTTTTCTTTGTTTCTCTTATAAAATTTTGCAAATTAGTAATTTTTCTTCATAGATTTTGGCCAAATTTTATATGGCTACATATCGTAAAAATAATCCAAATCTGTGTATATTATTTGGTCTTTGTGAAAGTTATAGAGTCTACAAGCTATGGTGCCAATCATTTATATAAAATAGCAATTACCAGATTGGAGGGTTGAAGAGCTAAGGGGGTGGTCTTTGGTGTGAAAAAGAGGGAGGACCTTGCTGGAGCATCAGTCGGAGCATTGCCAGCATTGGACAGGTTTCTCCAATCACTCCTTCCCTGGACACCTTTGGTTTGGCGTTCTTATTAATTTGACCCTTTGCCTTTGGTTGGTGTTTTGGTTTCCTACTGAGTTTTTCCTAGTACTTAAGTATTTTTTTATCAATCAGTTCATATGACATAGCAGTGGGCAGGGGCTTCTGGGTTTTTGAAGGCATCAATGGTTTTACATTTTGGAGAACTATAAGTTGGGTCCATCTCTGGTATGGGCATACCTTCCTAACAATAATTTAAAATGGTAACAGTGAGGTGTTTATTAGGTTGTATCTGGGGGGTACGTAGGTGGTTAATTGTCCCTGTTTATTGCATTAAAAGAAAGGGCTGCTGCAGCCATTTAACTCCAAAATGGATATTTGACATCTGACCACTTGGGATGGGTGGAGGTGTAGTATTTGTGGGTTACAGGGTTGGAGGTAATTGTGAGCCTCGGTATTCTGCATGTCCTTCAGTCAAGATGGCATATGGATAGAGAAATACTGTATGTGTGTAATGCATAAGACAACACAAATTAGCAAGTATACATGCATGCACAATTTTAACTTGCCATTTCAAAGTGTTGCGTTAAAAAATATGTATATTTTAGTCCTTCATTAAAGAGGATCTATTACACACTAGTACCTAAAGCGGGGGTTCACCCACACCGCCAAAAAAAAAAAATATTAAAAGCCAGCAGCTACAAATACTGCAGCTGCTGACTTTTAATACATTGCCACTTACAGTACCTGTCCCAGGGTCCAGCGGTGTCGGCAGGTGACGCCGAGAACCCGCTCGGTTCTCGGCAGCTGCCGCCGCTATCCTAGGTGAGGGAATCAGGAAGTAAAGCGTTGCGGCTTCACCTCCCGGTTCCCTACTGCGCAAGCGCGAGTCGCGCTGCACGTCCCTAGTGGTCCCCGCTCTCTCCTGGGAGCTGTGTGTTCCCAGCAGACAGCGTGGTCGGGAAGAGGCATAGACTCCCATGGGAGTCTATGCCGGAAGTGGGTGCAAATACCTGTCTTTGACAGGTATCTGCACCCCCCTCCCCCCTGAAAGGTGCCAAATGTGACAACGGAGGGGGGGAGCGTTCCAAAAAGTTCCATTTTTGTGTGGAACTCCGCTTTAAGCTAACAATATTGTTGATGTGCAGGCATTTAGTAGCAGCATCAATTTCCCACTTTAAAGTGATTGTTGGTACCTTAAAAAAATAAACTAGAGCTACCCTGTAAAGAAGAATACTTACCTTTCCAGTAGGCAGCAGTGGCAATCTTCACTTTCGTGCAGAGCTATGGTAAATAGTGGCATCAGACACTTGCGGGTTGCATGCTGTGGTTCCATTATCCAGTTGCTATGTCTCAACTGTGTCCTGTAGTGACGCAACAGCTGCTGTACAGTAAGTCATTTTCTTTTACAGGCTGGCTTTGCTATCATTTAGTTTGGGGCAGCAGCAGTGTTGCTTTAATCCTTTAAATACATTTCATTGTGTTTGTGGAGCCCAGGAAACAAACTCTGTGAAGGGCCCAAATTGGTGTTCCTTGTGCTATGCCCGACCCCCTGTCACTCAGCAATCAATAATACCAGATCCTCTACCAACCATTCAGGATTTGGAGTGTTCAATGAAGGGGGCCTTGGTATAGTTTACTCTAGAATCCATCTGTATCTCCAGAAAGTGTACTACGCATTTTAATCAGGACATTTACAGCCACATGTTCATGATTTCACATTTACTTCCAGGCTGCTACCATGCTCCTACAAATACAACAAAAAAGTTTGCTTAGACATTTTTTGACCTTGGCATATACGATTATATCTAGGAATTGCTGCAAACTTGACACCCGCTTATTAACTGATTGGACATGTGAAATAGACTCCTTATGTCATCTTGAGCGTATGGTCTCCTGCGCATGATCCCTGGTCCTTTAACGTGGTTGCAGGAGGTGGTGTTTGTGTCCTGGGAGGGTAGCCCTTCTCTTCTCCCCGTACTGTACATTATCCACCTTTTTTTCCCACTTTTTTGCATCCCTTCTTTCTTCCTTGGCTTCCTCCTGCTATCTCACTCTTATACATACCTGTGGGGACCTTAGGGGAACCAGAGTTTCTATGGTATTAGTCACGTATGACTATAATCCTATAATCCTCTGCGTTTTCTACCTTCCCTCTTCTTGAGATTGAATAGCATTGATATTGTCGTACTAAGGTGAACCATAACCTGGATAAGCATATTCCGGTGGTATAAATGTGACAAAATCTGCGCTGTTCAAAAATTTGAATGTGACAATTAGGCTGCTAGCACCAAAGGTAGTATAGCTGACCTCAAATCATAAATGTTAGACAGTAGTGCAGCCCCAATATATAAAATGATATAGAATAATTGAAAGTCCAAGATTGACAAAAAAATAAACTCCCACGGTGTGTTTGGTGAAAATAAAGATGAAAAGGACTCGTTCAAGTCACTCTTGGACTTTCAATTATTCTATTTTGCATTTCTGTAGCAGTTATTTCATATGTCATTATATGTTGTGCTTTTATTTGTTTTTATTTGTTTATTTGGTAATTTTATATATTGGCGCTGCACTACTGTCTAACATATTCCGGTGGTTGATAAGGAGACATGTTGTTATGTTTCTAAATTTACAAGTGCCTTTATTTTGCCTTTATTAACAATATGTAATTACTTTCTCATATGGCATTTCAGAAGACCGTTAGAAACATTGGTTATTTATGCTTGCTAATTTTGTACTACAAGATATTTATTGTGGCTTTTTGTATCAGTGACAATTCTCTGTTCTATAGTAAACTGTACATAATTTCTATAAAAAAAAAATCTAATAAAATCAGGTTACATAAAAAAAGGTTTAGGCATTTGTAGCAAGGTCCCAGGCCTCCTCCAGTCTAATGAGAACCTTTAGAGCCAAGAACTGCTGACATCCTTCTGTATATGGTGGGTTGCAAGGCAAGGTAGATTCATTGGTGCCAAACAATTCTTGAATGCAGAGATTTTATTTCTCTTAACAGAACTTTGGGAGAGAGGGTTAGGGCCAGAACACCCTTAGGCAGTTGCAATATTAATTGTCAGACTCCGAGACTTCTACAGGTAGACAGCTCTACAGGGAAAGGAATCCAGCAAGACACCACATCTGCATGTGTAGGAATGCTGTCTCCTGTGGCAACAGTCTTTAACAGTTTCTAACACAAAGCGTTACAGTTACTTCACTTCCACTACAATCACTTCTTGTAGTTCTTCAGACCACTGAGCTCCCAGTCTATCTCACACTAGACTGGATGATTCACTGCCACTGAATCCCTTGAGCTCCTCCAATCTTCACTGTAGTGAAGATCTTCTCCTCAAGCGTAACCCCGGCTTCTCTGCTTGGTCCCTAACTTGGCACTCCAGATACTTATAAAGCTTCTTCCTACTGGCCTGCTCTGTCTCTGGCTTGACACACAAGGCTGCTCTGTAAGCGTTACCTCCGCTGGCTGGATCCCTGGCTTGATACCCACTAAAGTTTCCTGATTCTTCACCCGGTTGGTGAGAATTCTGCTCCAGTACTTACTTCAGCTACTCACTGTGGTCCCTGGTAATAAGGTTGTTGGTCCCTTAGTAGTGACAGCTTTCCTTCTACCTCCGACCACGTCAAGTTCACCGGCCGGCAGAACCGTCACTTCTGGTTGGATTGCAAGCCGCAATCCCAACCCTGCCCTGATCTCTTGCTTCTGGATAGGCCCTCAGACAGCCTAGCAGCCAGATGTGCCCAGGATAGGTCCAAACTAGCAGCCCAGACAAAACAACACACGTCCACCCAGACACTTTTCCAGGAGACAAAGAACACTGATCACCTGACTCCACACAAATATATAGGTTCTCCCAGCAGGCCAAGGGATTTAAGAAAACCCCTGCCCATTGGCTGAGACACCCTATATACTCATAATCTGACCTTGCAGTGCCCTTGTCTTATCTAATATCACCAAGTGCCTGGCCACCTAGCGGCAAAAGAGAGAAGTGCAGCAAGTACAGACTAATGCCCTGTACACACAAAGGATTTTCCGACAACAAAACCATGGATACACAAATGTTGTTGGAAATTTAGAACGTCAAGAACGTGATAGCGTACAACACGTACGACGAGCCGAGAAAGATTAAGCTTCATAGCCAGTGCGGCTCATCTGCTTGATTCCGAGCATGCGTGGAATTTTGTGCATTGAAGTTGTGTACACACGATGGGAATTTTAGACAACGGATTTTGTTGTCGGAAAATTTGAGATCCAGATCTCAAATTTTGTTTCTCGGAAATTCCAACGGAAAATGTCCAATGGAGCCTACACACGGTCGGAATTTCCGACAACAAGCTCCCATCGAACATTTGTTGTCGAAAAAATCCTATTGTGTATACAGGGCATTAGAGTGAAATCAATTGATTCTCGACAATTAGCCAAGGTAGCTATACCTGGCAGGTAAATTTAGGAGCAACCCTGCCTAAACAGGGTGCTATATTTTTTCCAACAGAGATCTGAACCCAAAACAGATATAAAATGTATAAATAATTGTGGTTCTGTAATCCTTATTACACCATTAATTGTATTGTTTTTGCATGCTATGTACCTGAATTTTTAGTTTACAAATATTTTATTTGGTACAAAATGATGCTAAAAACAGAAGTATTTTACAAATTAAGAGAAATGCATATCTAAAGCAGTGTACACACAAACTGAATCTCCAACAGAAAAAGTCTGACGGAAACTTTTTTATCGTATATTCCAATCGTGTGTATGCCTCATCGGACTTTTTTTTTTCTCGAAAATTCTGACGGACCTAGAAATAGAACATGCTCTAAATATTTCCAACGGAACCAATTCCTATCGGGAAAACCACTCGTCTGTATGCTGTTCCGACGGACCAAAAAAAGACGCTTGCTCTGAAGCAAGTACGAGACGGAAGCTATTGGCTACTGGCTATTGCACTTCCTTTTTCTAGTCCCGTCGTAGGTGTTGTAGGTCACCGCGTTCTGGACGGTCGGACGTTGGATCGACAGTGTGTAGGCAAGACCGTTTGAATGGAATTTCGTCGGAGTAACCTTCAGAGTTTATTCCGATGGCTAAACCAGTCGTGTGTACGCAGCATAAGAATTGTTCTCTAAGTTAGTACAATGTAATAAAATAAGCTATAAAAGTTTAGGATTAATACTATGACAAAACCTGATATATCATTGACGTAATTGATAACATATAGTTAAACATATAGCGACAAATGAAAATTGTTATCTAAATAGAATATTAGAGTGTTCAAACCAAGGGTCCCATTTTTTATTATATAAATGCGTAGTATTATAGTGTAGCTGAATTTGACTTGTTATCACCCCTTTGCATTCCCTGTACAGCCTGGAAGTTGGCGGGACTGGACTTAAAGCCAATCAGGTGTGCTGCGTGTAAATCTGCTGACTAGAAACATGTTGTGCAGAGTGAGCACGTAAGGGGCTGACCTCATTAGTCCCTTGCTATTTTTTAAATGTACATTTAGCAGGCTGGGGGATATCAGTGTATTTTTTTTTCTACAACCCATAACTGTAAGGGCACAATTGTACTTGAGTTTCCCTCTAAAGAGCGAACTGTGGTGGATAGCTTTTCAGAGGATGTTCGACAGGCAGTGAGCAGGTGTAATGTGGATACAATGCAGGGGTTACAGTGCTGGCCCATTTAGGTGAATGAGAGCCAATACTGCTGAGCACAACAGAGGGGATCATTTTTGCATGTGTACATCCCTGCCCGCTGCCTTTTCAGCTAAAGGGGATGTGGTAGGAGGCTATAACAGCCCCCCCCCCCCACCCCAACTGCAAGTGTAAAGGAGGCCTTACAAAGGAGAAAGGGGTGTCATCCACCTGGCTGTACTGTATATGGGGGCTGTGTAAATCTCAAGACTGGATGGACAAAAGAATAAAGCTTTGCCAGGCAAAACCACTCCCATACAGTACGTATATTTCATCTTTATATTTGGCTTTTTGCATGGAGTTCAGCTTTAATAGACAACAATATATTTGGCTTCATAGGGCTGACACAGCCTGTTAGCACCCCACTTTATTACTCTGATGGCACATACATGAAGTTCCCCAGGGAGTATTAGCTGTAGATCTCTAATATAACCAAATCAATGTCATATATAACAGACTATAATGAGGAGCCAATATTGTCTGCCTCGGGAGACTACTTTAAATGATGCCTGCTTGTAATCAATATTATCTCTTCTTGTCATTCGCTGTAACCTCCTACTCTCTGTTCCCATCTATTCTTCTTATTTATTATACGGCCTTCCAATTTTTTTCTCTGGGCTTGTCTGCTTCTCTGAGATAAAAGGTTAAACCAGGTTAGCCAAACTGGTCATTTTGGGCCATTTTCATCCCCTTTTCTAGGGAGGACTCACACATTTTTATTTTGCCTGAATATTGACATACAGATCTGTTGCACAGTATACAGCAGTGGTTACTAATGATGAATTGTATGACTCCCTACAAATTCTACAGTACTGTATGTATTTTTTATTAGTTCAGGTGGCTAATAAAATGTGCAATTTTCCAATTCGCTGGATTTACAAATTAATTTACTAATCACTACTGCATACATGTTGTATTATAAAAGAGCACTTCTGGGCTTAAAATTGGGGGCATTGTATAGTTTGACTAAAGGCCACAGTTATAAAAAAAACAAAAAAACAAAAAACAGTAACTCATGTCACTGCATTAAAAAAAAAAAAAAAAAAAAAGCATGCTGCACATTTATAAAGCACAGTTTGACTAAAGGCCCCCCAGTTATAAAAAGAACAGTAATGCCCCGTACACACAGTCGGTCATTGATCGGACATTCCGACAACAAAATCCATGGATTTTTTCAGACGGATGTTGGCTCAAACTTGTCTTGCATACACACGGTCACACAAAGTTGTCGGAAAATCTGATCATTCTGAACGCGGTGGCGTAAAAAAACACGTACGTCGGGACTATAAACGGGGCAGTAGCCAATAGCTTTCATCTATTTATTTATTCTGAGCATGCGTGGCACTTTGTGCGTCGGATTTGTGTACACACGATCGTAAATTCCGACAACGGATTTTGTTGTCGGAAAATTTTATAGCCTGCTCTCAAACTTTGTGTGTCGGAAAATCTGATGAAAAATGTGTGATGGAGCCCACACACGGTCGGAATTTCCGACAACAAGGTCCTATCACACATTTTCTGTCGGAAAATCCGACCGTGTGTACAGGGCATAACTCATGTCACTGCATTAAAAAAAAACTGCTGCGCATTTATAAAGCACAGTGTAAAAAAAAAAAAAAAAAAAAAAAAAAAAGTAAGGATAGCCCAGTCACATGACATGTCAAAATCCTATGACTGGCCTCACTTTCAATGATAAGAGTTTTTCTGCAACTTTAAAAGTAAAACTATGAAGTGAACAGAGTGACTATTAAAGTATTTACTTATTCTGAACCAGCAGTTAAAAACAAAAGAAGGAAAGTTTTAAAAAGGTTTTTAAAAAGTTTCTAGTTAATATTGAACCCCCACCTTTTATGAAAGCGTATGTTTAATAACCCCTAGGGGAAGGGGTCTCATATCGGAAATTTACAATAACTTAGTAAACCTAGACCCTCAAGAAAAGCTCCCGTACATGCAGAAATGGGAAAGAGAATATAATTTTTCCCTCACCTCCGAAGACTGGAGAGACAGTATAATTATTCTACATAAATGCACAAGATCACTTATGCCCTGTACACACGGTCGGATTTTCCGATGGAAAATGTGTGATAGGACCTTGTTGTCGGAAATTCCGACCGTGTGTAGGCTCCATCACACATTTTCCATCGGAATTTCCGACACACAAAGTTTGAGAGCAGGATAAAAAATTTTCCGACAACAAAATCCGTTGTCGGAAATTCCGATCGCGTGTACACAAATCCAATGGACAAAGTGCCACGCATGCTCAGAATAAATAAAGAGATGAAAGCTATTGGCCACTGCCCCGTTTATAGTCCCGACGTACGTGGTTTACATCACCGCGTTTAGAACGATCGGATTTTCCGACAACTTTGTGTGACCGTGTGTATGCAAGACAAGTTTTAGCCAACATCCGTCGGAAAAAATCCTAGGATTTTGTTGTCGGAATGTCCGAACAAAGTCCAACCGTGTGTACGGGGCATTACAGTCAGTGAGACGGCGATCAAACTTTTCACTAGATGGTACCTCACACCCACTAAATTACATGTTATCTTCCCATCAGTTCCCATAGTTTGCTTCAGAGGTTGCCGTTCCCCAGGCTAATTTTCCCATATTTTTTGGGAGTGTCAAAAAATAGGCCATATTTGGCATCAACTTGAAGATCTAGCCTCCACCATTTCAGACAACCATATTCACATCACCATATCTAATTGTCTATTATTTACATCCATCCTTGGACTGTCTATTCCACATATGAGACCTATCCATACCTTAAGTGTCGCGTACAGTGGCTCATCACATATCACTGGAAGTCCTCTACATTCCCCATTTCTCAATTAAAATCCAGAATACACACACTAAACCTTATGAAAAAAATATTTCATACGGTATTTAATTCTATTCACTTCTATAATCAGAAATGGGATTCTTAGTTCAAACATGCAGAAATTCTGTTTCAACCATCAAATAACTAAAACTGTTCATTCTTATTACCCCTGTAATCATAAAAGACTCAATATCCATAGATTCCATTATATACAGCTTACAAAATATTGAATGCTCTATATTTCATTCCTCGTAAGTGATATTAAGACTGCTCAATATATCTCTTCACTATGAATAGTACACTGTCTATATATTTACATGATGATGTTGTATCGGGTACCTTTTTCGCGGCCAAGATGCTGAGAGAGGCTCCCCTTGCGGCTAAGCGTAGTATACCCCAGAAGGTGGTACAGGAGGTATAGGGCTCAAAGAAGCACAGGTTGCCAGCAGGTTTAGAAGGCTTGAGCTGATGTTCACTTGGAGAATTTGCTTGAGAAGACGACAAGGAGTATCCCAGACACTTAGTAAAAGCCTGACTGAGGGTAGAACACAGGAGAGCAGATTGGAGGCTGTGGTGAGGCCAGCTGAGGGTCAATCACAGGTAAGTGATAAGCAAAGTCCGTGAGCCAAGCCGGGGGTCAAACACTGGTAATCAGGCAGGTGCAAGTATAGCAAAGTCCATGAGCCAAGCCGGGAATCAAACACTGGTAATCAGGCAGGTGCAAGTATAGCAAAGTCCAAGAGCCAAGCCAGGAGTCAAACACTGGTAATCAGGCAGGTGCAAGTACAGCAAAGTCCAAGAGCCAAGCAGGGATTTAAACACTGGAGAGGAGATCAGAGCAGGTCAGGAGGCAAGCCGAGGTCACAACAGGAATCGCTTGGAAGTATAACACAGGTTCAGGAACAGGGAAGAGTTGAAGACAATCCAGCAACTTGGGTCAGACAGAGGCAGCCTTATACCCTGTTTCCCCGAAAATAAGACCTAACGTGGTTGTCGGTGATGGCTGCAATATAAGCCCTACCCCCCAAATAAGCCCTAGTTAAAGTCCTTGTAGGTCTTCTTTTCAGGGTAGGGCTTATTTTTGGGGAAACAGGGTAGGGCTTATTTGGGGGGTAGGGCTTATATTGCAGCCATCACCGACAATCACGCTAGGTCTTATTTTCGGGGAAACAGGGTATAGGCCAGCAGGGGGAACCATCTGTCACATGATGTGCCTATGGCGCCCATTTCTTCTACTGGCAAGATTGCCAGTACTTCCACGGCCTATTCCCTTTCTCTGACACATTGTTAACTGCTTCCGGACCAGCCGCCGCAGTTTTACTGCAGCAGGTTGTCTCCCCTGCGTGAAACCACGTAACTGTACGAGGGGTCCGGATAGTAGGCACGCGCGCCTTCCCCGCTGCACAGCGTGGGTGCCGATGCTTGTGGCCGACGTTTGGGATGACCGCCGGCCACGAGCGATCGTAAGCTGGAGACACAGAACAAGGACGAGTGTGTGTAAACACACACTTCCCTGTTCTGTTCTGACAGGAGTGATAGATCCTGTGTTCCTCTTAGATAGCAATCACGATCTGTCACTTCCTGTAGTTAGTCCCTCCCTCTTCAATTAGAATCACAGTTAACACCTTCACCGCCCCCTAGTGTTAACCCCTTCACTGCCGGTGACATTTTTACAGTAATCAATGCATTTTTAATCGCACTGATCGCTGTATTAATGCCAATGGTTCCAAAAATGTGTCAAAATTGTCTGATGTGTCCGCCATAATGTCGCAGTCACGAAAAAAATCGCAGATCGCCGCCATTACTAGTAAAAAAAATTAAAAAATAAATAAAAATGCTATAAATCTATCCCCTATTTTGTAGACGCTATAACTTTTGCGCAAACCAATCAATATATGCTTAGTGCGATTTTTTTTTTTCATCAAAAATATGTAGAAGAATACATATCGGCCTAAACTGAGGAAAAAAATAGTTTTTTTATATATTTTTGGTGGATATTTATTATAGCAAAAAGTAAAAAATATGCGTCTTTTTCAAAATTGACGCTCTTTTTTTGTTTATAGCGCAAAAAATAAAAACCGCAGAGGTGATCAAATACCACCAAAAGAAAGCTCTATTTATGGGAAAAAAAGGACGTCAATTTTGTTTGGGTACAACTTCGCAGGACCACGCAATTGTCAGTTAAAGCGACGCAGTGACAAACCGCAAAAAGTGCTTTGGTCCGGAAGGGAGTACATTCTTCCGGGGCTGAAGTGGTTAATATACGTTATGTTAGATACTTTATACATAAGACTGTAATATAACGTTTTACCCTGACAATTCTTTTTTTGTCTGCTTCAATGCATTTTGTTTGATGATCTGTATTTACATGTACCACCATCTTACTTTGAATTTACTTTTTAAAACTCTTTAACCACCTCATTAAAGTGTACTTCCTGCCCAGACCAATTTTCAGCTTTCAGCACTCTCACACTTTGAATGACAATTACTCAGTCATGCAAAAATGTACCCATATGAAATTTGCGTCCTTTTTTTCACACAAATAGAGCTTTCTTTTGGTGGTATTTAATCACTAGTGGGTTTTTTATTTTTTGTGCTATAATTAAAAAAATACCGTAAATTTTGTGAAAAAAATGCCTTTTTCTTTGTTTCTTTCATAAAATTTTGCAAATTAGTAATTTTTCTTCATACATTTTGGCCAAAATTTATACTGCTACATAACTTTGGTAAAAATAACCCAAATTAGTGTATATTATTTGGTCTTTGTGAAAGTTATAGAGTCCACAAACTATGGTGCCAATCACTGAAAATTGATCACATCTGATCAGGCCTTCAGTACACCAGGTGTATCTCATTTCTTGAGACACTAACTAGTCGGGAAAGTACAAATACCCCCCAAATGACCCCTTTTTAGAAAGTAAACATTCCAAGGTAATAAGTAAGTAGCATGGTGAGTTTTTTTAAGTTGTATTTTTTTCACACACTTCTTTGCAAAATGAAGATATATTTTTTTTATACAAAATTGTCATATTATCAGGTTATTTCTCACACACAGCATATGCATACAACAAATTAGACCCCAAAATCCATTCTGCTACTCTTCCCGAGTATGGCAATACCCCATGTGTGAGACTTTTACACAGCCTGGCCACATACAGAGGCCCAACATTGAAGTAGTACCTTCAGGCGTTCTAGGAGCATAAATTACACATCTCATTTCATTCCTACCTATCACACTTTTGAAGGTCCTTGAGCATCAGGACAGTGTAATTACCCACAAAATGACCCCATTTTGGAAAGCAAACACCCCAACGTATATTCTATGAGGCATGGGCTGCAGTTAGGTACTCGGGTACTCTGATGGCCTGGTGACAGGTACTCGGGTACTCTGATGGCCTGGTGACAGGTACTCGGGTACTCTGATGGCCTTGTGACAGGTACTCGAGTACTCTGATGGCCTGGTGACAGGTACTCGGGTACTCTGATAGCCTGATGACTGGTATTCGGGTACTCTGAAGGGCGATGACAGGTACTCAGGTACTCAGTACTCATATGAACTGTGACAGGTACTCAGGTACTCAGTTGGACTGTGACAGGCACTCAGGTACTCGAATACTCAGATGAACTGTGACAGGTACTCGGGTACTCAGATGGACTGTGACAGGTACTCTGGTACTCATATGGACTGTGACAGGTACTCAGGTACTCTGGTACTCATATGGACTGCGACAGGTACTCAGGTACTCGGTACTCATATGAACGGTGACAGGTAATCAGGTACTCGGGTACTCAGATGAACTATGACAGATACTCGGGTACTCAGATGGACTGTGACAGGTACTCTGGCACTCATATGGACTGTGACAGGTACTCAGGTACTCTGGTACTCATATGGACTGTGACAGGTACTCAGGTACTCTGGTACTCATATGGACTGTGACAGGTACTCAGGTACTCGGTACTCATATGAACGGTGACAGGTAATCAGGTACTCGGGTACTCAGATGAACTGTGACAGGTACTCGGGTACTCAGATGGACTGTGACAGGTACACAGATGGACTGTGACAGGTACTCAGGCACTCGGGTACTCAGATGAACTGTGACAGGTACTCAGGCACTCGGGTACTCAGATGGACTGTGACAGGTACTCGGGTACTCAGACTGTAACAGGTACTTTGATGGCTGGTGACAGGGCCTCTTTATTGTGGGGGGGGCAATCAGTGTGGTTGGTGTACACTGTAAGTGGTAACGAGATGTTACCGCAATCTCCTTTTCACACACGGTGTGTGAGGAGGAGAACCCGGTAACATCTCGTTACTGCTCTATGTTTACATTTTGTGATCGGCTGTGAAAGGATCACAGCCGATCACGTGGTAAACAGCCTCCGGCAAGTGGCTGTTTACCAGCGTCGGTGACGAGCTGTGTTCCCGGGAACATGTCGCCACCGACGTGCACAAAGTCACGGCCAATCACGTGGCCACGGCCAATCACGTGGTAAACAGCCATGCCCAATGGCTGTTCACCCCCCTCGGTGGCGAGCAGTGTCTCCGTGACACGCCGCCACCGAAGGTACAGGGCTGCGCGCACACGATTGCGTGCATGCCCTGTGTAAATGGATGGACGTCATATGACGCCCGTCCAGAACAAGAGCCGCGCCGCCGGTTCGGTTAAAACTGAAGTTTAGGCTTTTTTTTGCATGGTTACATTGGTCCAGCTGAAATGCATGTGCCACACCTGGCCAAAAGCTGGAAATCACTGTTAGGCTATGTGCACATGATAGGATTTTCCGACAACAAAACCGTAGATTTTTTCCGAAAAACTTGTCTTGCATACACACGGTTGTCGGAAAATCCTATCGTGTGTACGGCCCATTCACTTCATGGGCTGCCCTATGCACGTTTGTCACCAGAAGAGAAGCTCATGCTCCTTTTTAGGCAGCAAGCGTAGCAAGTTTTTAAAACTTGTGTCGCGTGACTAAAACCTGACCTCAGAGTCTTTGCTAAGATCTTTAAAGAGTATTTAAACTCAAGAAAAATAACTGTTAGTATTGCAGCTTGCCCTTGCTTAGATGTGGTGGGTGCATTTGTTTTTTATTCTTTTTTTTTTTTTTAAATGATTGATTCTGCCATTATTTCACTTGCCTGGGGGACATCCTTACTGAGCAGAGCTGTCAGCCTAGGAATGGGAGTGAGGACAATGAGAGGGTGAATATCTCCAGCAGTGATGCAGACAGCAATAAAAACCTAACAGGGGTTCTAAACATCCCCCTCAAAGTTTTGTCTATACATGCAAAATAATATGAAAGCAGTCATTGCTTCAGAGAGTTTAGATTTGTTTAAATTGTTGCCAAGCAATTAGCTATTTTTTTTTTCTTTCAAAAAAATTCCATTATTAGACTACTTACTAGATTGTATACCACCAGGGATGAAACTGAGATTAGAGAAAACCTCTAAAGACCAGACAGGTTCTTTTATAAGGTGTGATTTTTTTTCCACAGAGTATAGAAGGTCTATGAAAGCAAAGAGTTATTGTCATGTAATTGCTTTTGTTCTGCATAAACTGCTGGCATGGAAACTGGTTAAATAAGAGTGAATTCAATGTAAGCTCAAAGTTGGGAATTTTTGCTAGCTTTTGCTGGAGAACTCTGAACCAACAGTAGTAGTTCAATAGGTTAGGTGCTGATCAACCCATGAATATTTTTTTTAGTCCTATTCCTAACATCCCTAGTCACTAACTTGTGGCTTCCCTCTGATACCTGCACAGGATGAGAGTCCATGTTTTGGAACATCCATAGTTGGTTTCTTCAAGCAAAACTGTAAGTACCAGCTGTCTTCACTAGTAGCGGGAATTCTGATCCTGACACAGCACTGACAATCCAGACCCCCGCCAACAGCAGCGACAAGTGACACATTTTTCTAGCTCTGAGCTCCAGGCTCTAGTAGGCCCCCCAGGCTCTCTGGATACGCCCCCCCCTGTTCCTTTTATATCACACGGAATGGTGGGGGGTGCTGTCAGACTCATTGGGTGCCAAGCAAGGGTCACATGAAAGGCAAAGGTCACATGAAAGGCCTGCCCCCAAGTGGATTCTTCTGGGCTATGCTAGGCACTTTGGTCTTTGGTTAGGGTCACTGCTGTGCACATGGGGTACCTTTATTTGAACAGATGACTGAATTTAAAAACTCTTTCGATGCCATATACATCATCATGGTTACTTGTGCATTTAAGAAGTGGTGTACACAGAGCCCATGCCTTTTCCACCTGTCCAGCGTCTCACTGCTACCTCCCTACCAGTAACAGTATGGAGCCCTGTCATGCACCTAGTGATGACTCCATGATTGCACCTCACTCAACTCCTCCCCCTACACACCAATGCATAGGATGAGGGCCTCGTGGTGCAGATCTGCTGCCATGAGAGATTAATTGCTGCAGAAGGAGTGTTGACAACATCTCCCTCACTGCAGGAGGCTGTCTCACCTGTCACATGTACATGCTTATGACAGGCCGAAAGAGAAACCTTTGTTACCCTTGGTAACCACTTGCTTTTATTTTCCACTGTATTAACTCTTGATAACAATCTTGATATCCTAATGCACCTAATGACCCCAGCTGTAGACTATTTGTGCTGGTTACTTGCAACATACCCCTTTAGTAACTTCAGACCAGGTAAAAGCAAAGTTTCAAATGGAGAATAAAAGAGGGAAGCACTCATAATGCCACATACGTAAATTGGGGGAAATAGGAAAGGGTACTGATAAAGTAACCAAAGGTCGGACTTTAAAGGCATAGAAACAATGGAGAAGTAACAAAAATAATATCACACGCTATAAAGTAATGTACTTATATTATGAGTTTTTCACTCAGCTGTGTTTCAAGTCAAATACTCTAACCTTATCTTTAAACAATGGAATAAGATTTACGAATATGGATGTAATTGATTTATAAGTGCTCATATGTATTGTTTTTATTTAGTGTAGCGCTGGTAGATTTGCAATCTACCGCATATTAGGTAAATTTAGTAATTTGGGCGTTAGGAAGGTTAAGTTTGCCTCTGTTCCTCTGTGTGTGCTTCCGTGCTGACCGGTGGGTGTCGCTGTTACCACTGGTTAGTGTTGGAAAGGCAACGTGTTGAAGCGTATGGATGCTCTTCTCTCCCAGAGACAACTCGGTGGAGGTGGTCCTCCGAATTGCATTCTGGGCGAGGGTATTTATGGGACAGACGCCATATTTTGGGGTTCGTTTTTCAGCCACCTGCTGGCTCTCCTGGCCGACAGGTATGCGTTAAGGAGCTACCTCGTGGCCCTCCGTTCCGGAGGCCCACGATACTGCAGTGCAAGGGTGGGTCCAGAGGCTTGTCTGGGGTCTACCACCGCGGCCGAGGAATGGTCCTGAGCTGTCGGCCCTGTGTGACTAAGCTGGACAACCGAGGAGATCCCAGGGGAGGACCCGTTTTGGAGGGATAACACAGAGTGCTGGTCTATAGAGGGGCCTGGTGACTCGGTTGGAGGACGTATCCGAAAGTAACTATACAGCATAGTGTTGCCGGGTTGGCTTAAAGGTTCAAGCACTGTGACTGACATTCACTACAGAAAATCTGATACATTCTGTGGCAGAGGATCGTACGGGTTTTGTTCCCAAACAAGTCTGTGGCAGAGACTTTGATTCGTGCTGCGTACTGGCTGCTAGACCGGTGAGAGAGGCCTATCCAGACGAACAAGGAGTGTGTCCCACGAGGGGAGTGCATTCCATATAGTATCTGAATTCTACCAGGACATTTGTCAAAAGAACCCTACAAGAGGATATTTGAGTTTCTTCTGTAAGTTTCCTTTCCACCTCTTTCCTGCTATTTCCTAAGTCGTTTGTTTAATAAAGCATTGAAAACGTACTCCAGTGTTGGTGCGTGTGTCGTCCAGAAGTAGACTCAACGGAACCCTAGACCCGGTGCCGGTGAAACAGAGGGAAGCAGAGTGAAGGTAACAGACCCGCTTAAACCAGCAGCTCCACCGAGAGTTCTTGCTACATTAGCCTATGCTATCTATCCACAGGATCCATTAGTGACATTATTTGACACCTATTTAAAAGATGCTCTTTAGATTTCCTCTTCCTCCTTATATTTTCCCATGGAGGTACTCCCAGCAGCAGTACTCCTTTTTTATCACTGCTTTTATCTATGACACTTGCATTGGAGCAAGTGCTTCTGAACTATTGGTTTATATGTAAGTGCAATCCGAACAGAGTTCCGCTCATCATTCTGCCTACAATACCCATAATCCATTGATCTATGACGTCTTGACGTGACTACGTCATATGACGTTGCCTCATCCATAGGCGGGGACACGGCTGGTGAGTATAAATAGCCCGCATTTTCATATGGGCTCTGTATACAGCACCCGGCTGTCTCCGAGGGGCATACTCATGTATCTGACTTCCCATGTAAGTACTTTTACTGTTACTTCTGTAGCTACTATGCTGGTCATCACAAAGTGTTTGTAATGCAATCTTTTACATCTTCTATCCATAGGCATTGCATGCTAGTTTGCGCTGTATTACACGCCGCTAGCTCTGCTGAACTTTATTAAGGCTTTTTCCCCTTTTGGATCCTGGACTTTCCAGTATTACTCTTCTGGTGGTCATTCATTTTCTTGGATACAAGACGTACACCTGCCTCTGTTATAGCAATACCTGAAGTATACATAGCAGTAGGTATCTTTTGTTCCTCAGTGTTCCCCATGTTACATAAGCTATCCACTGCTCTATACATTGCCTACAAAAACCAATTGCAAGTCGTTTACTTCTCCACAGTTTGCTCTAAGGATTCCACATTTTTGGAAATTTTCCGGCTACTGGGAATTAGTACATGAAGCCTAATCAACTTGAAGGCATCTCTTTCGTTGCTATTTTTCTGTTTTCTTTTGGTTGCTGTTGGATAGTTCAGCATATGCTTTTTAATGTAACACGTTGTAATATGTTTATGTAATACTTTTAATTTTAATTGGAATATATCTCATTTCAGACAGTGAGATTCGCTCTCTTTTCTCTTTTTGTTACGTCTCTGAACCTTGATTGTGTCCTTGAGAAGCCTAACAGCGAAACACGTAGACGCACAAGGGCTCATTGTACAAACTGTATCATTTTCATGTTTTTTATCTTTTTTGTACACTGTGTTTATACAATTAACTTTTTTCAATAAATATTATGTAGATTATTTTTGTTACTTCTCAATTGTTTCTATGCCTTTAAAGTCCGACCTTTGGTTACTTTATCAGTACGCTTTTCTATTTCCCCCAAGATTTCAAATGCTTTACTTAAATAATGTAGCATGATGACATTCACCGATAACAGTTAAAGATAAAGTGCAGTCTTATTTCTAACATCCCTAATCCCTAACTCAGGCTTGTGGCTGCACCAGCATACCTGCACAGGATGAGAGTCCATTTTAGGCAGCGTCCATCGTAGGTTTCTTCAAGGTGAACTGTAAGTTCCAGCAGTTTCCCCCAGTAGTGAGAACTCCAATCCTGGCATTTGTGATCCAGACTCTGCCAACAACGAAAAGCGACCTGCTCCAGATCCCAGATCCCCAGGTCTTCATGTTTTCTGGATGCAGACCCCCCGTTCCTTTTATATCACACAGAATCAGTGGGTGGGACCCTACAAGGCCTGCCAAAAGAAAAACCAGGGAACACAATTAATCATACCCTACTCAACCGGGGCAAGGTTAAGCTCTACCTGCCTACAAATGCACTTGCAAAATTCACAATTGATTTACCTTTAGTAAATCTGCCCCATTGTGTGTAAAATCCACTGCTGTCACCAACATAAGCCTTATGCTGATCGCAGCAAAATGGTTAAAAATACACCTAAAGGTAGCATTCTGTAAAGTAGAAAATTCTGTTCACTGAATATAAGTACTCAGATAGGGTCCTACTTTAAAATTACAAAGTCCAGCAAATAGGTGTACCAACCCACTGTTCAGGAAAGGAATTTTAAAGCTTAAGTCCAGGCAAAAATAGTTAAAAATACATATATGGAAGTCCTGTATATATGGGATCTATTTAACATTTCAACAGATTTGTAATCCAGAAGATCTTGAGATTCACATAGCCTTGCTAGACAGCAAAGCAAGGTTTCTGGCCTCACTTTTTCATTACTGTAGTTGAGCAATACAGTTTAAACACTTCCCTGGCCCCGGCAGTAATTGGAATGAAGGAGCAACAGAAGACCATTGCGTTCATCTTTCCTCTCAGCATGTACCTGATCAATACATGTGCATGCAGCTAAGCCTAACTCGCTCAGGGTAAAGCCGGCCATACATGGATCAAAGTTCAGCCAGTTCAGCAGAGATCGACCATATTCTGAGAAATGTTTGGGCACTGAGGTTGTACAGAAGTCAATCTACCAATCAAATTCTGTACAAGTGCCTGTCAGATTGTCCCTGCTTGATCAACACTGCAGGCTTTAGCCTGCAATGCTGATAAGTGAAGTCTCCCCACTGTCAGAGTACATTGGCTCAGCAGGGAGTGTTGTGGATGGGGAAATCGAGTCAGTTTTTTCATTCAACCCACCGGTTAAAGGAAAAAACTGTATCAAGTATGGGCTGCCTAACTGATCCTTCCTCCCCAATCTGAATTCCACTGCGCAGGGAATTAATGTGGGAACCTTGCAGGTTCTTTTTTTTTTTTTTTTTTTTAAGTTTGTAGTTTACTACCATTTTAAAAAAGGTTGACATTATAGAGACATAGTCACCTTGACAAAGCAGCATAAAGTGACGGTGTCTCTGCAAAAGAACCCAATCCCCCTCTCCTTACCCACCTTTCCTGTCTACCTTGCTCCTCCGCAGCCTGCACTTAAATCGACTGGCAACGGTCAGCAACATGGGAAAGAGTTGATATCACTCCGCTTCATGTGACAGTGCTCATGCCTATAGCGGTTCACTGCTTGGCACGAGTAATGTTAAACGTGAGCAGGTCACATGCCACCCCATACTTGGAGAAGCAAGGACCTGCAAAAAGGAGCAGGTGCGGTAAAACAGAGTTGAAGGGTCATTTGCAGACACAGTGAATTTGAGATTCACTGATGAAGATGATCACTTGAGATGAAGGTATTTACACAATAAGTTATTGCATTTAAGAATATATAACTATTTTTTATATAACTGAAATGTATTGATTTATAACAAGAAAGCTGCTTACAGAAGGGTCCAAGGTATTGAAGAACAATATGAAAGCATTGGTAGCATCCCTTCCACAGGCGGTGGTCTCAGTGGGGAGCATCGATAGTTTCAAAAAACTATTAGATAAGCACCTGAACAACCAAAACATACAGGGATATACAATGTAATACTGACATATAATCACACACATAGATTGGACTTGATGGACTTGTGTCTTTTTTCAACCTCACCGACTATGTAAATATGCAACAGAAAGGCAAAATGTGTACATATGCAATTCTCATTTTAAAAAGTGGATACATCTAGATTGTAATGCCATAGGTCATTTATGCTAATCAAGTATGGTCTTCTAAAACAAGTGTTTGAGTCTTGCATGATTATTCGTAGCATCTCACAAGTAGACTCTGTCCTCATCTTGGGGTTAAATGGTACTGTAGGTTATTGCCGTAGATGGAAAATTGCTTGACCAGTCTTACAGCTTGGTGCAAACTGTAAAGGGTTTATGTGGCGTTTTTTGTAGGATGCCACAGCCCCCAGACCTTGTTATACTTATCCAATGAGTTATGAGGTGGGCTGTTAGATGTTCCATCAACTTGACATTAGAGAGTTGTGGATTTCTACAATGGATGTTGTGTGTGTGTGTGTGGGAGGGGGGGGGGGGGGGTTCAGGGGTCAGCAGTTTTTTTCCTTTTAGGGACTACTGGGCATCTTGTGACTTTGAGCATGAGTCAATAAGTTTAAAAGTCTTTTGGTGGTAGACTCAAAAGATAACTTGTAAGAGAGAGAAAGGGATTCAAGTGTCAAAAACTCAGTGGATCAAGGAATGAACCGTTTCCTGGTACAATTTAATGTGTGAGCATTTTGACAGATTTCCATGTTGTATGAGCAGTGTAAGGCCCATTTCACATGGCCGGATCCGTTTTTACTCAGCAGGGGATCTGTCTGCTGATCCTCTGTTGAGCTGAGCAGAGTGGGCGGATGACGGGTCTGCTTCACTTATGCAAAGCAGACATGGACACAGTCTATGGGCAGCTGGATGCACAGTAAACGGACCAGTTGTCTGTTTACACCCGGCTGTCTTCCGATCCCATCCAGCCAGCCGGAAGGTAAATGGCTCCCCTTCCATTTTTTATTTTGCCGAATCAGATCAGACCCGGAGGTAGCCAGGTGTACACGGACATAAGTCCATTTACAATCAGTGCTCCATAGAGGAGAATGGAGAGTTTGATCATGTGAAAGGGTTTTTAGAGTAATTATTTTTGCTTTTCTTTGTATAGAGTACAAATGGAGCCCTTAGAAGCTTTTGACCATATTATTTGCTAGGTTTCCAGAGGTAACTACCCAGAATTTTCTCCCAATTGTTCAAATAGGGGTGCTTACTGTAAATGGGGATTGCAGGGGAAGTGTATTCAACATTTTATATATATCTGAGATTAAGTCTTTGATGGAGGGCTCTGTTAATTGCTCGAATTAGGTCAATTTAAAGAATTTTAGTTGTAGAGATTGTCTAGGCATAATGTTGGATTTGCAAACTTGCATAGAATGCTTGTTTAGAAAGGGTAAAAGTGAAATAAGACCCTAGTCATCCAAGGGTGAGACATTTTGGTGTCAGACTGACTTGGATTGAAGCCGCTGGCAATAATCACATCGGTTCAAATCTTGGGTGGTCCCTGACGAACCAGCCAAGATTTGAACCGTCTGTGGCTGGTTTAAGATTCTATTACTGCATTGCTGCATTATAGCACACAATTAATTT
The DNA here is from genome assembly GCA_037952925.1 of Lithobates clamitans. Taxonomy (NCBI): domain Eukaryota; kingdom Metazoa; phylum Chordata; class Amphibia; order Anura; family Ranidae; genus Lithobates; species Lithobates clamitans. The sequence continues at coordinate 268,007 of JBBGZY010002849.1, forward strand.
GTATACGTGCTATGCACAGTTTTTCCACCTCTTTTCAATGGTTGTAATCATATTGAATTATTTTCTAATGAGTATGTAAGAGCATTAAGTTGTGTTTTCATACATTTGTTATCTATACGATCTAGCCCACACACACTTATGTGAAGGAAAGACACCTCTGTGAGGAACCTTGTGAAGAGTTTACATTGGATACATTCCAAAAATCATGCATCGGTTTTTAAAGCTACGCTTCCTAATATCATTTTTCAGCTTAGTGGTTCAAAGAATGTTTTCTCACACCTTTATTGGGATTAAAATATTACAATTGGCATTAATCCAGTACACAAAATCAATGACTAAATATGTAAAAATATTTGATCATACAGTAAAGCTGATAAATTCATCTTCATTGTGCCGTAATCATTTTTGAGTGCAACCCTCAACAGAACTAATGTGGCTGTTATGGAATTATCCTTTTTATTCCAGCTTTCGGTTTTCATTTGATGTGCCTGGGATAAATATCTGATTCTGTCTGTTATCGTGTTGAGGATATGTCATCTGGTAAATGCTAATGAATGGAAAATAAAATACCATATTGCTATATTGGATTATTGAAGGCTTACTGATTTTTAAACTTCCATAATCATCCGTCTTTTCATTAGGCTATTTACTGTGGCCAGAGTCAGGGCAAGTTAAATAGCCCAGCTGTTTTACTATCGTACAGCTCTTGTTAACAGTCAAATAAAAAAGGCAGTCATATGTTTTAATTTATATGTATAGGAAGGGGAGATGTGACAGATGCAGACAGTCTGCTCCTGTTAACAGGTACATAAGGCTCTTTCTGCATTCAATACTTTCTTGCTTCTATAAACACACATTTAAAGTGCATGTCAACTCTTATGCCCTGTACACACGGTCGGACTTTGTTCGGACATTCCGACAACAAAATCCTAGGATTTTTTCCGACGGATGTTGGCTCAAACTTGTCTTGCATACACACGGTCACACAAAGTTGTCAGAAAATCCGATCATTCTGAACGCGGTGACGTAAAACACGTATGTCGGGACTATAAACGGGGCAGTGGCCAATAGCTTTCATCTCTTTATTTATTCTGAGCATGCGTAGCACTTTGTCCGCCGGATTTGTTTACACACGATCGGAATTTCCGACAACGGATTTTGATGTCGGAAAATTTTATAGCCTGCTCTCAAACTTTGTGTGTTGGAAAATCCGATGGAAAATGTGTGATGGAGCCTACACACGGTTGGAATTTCCGACAACAAGGTCCTATCACACATTTTGCGTCGGAAAATCCGACCGTGTGTACGGGGCATTACAGTGTACTTCTCTTATTCACTCTCTCTTGGTTTGGAAAATATAAATGTAGCGGTACCCCCCCGTAGGGGGCTGCTGAAATGTTGGATAGTCTGTCACCCTGCCCAGCCCTGCATTCACCTCTCAGACAGAGACATAGAACAGTCCATATGCTTTGTTTTTTGTTTTGTTTTATTGGGGACATTGTACTTGGATGGGTAAGGGAAATATATGGGATTTCCAGTAGAATTGGTAGCACTTGCTTTGGACAACTATATACAGCCCAGTGTATACACTCCGTTTCTCCTCCTGCACATCGCTTCCTCTCTAATCTTCAGGTATTTCTCCTCCAGCACATTGCTTCCTACCTAATCTTCAGGCACAGCTAGCACAAAGTGGTTAGGCCTGACACTGGCTCAGCCAGGCCTTTAGCAATTGCCTTTTGCAGGCAGGGACCGTGGGCTCCTATAGTGTAGCAAATTAGAAAGTCTCTGGTGCTAGCTGAGAAGAGACAGCGCTGAACAACAGACATATGCAAAATCTTCAGGTAAGAAGCAAAGACTTTTTATTTTATAAAAAGTGAAGGTAATAACCAAGGTTTACATCAGTCTGTAGATGGTCATGCAGAGACACAGGGGTTCAGGTAAAACTATACAGAGCCGTTGAGCAGAAAGTACAGGAGCGCCACTGGCAAGGGGCCCGACCAGAACCGTAGGGCCAGGGGACCGGTGGAGGGGGCCGCAACTGTAGCCATGGGAACTGTAGGGGCTAGTGTCCAACGGCCCCTCGAACTGCGTCCGGTGCCCGGAAGTGACATCAGCCTGGCGGATGCCAGCCAAGGAGATCCTATGCTAATGGTCAAACCCTGCTGCTGGGGCTGATCAAAAGCTGCTGGTACCAGAGGAGCAAGACAGATCACACATCGCTGACTGGAGATACTACATGTTTCAGGGCCACGCCCCTACTTCAGGTTGTCTTATATTGTTTCATTTTCTGTATATTAGATTTGTGGAACCAAACCTATGGATTAAAGCCCTGAAGAAGCAGTGTGTGTGCCATGAAACATGTTGGCAAAGTTCATAGAACTAATTTTGGTGCTATGTCTGACCACCCTACAAATGTGATTTTATATATGTATGGGCCTTTACTTGCCAAAATGTGTATTTGTGTGTACCTGTTCTCTATATTTGAATAAATGCTCCTTTTTTTTAATCGACACACCTGTTTATTGTATCACAAGGGAAGTACCACCTAACGCCTAGTTCTCCTATTACCTTTATATACGATTCATTATGTAGGGTTGTTTTTTCCCTGTTGGTTTTTAAGCTGATTTAGCTCTAGGCCTTCACTAAAAATATCCCAATTTTTGCTCAAAACAGATCAATATTATTTTATTATTTAACCAGTATGTATTAGTTTATAATACGTATCATTATTCTTAATAGTATTATCACTAATATTATTTTCATTATCTTTTGTACTATTTTACGATTGTAAAATCAGATTGTATAATGTATGTTTCAATTTATACATTTATCATTTTACACGTTTTTATTTATTCCTTTTAGATCAATTTAATGCCAAGAAGTTTTTTTAACAATTGTGATTATGACTATTATTGTCAGTAGTAATATCATCATAATTATTGTTAATAATATTATTATTATTATTATTATTTGTTTTAATTTCCTATTTTATTTAATATTTTGCATGATTCAATCTATAAACATACCAGTTCCGAGAGTTTTTTTCTTCTCTCTTTTTGTAATGCCGACTTTTCAGCATCAAACGCCCGACGGTCTTTCCGACGGACTTTCGACTGAGTTACGATGGACTTGCGAACGACCATACTTTCTAGTTACTAGTCCTAAAGTCTATTCGAAAGTCCAGTCGTTTGAACATAATGACGTACGACCGGACTAGACTAAGGAAGTTCATAGCCAGTAGCCAATAGCTGCCCTTGCGTCCTTTTTTGTCCGTCGGACTAGCATACAGACGAACGGATTTTTCGACCGGACTCGGGTCCGTCGGAAAGATTTGAAACATGCTCTAAATCTAAAGTCCGTCTGATTTTCGACAGAAAAAGTCCGCTGGAGGTCCGATGAAGCCCACACATGATCGGATTGTCCGACGGATTTGTTCTATCGGACCAGTCCGGTCGAGTACACGGCATTAGGTTAATATCTCATCCATAATGTACAATAGTGATGATTATTATTATTGTTATCATTATGATTATTATTATTATCATTTTTTTCTTTCAGCACCCATGTTCTTATTTTTGTTCAGTGCTCTTTTTTATTTTGACACTCTTTTTACTATTGACTGTTTGGTTTTAATTATGAACCCTGTAGAGGGGACATTGTATTGATGTCAGATTGACATTATAATCTTCTTATATTCCTTCTAGCCCTGATGGAGGGAGCAGGTAGACCCCCCAAAACGCGTTGGCAATTTTTGATCTGTTCCCCTGACCTTTAATGGAATAAAGTTGTATCTAAACCTCTTGGCAGTGGCGTGGTGCTTACATTTCGGCCCAAAAAAATCAGTCCAAGATCATTTTAATTGTTGTTAAAGAGCCAATGTGCTTCGGGAGGACAGACCACTTCATCAGTGCCCAACACAGGATAAAATTTAGATGGACAGTGACCTCACGTATCTACATTAGAACTAGTATTAAACTATCCTCATGATGTAACAGTTCCTGAGCAGTAATAGAGTCCATCAATTAAATATCTTGGACTCTTTCATAATTTTTTTTGGGCTACACAACTTTCTACATTTACATTGGAAATCCAGCAGCATCTGAAGATTTACTGAGACGAGAAGCCTAGCAGGGAGTTAAGCCGGGTCAGACTGCGGCTTTTAGTGCTTCCTCTGACAAGTCTATTTCAAATTTTCAAGAGTGTTTAGCTAGCACTTTAGCTGGCCCCATCACCTTGTCACAGTATATTTTTCTTGGGCCCCGTCATAACTGGCTTCATGTCGGTAATATGATCTGTCTTTATATTCCAACAGCCGCCATTCAGAATCCAGCTTGAATAATGCAATATATAATTTCCTTCTACTTTTGACAGAATGTAGTTCATGGGTGGATTGATGACTCTCAAGTCCACATAAATCAGAGGCATAGCCTTGGATTAATTTTTATAGTCTTCATCAGTAAAAATACACACATTGGCACGGTGTCAAAGGTGCAGCCCTTCAGCGGAACTTGTTTGGCTGTGTTACACTGTGCCAAGATGTGTGTTTTGACTTTGTAGCAATAAAGGATTCATTGGGGCCATTCTGGTCAGAGATTATGGCCTTTATTCAGAGACTGTCTGCATTCCAAATGCTTATAACCCTACAGCAGGTCTCTTGGGCAGAGTTACCGATTCCTTACCAACTATACATGCTAGAAAATCCCTTTGCAGCACAAACTAGCTTTTATAACTTTAAAAGAATAGATAAAGTTAAAATTCAACTTAAATTCAGTTAAAATAAAAACCTGATCTGTATACGTTGGAAGGATTCTGACAAACATTATTGCAGATTTTCCTTTTCTGGGAAAACATTTTAATCTACCATGTCAAATTTCAAACAGACTGCAAACAGGAGGATCTTCTTTCATCATTGCCAAATAAGCAGTCTCAGTGTTGTAATAAGAAACGGAGCACAAAATGCATTTTTTTTTTTGCACTGGAAATAAACCTACAAAATAATGCGCAACAAATACAACATCAAGATTTAGGATGTAAGGTTGGAGTTATCTTTTATATGTAACAGGCCAAAGGACATGGATTAAAGTGGATGTAAACCAGATTCATGAAATTTGAGCTGGGCACATACAGTATGTCACAAAAGTGAGTACACCCCTCACATTTTAGTAAATATTTTATCATATCTTTTCATGTGACAACACTGAAGAAATTACACTTTGCTACAATGTAAAATAGTGAGTGTACATCTTGTATAACAGTGTAAATTTGCTGTCCCCTCAAAAGAACTTAACACACATCCATTATTGTCTAAACTGCTGGCAACAAAAGTGAGTACACCCCTAAGTGAAAATGTCCAAATTAGGCCCAATTAGCCATTTTTCCTCTCCCGTGTCATGTGACTCGTTAGTGTTACAAGGTCTAAGTTGTGAATAGGGAGCAGGTGTGTTAAATTTGGTGTTATCGCTCTTACTCTCTCATAGTGGTCACTGGAAGTTCAAAATGGCACCTCATGGCAAAGAACTCTCTGAGGATCTGAAAAAAAAAGAATTGTTGCTCTACATAAAGATGGCCTAGGCTATAAGAAAATTGCCAAGACCCTGAAACTGAGCTGCAGCACAGTGGTCAAGACCATACAGCGGTTTAACAGGACAGGTTCCACTCAGAACAGGCCTCACCATGGTTGACTAAAGAAGTTGAGTGCACATGCTCAGCGTCATATCCAGAGGTTGTCTTTGGGAAATAGATGTATGAGTGCTGCCAGCATTGCTGCAGAGGTCGAAGGGGTGGGGGGTCAGCCTGTCAGTGCTCAGACCATAAGCTGCACACTGAATCAAATTGGTCTGCATGGCTGTCCTCCCAGAAGGAAGCCTCTTCTAAAGATGATGAACAAGAAAGCCCTCAAACAGAGTGTCATGGTCTGGGGCTGCATGAGTGCTGCCGGCACTGGGGAGCTACAGTTCATTGAGGGAACCATGAATGCCAACATGTACGGTGACATACTGAAGCAGAGCATGATCCCCTCCCTTCAGAGACTGGGCCGCAGGGCAGTATTCCAACATAACGTCCCCAAAAACACCTCCAAGACGACCACTGCCTTGCTAAAGAAGCTGAGGGTAAAGGAGATGGACTGGCCAAGCATGTCTCCAGACCTAAACCCTATTGAGCATCTGTGGGGCATCCTCAAACAGAAGGTGGAGGAGCACAAGGTCTCTAACATCCACCAGCTCTGTGATGTCATCATGGAAGAGTGGAAGAGGACTCCAGTGGCAACTTGTGGATCTCTGGTGATCTCCATGCCCAAGAGGGTTAAGGCAGTTCTGGAAAATTATGGTGGCCACACAAAATATTGACACTTTGGGCCCAATTTGGACATTTTCACTTAGGGGTGTACTCACTTTTGTTGTCAGCGGTTTAAACATTAATGAGGGGACAGCAAATTTACACTGTTATACAAGCTGTACACTCAGTACTTTACATTGTAGCAAAGTGTCATTTCTTCAGTGTTGTCACATGAAAAGCTATAATAAAATATTTACAAAAATGTGAGGGGTGTACTCACTTTTGTGAGATACTGTTTATCTGTAGTGTTTTCTTATTCCACTTCAAAGCACTATGTCCCGTAGCTTTCTCCTGCTCAGTTCCTCTATTATCAGCCTGACAACTTCTCACATGTTCACAGTATAAATACGGCTGTTCTGTGAAGCCCTCAGAGGCTTGCTAGAGAACCTTAGTGAACAAATAGCATCATGAAGGCCAAGGAACACACCAGACAGGTCAGGGATAAAGTTGTGGGAAAGTTTAAAGCAGGGTTAGGTTATAAAAAAATATCCTAAGCTTTGAACATCTCAGGGAGCACGTTTAAAACCATCATTGGAAAATGTAAACTGTATGGCACAACTGCAAACCTACCAAAATATGGCTGTCCACTTAAATTGACCAGTTCGGGCAAGGAGGGCATTAATCAGAGAAGCAACCAAGAGGCCCATGGTAACTCTGGAGGAGCTGCAGAGATCCACAGCTCAGGTGGGAGAATCTGTCCACAAGACAACTATTAGTCATGCACACCACAATCTGGTCTTTATGGAAGAGTGGTAAGAAAAAAAGCCATTGTTGAAAGAAAACCATAAGAAGTCCCTTTTGCAGTTTGCGAGAAGCTATGTGGGGGACACAGCAAACATGTGGAAAAAGATGCTCTGGTCAGATGAGACCAAAATTTAACTTTTTGGCCTAAAAGCAAACGCTATGTGTGGCTAAAAACTAACACTGCATGACACCCTAAACACACTATCCTCATCGTGAAACACGGTAGGGGCAGCATCATGTTGTCGGGATGCTTTTCTTCAACAGGGAGGGAGAAGCTGGGAAGATGGATGGAGCCAAATACAGGGCAGTCTTAGAAGAAAACCTGTTAGAGTCTGCAAAAGACTTGAAACTGGGGTGGGGGTTCACCTTCCAGCAGGACAACGACCCTAAACATACAGCCAGGGCTACAATGGAATGGTTTAGATCAAAGCATATTCATGTGTTAGAATGGCCCAGTCAAAGTCCAGACCTAAATCCAATTAAGAATCTGTGGCAAGACTTGAAAATTACTGTTCACAGATGCTCCAATCTGACAGAGCTTGAGCTGTTTTGCAAAGAAGAATGGGAAAAAATATCACTTTTTAGATGTGCAAAGCTGTGGTTCTACAAAGTATTGAGTCAGGGGGGCTGAATACAAATGCACACCACACGTTTCACATTTTTATTCGTAAAAAAATTTGAAAACAATTTATCATTTTTCTTCCACTTCACAATTATGTTCCACTTTGTGTTGGTCTATCACATAAAATCCCAATACAATACATTTACATTTTTGGCTGTAACATGACAAAATGTGGAAAATGTCAAGGGGTATGAATACTTTTTCAAGGCACTGTATACAGATGAAGACAGCAGAATACATGTAAAACGTATGTAGGGAGATTAGTTTCATCTCTGTGTATCATCTGAGGCTGTTCACTTCACTGGGTATATGTGAGGATTTAAATCAACTTTAAAGTGGACTTGGACTCCTAAGGAATGCTTTCAGCTGCATAAAAGAAAAAGAAAAATCACCATATGGACTGTATTTAATACTATATGCATGTACATTTGTAACATGCAATCTCAGGTGCATTTCTTTAGGTTGTAGAAAATATGGGCAACAGTCACTTTAGTGAGGTCAGAACAAGAACTGGCTTATTGCTGGTTGCAATATAGGAAGGAGGGTCCTCCAAACATGGATAGTCTCAACACCAAACTAGGCTGTAATCCCTTCTTAATCTCTCATCTTTAAAGGGGCTTGAGGTGTCTTAACAGCCTTTCAGAGACTTATTAATACATCTACTTAACAATTTTCTATTTGCATGCATACATAAGCAATTATCACTTTAAGGTTGTCTGGGCATGTGGAAGGGAGTTTCCTATCCTACCTATGTCCAACAACCAACATCTTCAGGTATACTTTTCAGGAGGGGTGATCCCTGGTCCCCCCTAACCCCTAGGCCCAAAGGTCTTGGAGAGAGACACATATTTCACATTTGCATCCTCATAGGGTAAAAGCCCATGAAGGAAGAGAGAATGGAGGAAGTATTTTATAATTCACCCAGTGTGCAGCACCATGCACCCCAAGGCTACTGATTGGCTAGGTAATTAAAGTGATTCTGGCCATACTTCTCTTCTTGGTCACCATAGTGCACTTACTGTTGCACTCCTGTGACCCAAAAATCAGGTGACAGCAGGCTAATGTCCACTAATGGCTGACATCACAGAGCAGCTCCAGGTTCTGGATGGATCCTGACAATAATGATACCCTGAGCCAGCCACTCCCACCCTCTCTCCAGCCCAGTGCTCCAGTGAGAGCAGAGAATGGTGACTGACAGGCACCACTCTCTGCTCAGAAATGACCAAACATTGAGCGATCAATGGTCAACTGATCGCTCAGTTCTTGGACTTAGAGCCAGCGGGGGACAGCTGCAGAATTACACTGATGCCATTGAGATGAGTATGGATGTCTTTGTTTTTTTCCCACACGTCTCCTTTAATACCCATTTAAAGGAGAAATATGGGTTTGGAGGTTTTTGCTGTTTTATACTACCCTGTTTCCCCGAAAATAAGACCTAGTGTGATTGTCGGTGATGGCTGCAATATAAGCCCTACCCCCCAAATAAGCCCTAGTTAAAGTCCTTGTAGGTCTTATTTTCAGAGTAGGGCTTATTTTCGGGGAAACAGGGTAGGGCTTATTTGGGGGGTAGGGCTTATATTGCAGCCATTACTGACAATCACGCTAGGTCTTATTTTTGGGGAAACAGGGTAGGTGGATACAGCATCGGACTGATGGCTCAGTTCTCACAGATCCCCGAACGGAGAGCTGCTGCCTGTCAATCAGCAGCTCTCCTGCTCTGCTCCTCCACGCTCACTGGAGCACTGAGCTGCGGAGGGGCTGTCTAAGAGACTGCCATCAGTCCAGGCACCTGGCGGATCCAGACTTCCGGACTTCCTGGACTGATCTGTGTGACGTCAGCAGAGAGCGGACTTCAGACCGTTCTCTGCTAAAAACGGGTCACAGGAATGCAAAACGATTTGCACTCCTGTGACCCATAGGAGAAGCCCAGCCAAATGAGCTCAGGCTGGAGTTCTCCTTTAAAACAACAACAAAAAACATGTGAAAGTATAAAACCTCGTACAATGCCTTTAAAGCGAAAATTGACCAAGAGTTTGGTTTTAATTTAAAAAGGATTTTTAAACTACATATAGATGAGTGTCACTGGTTTCCTGAGGTTGGAACTGGTTTGAATGAAAAGGGACATTTTTCGTCATATACTTTATCTGCCTCACAGCTGCTGTTTGCAACAAAGAGAACAGTTGACACAATTGGACCACAAGTGGCATCTTATAGCTCAATATGGAAACCCCTTCAACTGTTAGGAGGTTTGAGATGCTGCATTCCTTAAAGTATTGTGATACTGAGTTTCTAGATCCAGAACGTGAACCTTCGGGATGCGAGAGCTGTATATTATCGAAGCAGCTGTGGCACCCCAGGCATAGATACATATTTGAACAGCTGAAATCTTCAAGATCCAAATACCTACTGGCATAAATTTTAGGCCAGAACTACAGTTATTTACAATGCAATCTCCAACTGGAATTTGATCACACACGCTGAATATATTGGCATGCATGATCCTTAAATAAACAGTGTGTTTGCAGGGAGGCCAAATTTGAAAGGCTTGCATGAACAAATTGCTGAAATGTAAACAGGAAATTTAACACAGAAACTAATGAGACATTTCCTTTAACTATCTTTTAAATTTCCTTTAACTATGTTAACCACTTGAGTCTCAAGGCCTTTTTCTCCCTAAATGCCCCAGAGTCCCAGAGCATTTTGTTAATTTCAGTGATGCCTCTGTTCTGCACATTATACAGTATGTCTGGAAATTATTCACTTTTTCCGCATTTTGTTATGTTACAGCCTTATTCCAAAATGGATTATATTCATTATTTTCCTCAAAATTCTACAAACAATACCCCATAATGACAACATAAAAGAAGTTTGTTTGAAATCTGTGCAAATGTATTATAAATGACCACGCTACTATACAGGCCTGATTGGTAGAGTGCTGCGGAGATGGTTGTTCTTCTGGAAGGTTCTCTCTACAGAGATACGCTTGAGCTTGTCAGTGACCATTGGGTTCTTAGTCACCTCCCTAAGGCCCTTCTCCTCTGATCGCTCCGTTTGGCAGGGCAGTCCGCTCCAGGAAGAGTCTTGGTGGTTCCAAACTTCTTCCATTTACGGATTATGGAAGCCACTGTGCTCATTTGGGACCTTCAATGCGCAAGAAATGTTTCTGTACCCTTCCCCAGATCTGTGCCTCCATAAAATCCTGTCTCGGAGGTCTACAGACAATTCCTTGGACTTCATGGCTTGGTTTGTGCTCTGACATGCACTGTTAACTGTGGGACCTTATATAGACAGGTGTGTGCCTTTCCAAATCATGTCTAATCAACTGAATTTACCACAGATTGAACTCCAATCAAGTTGTAGAAACAACTCAAGAATGATCAGTGGAAACAAGATGCACCTAAGCTCAATTTTCAGTGTCATGGCAAAGGCTGTGAACACTTTTATGTACAGTACATGTCATTTTTTAAATTTTTATCAAATTTGCAAATATTTCAAACAAACTTCTTTCACGTTATCATTATGGAGTATTGTTTGTAGAATTTTGAGGAAAATAATGCATTTAATCCATTTTGGAATAAGGCTGTAACACAACAAAATGTGGAAAAAGTGAAGCGCTGTAAATACTTCATCATACTTACTTGCTCTGTGCAATGGTTTTGTACAAAGCAGGCCCAATTCTCCTCTTCTGAGGTAACCCGCCAATGCTCCTGGCTCCACCTCTTTTGCAAGTGCCCCCATAAGAATCTGCTTCCTCTGGAGGCACTAATGCAGGCTCAATACCGAGCTGTGCTGCTTGCATCTATAGACACAGACAGCGCAGCTCAGGCCTCCCTTCACCTCGTCACAAGATTTTATTGACAACAGCAGGAGCCAATTGCTTCCACTGCTGTCTCTCTGTCCAGTGAGGAGGGAGAGAGCTAAGAGAGCTGATACTCTCGGGTACAGCACTGGATCCAGATCGCGTTTAGGGAAATATAAGGGGAGGCTGGAGATGAATTCTGTGCACAGAAGGTTTTTCACCTTAATACAGAGAATACATTAAAAAAACTTTAAGCGTTTAGAACCACTTTAATTCAGCCATCAGGAGTGAAGATCCTGATGGCTGAATTTCCTGAGTTTGGGAGAGTATGTGACTTATGCCTTCCCACCCACATGACATCTCTTGTTCATAGTGATGAGAGTCCTTAGACTTATATAAGTCAATCAAGACTCAAGGTATCCTCTCTTAACTCCTTGCAGCCAAACAAACAATGGTGAGTGTAGAATAGGTGTGTATGTACAATTGTGGAGGTTGAAAAGATAAAGTAGCTGTTAACCACTTGCCGACCAGCCGCCACAGTTTTACCATGGCAGAATGGCACGGCTGGGCAAAACAACGTTATCTAACGTCGCTTCGCCATGTGGCCCCCTGTTCGCCCACAGAGCCGATGCGAGTGCCCAGCATTCACATTCACCGCCGGGCTCCTGCGATCGCTCAGGGCACACCAAGAACTGGGATCTGTGTGTGTAAACACACAGTTTCCGGTTCTCTGAGGGGAGAAGAGTAAGATCGTCTGTTCATACAGAGTATGAACAGCAATCTGTCATCTCCCCTACACAGTCCCTTCCCCCTTCAGTTAGAACACACACTAGGGAACACAATTAACCCCTTGATCGCCCCCTAATGTTAACCCCTTCCCTGCCAGTGACATTTTTACAATAATCAATGCATTTTTATAGCACTGATCGCTGTATAAATGCCAATGGTCCAAAAAATGTGTCAAAAGTGTCTGACGTGTCCGCCATAATGTCGCAGTCCTGATAAAAAACGCAGATCGCCGCCATTACTAAAAAAAAAAAAAATTAATAATAAAAAATGACATAAATCTATCCCCTATTTTGTAGACGCTATAACTTTTGCACAAACCAATCAATATACGCTTATTGCAATTTTTTTACCAAAAATATGTAGAAAAATACATATCGGCCTAAACTGAGGAAAAAAAATAGTTTTTTTTAATATTTTTTGGGGGGATATTTATTATAGCAAAAAGTAAATAATATTGCGTTTTTTTTCAAAATTGTCACAGTTTTTTTGCTTATAGCGCAAAAAATAAAAACCGCAGAGGTGATCAAATACCCCCAAAAGAAAGCTCTATTTTTGGGAGAAAAAGGACGTCAATTTTGTTTGGGTGCAACGTCACACGACCGCGCAATTGTCAGTTAATGCGACACAGTACCGAATCGCAAAAAGTGAGGGGGGTAAAATCTTCCGGGGCTGAAGCAGTTAATGATATTTTGTTTGCTAAAGCATTGTGTATCAATTGTCATTTTTTATATGAAAATACTTATTTTCCCTTTTTTTAATCCTTTCTTGCATCTCAGCACTGCTCTTTGCAGCTGCTTTTTGTCGTCATGCACTTCAACAATGAATGCAGTGGCATTTTTTAGGAAAGGTTTCCTGTTTGTGTCAGCAGTAGACCTTACCTGCATAATGGGTTTAGACACACCACCAAGTATTTGAACAAGGACCTTCATGGCAGGATAACCTTGTAATACTTGTATTTTTTTTAATCGCGTGAAATGACATTAATGTGTTAAATATTGGGTTTACATATATTTTAAGGGCTGGCTGTTGATGTGCGAAAAGGAAAGATTTACTTGACTCTGTCCACTGTATTAAAATGAGGAATAATCCTCTTATTTTTAGGATATGTGATGGATTGAGACACGTGAATACTTTCTGTTCTAACAAGGCTTTACTTTGCTACATAGTGTTTGAATAACAAATTGTATGTTTTGCAAAGGAAAAGCAATTTCGGTGAAATTTTGCCCGAAGCAGAAACTCTCATCTCCTGTTCCATTTTTCAAAAAATGTATTTAGAATTTTTTTAGGGGGAAAGGGTGTACATATGTTATTTCATTTCATTAGTTGTTCTTTGTGTAGCACACCCCGTAGGCACTGCTGATGAAGTTGGATCCCCCACTCCTGCACAGCCAGGCACACCGAATTTTCACAGGCAGAGAATAGTCCGTGACTTTGTTTTTAATGCCCCCTTGACTTTAGCAAATCTTCAGCAACAACTTCAGATACCGTATATACTCGAGTATAAGTCGTTCTGAGTATAAGTCGAGACCCTAATTTACCACAAAAAAATGGGAAAAACTTATTGACCCAAGTATAAGACGAGGGTGAGAAATGCACAGCTACTGTAAGTGGAAAAGAGGGTCAACAATGCCCATCTGCAGCTGTATACCTCCCTGTGTCCTGTGCATATGTGTCATGTGTCATGTGCATATGTGTCATGTGTATATGTACCTGTGTCATGTACCTGTGTCCTGTGTATATGTGCATGTACCTGTGTCCTGTGTATCTGTCATGTGTATATGTACCTGTGTGCATGTGCATGTGTCTGTGTTTGTGTGTGTGTATCCTACCTGTGTCCTGTGCATCCTCCATGCGCCGCTCTGCACCGATCACCGTGTAGTATTCGGCGGCCATTCACTGTTCAAAAGCCGCGCCGCCTCCTCGTCCAAAAAACTCAATTTCCCAGCAGTCAGCGGTCAGCCAACCATGGACATTCTCTCATCCTCATACCACGGATGAGGATGAGAGAATGTCCGTGATAGGCTGTACACTGACTGCCTATCACAGACAAGGAGGCGCGGCTTTTAAACTGTGAGATCCGCTCCCGAGTGCTATGTAGCACACGCTGGCCGCCGTCTGCCTGCATGACACGCTGATCATGTAGGCAGACGGCGGTGACTCGTGTATAAGTCGAAGGGGACACTTTCAGCCCCAAAAAAGGGGCTGAAAAATTCGACTTATACAAGAGTATATACGGTACATCTTCCTATATACAGTTCCCTCTACTTTCCTCTTGCACACACTTGCTTGAGTGGCTCCAGTTGAATCACTATTAGTTAATCTGACAGGCTCTCAGTCAGATTTAGAAATGGCCCTTTATGGGCAGGGACTCGCAGCCCCTTGTTGTGTAGCAAAAAAAAACACAGTGAACAGCTTGTACTTCTCTTCTGTGGCTACTGATCCCAGCACTACCTCTTCAGGCATTGCCAACCCACCCGGTTGCAGCTGCCCCTTTCACTAGCCCTCCAGGCTAACTCTCCACAAGCCCTCCAGACTGACTCTTCATCAGCCCACCCAGCTGACTCTCACCAGGAGATCTCCTAGAGAAGAATGAAGACTTAAGCACACCGCTGTCTTCAGGGAGACTGGCTACATGTGGCAGTCTCCCCCCTTGTAAGTCCCCAGCAGTGCTGATCTACTCACGCTGTCCTCCTTTGTTCCCGTGCCCCCAGAAAGGGTTTCCTTCCATGTGTTATGGCAGGTTCAGCAGTGTGTAGTCTAGCAAGGAGGATTTCTTTTTCTAAGGTTAGAGAAGACCTGTCAACTGGTTGAAGGGCACACGTTGTGGGATTTTTTCTTCCCTGTGACATTCTAGTGTCTGTAGCACTTTGCCTATTTCTCAATAGGCACAAACATGGAAGTTTGCCTGATCTGATCTTAAGTGTTTGTGCAATAATAATAAGTTATAAGAAAGGACATCTGGTAGTTAAATGGAACAGCCTGGGACAGTTAATGTCTACTGTTTATAATCACATGTAGTCATTTTGGAGATAAAACCATAGTAAGTGTCAGTAAGAGTCAGTAAGTGTTCATCCCTTGTATGATGTCACTCCTAAGTGCACCAGGACCCTGTGTTGGACACTTGTGGCAGCCAGTGGGCAGCGCTCCTGTCATTAGAGTCCGGGCCCTGTAGACCAGACCCTCCCATACTACTGAGCAGACAAAAACACACTGTATGTTGTTTTTTTTTTTACAAGGCTTTTTAATTAGTTAAAAGAGACTGGGTGGGAAGGAAATTTTGATTTCTCCCTGCAGATTAGCTTTTTGTGACTCAAACCTCTAGGTATATATAGTAATGATTTCATTGCCCTACCCACTCTCCTGAAATGACCAATAACCCTTTTTTTTTTTTTTCGGACATGCATTGGAATCAAAGGGACAAATACAGTAAGTCACTACAAGAAATTTTACATAGATCAATTACATAGTGGAGTGTCAAAATCTTTTGATATCCATTTTAATCTTTGCACATGGAAATGTTTATCTCTTGGTCAAATACATTTTGCTGGCAGCAACAACAGAGGCTAGTGCAGACAGTGTTTCCCTATGGAGCAACAAAAGCTAGCGGTCAATGCAGCAAGAGAACTCATTAAGGAGAAGAGTTAGCGTTTCAAAGAGCTCGCTGAACAGCAGGGACCAAAAACACCCACAGGTATAACAGACAGGGTCAAAAAGGCTGCAGCATTACTTTAAGGAGCATAGTTACAATTTTAAAGTGATTAAAAAGATATACATTATTAATGAGATATCATGGCTTGGATTGCATCTTTGGTTCACAGACATAAATTTGGGTCCTTGCTGAAAAAGATGTAGGAGTTTATGGCACAATCACTTTAAATAAATTAAGGGAGAATAAAATGACACAATTAATTTACTAATTGTATTTCGGGAGAAACAATGTTTTTAAAGACCTGTTTTTAAACACCAATAAACTGAGAGAACAAGCTGTCCCATACAAAACAGGTATTTTATACATATAGTCAATTCACTTTTATATAATCCAAATTAAAGGGCTTTACCATTATATACTGAAGGTACCCTTGGGAGTTTGGCTGTGCTGAATTCACCTGGTCAGTGGATAATTGGTAACAACAATGAATAAAGGTGGCGCTTACAGTAATAAAACAAGTAGTGGATAATTGTTACATAAAGATAATACTGGCACCATAAACATCTGATTAGTGCATAAACATACTGTTCCTGCACAGTTTGTAATAGCATGCATGTTAAGCTGCAATTGTTTTTATGAGCAATTTTTTTATTGATATTTTTGGTTGACATCCCATAGTACAATGTAATATTAACATAAAAACGTACACACAGGTCGGACTTGATGGACTTGTGTATTTTTTAAACCTCACTGGCTATACTATGCTATGTCTTTGGGCACCATCATGGAACTTATATGCAATCTGATCATTGGTTAGAGTTTGCTGCTTTAGACCTGTAATTCTTTAAAAAAAATAATTTTGTAAAAGAAGCTCCTCTTTAGTAACTGCTAAAACTGCCGCTGTTCTGTTGAACTTATGCAGGTGTACCAGTTGCTTCCCACCTACTGTGTGCTTAGTGGGAGGGCGTGCCTGCTATAAATGCATTATAATGCTCAGTGTTGCCATAAGAGAAAAATTGCCAGGAAAGACTCTATTTGGTCAAATCCTAGGGCCCATTAATATCTAATAGAGCACAGACTGGGTGGGATGAAAAAAAAAAATTGTAGCCAGGTGCTGGGCTACAGCAATGCAAAGAAGGAGACATTACCTGTTATTCTTCTCTCCCTCTACTGAGATAACTGATGTTATGCTGCACCAGCAAGCAGGGGAAGTGCTAAGCCAAGCAGGCCCACTGCCAGGGCTGGGCTTAGCCCTTCCTTTTCAGAGCCCTGTGCTCAGTTGTCGGTTAATTGCCAGTATTCTTCATTCCACAGTGACTCACTTGGTCTTCATTTCCTGCTTGTCATCTAGCCCTGATGGCTATTTAAACTGCCCGGATCAGAGCTCCTGTGCCTTTGCCTGGTCAACATATCCAGATACTCTCTGCTATGTTTTCCTGTTAAAGATTCTTGCATGGCTGACTTCCCTTCTGGTTCCTGATCCTGGTTACTGCCTCTACTATGCTGATCTCTGGATTCCTGTTTCACTGGCTTGTTCTGACTACACGCTTTGGTTACCAAACCCTGGCTATGTTTTGACTACGTTTGCTCTGTTTGTACCATTTTATTAAAAAGTGTGATTTTTACTGCACTTCTGTCTCAGTCTGATTCATGGTTCCTGAAACCCATAGACTTCTATGCAGAGTGCTGAGAATCCTTAGAGTTGTAGCTTGAGATGGCAGCCATTCAATGGGCCCGACTGACTCCTTACACTACACAGATCCCAGTAGGCACTTTGCAGGAAAGTTCCTCCTCTTAACTATGAGAAATGAAGACTCCTGGGGGCAGCGCAGAACCACACACATTACAGTGCCTGCACTGCTGCGACAGGGAGACTGGAGCATCCACTGACCCTCTGCTTTACAATGCTGACACTACTAGCAGGGACTGAGCCACTTTGAGCATAACACCAAGTGTACCCAATTTATACTGCACTCTATACCACACTTATTCCAAACCTAGACTGCACCTATACCAACCCGCAATATACCGAACCTGTGTTGAGACTATACTATACCTATACTGTACCTAGGTTAACTGGGACTGTCGTTAAGTGCACCAACACTCTTAAAGGGTCCCAATGATAGCCGGCAGAAGAACATCTCAAAGGTCTTCCTAATAATTATTTGTTCCCCTGTTCCCCATTCTCCCACCGCTAACATCATCCTTTCCTTTTGGACAGTGCATACCCAGTTGGTCTAAGACTAGAATCGCTGCCATGAATGCGCTCTGGAATTATAGTTTCAGCACTTGATTCACTACTGCACTTGGGATAGCCTTGCTACTGTTCATGCTAATCTGGACGCCAAATGTCATCTTATACCTAGTCCCTACCGTTAATCACTTTGTATGCTAAATTGTATTATTGTCATTGTTAATCCATTTTTTGCTTGCCTACTGTAGTCACCAACAATATTGAGTGACAGTATATTAAGTTTGCCTTTACTATCTGGTTTGGTACCTGTTTTCTTTAATATAGTGCTATTACTGGGTACTAAGTAATACTTTCATTGATTTCCTCTGGTATTGTAGCTTTGTGCACTCAACCTGGTATGTCAGAGGAGCTGAGGATTTTGTGAAGGTTGAGGCAAAGAACAAAGGGCCCATCCTAATTAGCTGCTCCTATGGGGGTAGTGCTACACACAGTGGTGGCTGGTGCTCAAAATTTGGGGGGGGAGCAAACAAACTGAAAAATTCTGAAAAAAACCCCATCAATTGTAGCCTCACTGTACCATCAATTGCAGCCACTGTGCCATCAAACGCAGCCACTGTGCCATATCAAATGCTACCAGTGTGCCATATCAAATGCTGCCAGTGTGCCCCCCACCCGCCATCTGCACTTACCCTGTCTCGGTGGGACAGCTCCTCAATGTTTTCTCCTGTCCTCTATTCCCGTTCTCTGCTCTGATTGGACGCCTGATAGGCGTCCAATCACAGGGCCTGTCATTTCAGCCAATCAGGTGACCGGTAACAGATCTGAGCACCTGATTGGCGGACAGGCGGTTTAGTGTTAGGAAAGCGAATATTCATTCGCTTTTCTAACACAGCTGAGTGACCCGCATGGCGCTCGCAGGTCATCTTTTTTGACACCTATTAGAGCCTATGGCTCTAATCATGTGCTTCAAAAACACCCCCTGCCACTGTAATTCAGGTGCCCGGTGGCCAAAAAGGGGCCGGGTGCCTGAATAGGGGATGGTAGCAGCGGCCATAGATAGATTCATGCAATGCATGAATCTTTCTATTAGTGCTAGAGGGGGTGGCAGGAGAGAAAGAGGGGCGCCCGCGAGCCCTTATGGATTCACCGCCACTGGCTACACACACATATATATATATATATATATATATATATATATATATATATATATATATATATAAGCAGTTACAGTTAATGGAGTATCTGGTTGACGAGTTCTAATTGCACACAAACTGGTTGCAGCCAATCAGACGGCTTGAATGCCGCCATAGCGCCATAGCACAGAGTGTTGCTGTGCCCAGAGATGGCATTTAGCCTCTAAACGCAGGAAACTATCCACACCTATGCAACCATATAAGTGTAGCCTTAAGTCTCATACACATGGTAAGAAAATCAGAAGGGGATTGTCGCTTGACAGGCTGTTGGCTGAAGTTCTTACCATTAGTACGCTCCTTTCAACAATTGTTTTCCAATTTTCGGCCAACAAATGTTGGATGACAGGCTAGTAAATCTTTGTCAAACGACAGCTCCACGTCAGATTTTCAGATGGTCAGTACACAAATCCGTCACAAAAAAGTCAAAAGTACAAACACGCATGCACAGAATCAATACACACCAAACACAAAATTAGCAGAAGGAGCGCAAAGGGTGGCGCTCAAGAGCTGAAATTCCTCCTAGTACGTCACTACATTCGCATTTGTGGCATGACAATTTATGTAACGTTAGTATGCAAGGCAAGATCCTGGCACACACCCTTTTGACAAAAATCAGACGCTTGGTTGTCCAACATTCGTACGGTGTGTATGAGGCTCTACACTACTGATTTTCTCTACATCAGTTTAACAAGGATTGTTGACTAGGGATGGGTGAACGGTTCGGCCCGAGCATAAGTTCGGGCCGAACTTTCGCTGTTCGGACGTTCGGCGATTAGCCGAACAAACGGGTCATTCGAACGTTTGAACAATGCATTGCGGTGCTGAACAGTGCATTGCAAGCCCTGATTGGCTGAAGCAGTGAAAGCTTCAGCCAATTAGGGCACAGAGCACTGTCAGAGTCATGATTGGACACTGTCATCATGACTTTATCCAATCATGGCTCATTCCTGCCCCACAGTATAAAAGAATTCTTTCAATGGCAGCCATTTTCAGTGTGATTTTGGCGTGGAGAGAGATAGAAAAGGGCTCTGTTCAGTGCTATTAGTTAGTGTGCTATACTGTGCTATTTTGCTTCAATTGTCAGTGAGAATAATAGTTTAGTGTCAGTCTAGGGATAGTTTGAGTGTAGTGAGGAGGACCATCATTCAGCTTTGCATAGTGTGCAGCTAGAGTAGGGACAGCTCAGATAGTTTCACTGTAGTGTAGTGAGACCGTGTCAGTAATCTTTACATTAGTGTATAGCTAGAGTAGGGACAGTTCAGATAGCGTCAGTGTAGTGACAGTTGAACACTGTCTATTTGATTGTGTTACTGCCAGTTTAACGCCATTTACTTCTGTGTGCGTTACTGCCAGTTTAACGCCATTTACTTCTGTGTGCGTTACTGCCAGTTTAATGCCGTATAGTTCTGTGTGCATTACTGCCAGTTTAACGCCATATCGTTTTGTGTGTTACTGCCAGTTTAACGCCATTTACTTCTGTGTGTTACTGCCAGTTTAACGCCATATAATTCTGTGTGCGTTACTACTAGTTTAACGCCATATAGTTTTGTGTGTTACTGCCAGTTAAACGCCATTTACTTCTGTGTGTTACTGCCAGTTTAACGCTATACAATTCCGTGTTCATTACTGCCAGTTTAACGACATATAGTTTTGTGTGCGTTACTGCAAGTTTAACACCATATAGTTCTGTGTGCGTTACTGCCAGTTTAACGCTATATAGTTCTGTGTGCGTTACTCCTAGTAAAAATCCATATAGTTCTGTGTGCGTTACTGCCAGTTTAACGCCATATAGTTCTGTGTGCATTAGTGCCAGTTCAACGCCATATACTGTAGTTTTGTGTGCGTTACTGCCAGTTTAACGCCATATAGTGCTGTGTGCATTACTTCCAGTTTAACGCCATATAGTTTTGTGTGCGTTACTGCCAGTTTAAGGACATATACTTCTGTGTGCGTTACTGCCAGTTTAACCCCATATAGTTCTGTGCACTTTACCGCCAGTTTAACTCCATATATTTTTGTGCATTACTGCAAGTTTACCGCTATTTACTTTTGTGTGCATTACTGCCAGTTTAACGCCATATAGTTCTGTGCGTCACTGTACGTTTGGCACATAATATTGCAGTATATTATAGTGTATCCATGGAGTGTGTCTGTGAAGTGTGAGTACTCAAATTACAGTACACCAAACACCTCTTTACATTGATTAAAGTGCATCTACGTACAGATTTCAACTTCCTCTTTACATTTGCTTATAAGCTCCATCCACTCCCTCCCAATAATGTCTGGGAGGACAAGGAGAGGTAGATGTTCCCTTGGCACTGTAAGGGGGCCAGCAACAAATGTGTCCACAGGCAAAGGTGGACGTGGTGGTCAGTCCTCAGGCAGGGCATCATTTCCTCTGTTTAGTGAGTTTGCCCGTGCTATCCAGCCACAGCATGCATCCTCCTCATCCTCTGTCATGCAAGCAGAGACAAGTGTGCAGTCCCATGCAGTTGCCAGAGTGGATAAACCTGCCTCCTTGTCCACATCTATTCCTGCCATAGCCCAACATCAGCCATTGAGGAGTCAGCTGAGTTATTTGACCACAGCGTCAGGCACTTGGTTCTTGATGATGCCCAGCCTTTACTGGATTCAGATGATGGTTCTGAGGTTGAGAATGACAGGAACATGAGCTTAGAGAGAGGGAGGAACACTGGTAGACAAATTGGCATTTATGTCCCCCAAGCCGCAGCGTATTGCCAAGTTGTCTCCAGTGGTAATGATGGAGATGGAGGAGATGGAGATGATGATGAGGAGGTTACTGATGCGACTTTGGTGCTAGATAGAGCAGAGGAGGAAACTAAAGGTGAGGTGGCACAACCCCAAGAATGAGTAGAGAGCAGCCACCCTATTCCATCACATTCTGCAGCTGTTATCTCCCAGCCCGCTCCCCACAGCTAAGTTGCCTGGGCCTTTTTCAGCACATCTGCAGCAGATCACACTGTTGCTATCTGCAAACTGTGTCCCAGGCACATCAAAAGTGGCAAGAACACCAACCATTTGGGTACCACATGCTTAACAAGGCATTTAACGTCCAACCACTCAGCCCGTTGGCAAGAGCACCTAAAAGCCACACAAAAGGGACACAAATATGTCCCTCCTCCTCCTTACCCACTTCAGTCTGCCCCTGCTATACCTAGTCATTACCTCTCAGTAGCCTCCACTGACAGGGATGATGGTATAGCACAGGGTGTCCCAGGTCCTAGCAGCACATCTGCCAGCAGCACACCACCATCTGTAGACTGTAGCTGGCACATTTCTCTGCCCCATCTGCTGCAGGTGAAAAAACAATATAGTCCCTGTCACCCACGTTCTCAGCGTCTAAATTCAAGCTTGTCAAAGCTGTTGGCTCTCCAACTTCTGTCTTTCAGCCTGGTGGATTCTTCCCCCTTCCGTGAATTCGCATAATGTGCTGTACCACAATGGCAGGTTCCCATTACTATTTTTCACGTAAGGCCTTTCCATCTCTCTACCATCACATGGAAGGGCATGTTCTGGCATCATTGAGCAAGGCAGTCAGCAGTAAAATCCACCTTACTGCTGACACATGGTCCAGCAAGCATGGACAGGGTCGATATATTTTGTTCACAGCACACTGGGTAACGCTGCTTGCAATTCGGATGCAGGACAGAGCTCGGTGCTGTAGCTTGTTGTGCCCCCATGTCTCCATACAGCTGGTGGTAATGATGCCAGACCTGTGAGCTCTACCCCCTCCTACTCCTCCACCACCTCCATGCCCTCCTCTGCAGAATTGTCCTATGAACATCAGGTACCCCCTAAGTGTTTAAAGGGCTATTTCCAGAGTCAGGCTAAAAGGTGCCATGCAGTGCTTCAGCTGATGTGTTTAGGGGACAGGAACTACACCGGAGCAGAGATTCTTGCAGCTCTGCAGGAACAGGCCCAGAGGTGGTTCACACCATGCCAGCTGGAGCCAGGAATGGTGGTGTGTGATAATGGCTCAAACCTCCTGTATGCCCTTAGACAGGAAAAGTTGACACATGTGCCATGCCTGGCACATGTCCTCAATTTGGTGGTGCAGCATTTCCTAAATACGTACCCAGGGTTGCAAGATGTGCTAAAGCTGGCCAGAAGAGTCTATAGCCATTTCAGGTGGTCATACACAGCCAGTGCTCGGTTGGCTGAAATTCAGCGGGAAATCCACCTGCCCGTAAACCGCCTGATTTGTGACATGCCCACCAGGTGGAACTTTGTCAATGCTGCAGCAGTTATACATACAGCAGAGGGCTGTCAATGAGTACCTGTGCGAATGCGGCACGATGACAGGCTCAGGCCACCTCAGCTTTTTTTCCCCACGCCAATGGCTGATCATTAAGGATGCATGCACTGTATTGTCACCATTTGAGGAGGCCACAAGGATGGTGAGCCATGACAGTGCATGCATCAGTGACACAATCCCTGTTGTGTTCCTGCTGGAGCAGACTCTGTGTGGCATTATGGACAGGGCACTGGAGGCAGAGCAACAGGAGGAAGAGGAGGACTTCCTTTCCTCTCAAGGCCCACTTTATCCAGACACCATCATTCCTATGTCACAGAACACACAGGAGGAGAGAGGGGGGGGGGATGAGGAGGAGGATTCTGGCATTTTCATAGGCTTCAAAGAAAAGGAAGACATGCGATGGCTTTACAACACCAGGACCCTTGGGAGTAGTATGTGGCTGGGAGGAGGAAGTTCCAGATTCTGTTATCCTGAGTGACCCCGATGAGTCTGCTTCTCAAGCCTTGGCAAATTTGAGGTGCATGGGCAATCTCATGCTTCAAAGCCTGCGAAAGGACCCAAGAATACGTGGCATAAAGGAGAAGGATGATTACTGGTTGGCAACCCTCCTTGACCACCGTTATAAGGGGAAGGTCTCAGAACTCATCCCGTCCTCACAGAAAGTGCAGAAGATAAAATCTCTTGAGGACACGTTAAAGAGGATTTTATTGAACGTTTTTCCTGACTCCAATAGGTTACAGTGTCATGGAAAACGTCGTTTTGAGTCTTCTGTTGGTCAAGAGAGGAGCGTTGGAGAAGGCGTCTGCCTAAGTGAGGCATTTCAGAATTTTTTTAGTCCTCGCCGCCCAGGGCTGTCAGCTTCCACATCCCATCGGCAGCATCTGCATCACATGGTGGACAATTACCTTGGGGCCAAAACAGAGATGGAGAGCTTTCCAGCTGACAATCCACTGACTTACTGGGCCATGAGAATAGACCACTGGCCAGAACTTGCCCAGTATGCTATTGAGTTGTTGGGCTGCCCTGCATCCAGCATGCTTTCAGAACGGCAATTAAGTGCTGCAGGAGGTTTTGTTACTGATCATAGAACACGTCTGTCCACAGACTCCGTGGACCATTTGACTTTAATAAAAATGAATCAGTCCTGGATTACTAGCTATGAAGCCCCTGATGCCGATGTCACTGATTAAGTCTTTTTGGGATGTGGAATCTCTGCAGGACTTTGAGGCTGCCTAGCTTTGAGGGTGTTCAATCATTTCATCTGGAAGAATATTTTTGGTATAGGTTTCATGGGCACAACTAACCCAAAGACCAATTTTTCAGCACCTGTTTGACAGATGCATATCATTGCAATTTTTTTTTGCCTTCATCAAGAGCACCTCTATAGGGTTACGGTGGGATTTTTTTTTACAGCAAGGCCAATTCTTGCTTTCATCAAGATTACTTCTATAGGGTTACGGTGGGAAGGTGCCACTGACACCCAAAGACCAATTTTTCCGCAGCTGTTTGGCAGGTGAATATCATTGCAATTTTTTACAGCAAGGCCAATTCTTGCTTTCATCAAGATTACTTCTATAGGGTTACGGTGGGAAGGCGCCACTGACACCCAAAGACCAATTTCTACGCACCCGTTACTTCTATACAAAGTCAAAGTGACACCAGAATGTATCCAAAAGAACTCTAATATTGTTCCCAGTGCACTACATTGTAGCCTCATCATACACACTGGCTCCCCAGCTGTTGCTGAACAAAATAAAGGCAGCTTGCAGGGAAAATTTCATTTTTTTGGGCTTTATAAATGCAATTATTGCTGCAGCAGATTCTAGACATGGTACAGATCTGCCACTTTACAGGTAGATTAAGGGGACCTCCCAGGCACTATATTGGAAGAAGTTTTTAGGCTTTCACTTTAAAAATAAAAAAATCACTGCTCATTTAAAAATGACGTTTATCACAAACTTTTTTTTTATTGATACATGTCCTCCAGGGCAGGACCTGGACCCCTATAAGCATTGTATGCCCAATTACTTGAATATAACCCTTCAAAATGGGCACTTTTAAATTGTGACGTTTGGGTCCTATTGACTTTAATAGGGTTCGTTATTTGGGTCCGAACTTTTGCGGTGATCGGAAGTTCTGGTGCGAACCGAACAGGGGTTTATTCGGCCCATCCCTATTGATGACTGCTCAAATTGACACACAAATAGACACTAGAGAGAATACCTAAAAATACATAGATTATTCACCATCGTGTCTCAGCATTCAAGTACCATGTGTGTGTCATGGCCAAATTTACTTTCCCATAAACTTTGCAATATTAACACCAAATACATCCCATGGTAAAACTATGCTATCATTTCCCTTTAAGATTTAGTAGCTCTTTATAAAAGATATTCACATTTAGACTATAATATTCTGTTTATCATTTGGATGCAGAACTGAAATGGGTTATAACTGCTTGTTTTTCAGAATTGATCTGGCAAACAAAATTTATATCTGTTATTGGTCTTATAGGAGCTTCACTGATGTGAAAGTCTTGCAATATCTTCCCAGGAGCAGTGAAAATGTTCCAGCATCATAAAACGGCAAGTTATGATGTGGAGTGACAAAAACCCCCGGAGCCGCATTCCTCTCATCATCCGGTCAGTGTTACATTTGGCGGCACAGCCAGGGATCTCGAAACTGGCTGATGTTCTCTAACGACACAGCTGGGAGCATTTATAAAAGTAAACAAAAAAGTATATCTGATCGCCCTCTTTTTATCTATTGAAATTACATATAAGTGGCCGGGGAAAACATGTATTTAATTTGTCTGCTGAAAGCTATAAGTGAAGTGTGGCTTTCAGCAATGAGAACTAAACAAGGTGAACATGGGGTGAATGCAAACGTTACTCCTTCAAACACTTGCTAGTGCGAACAGCTGAATTTAAAGCATTTGTGTCTGGAAAGACAAAATATGACCAGGTGCATAGTTATGCACAGACGGACAATTCCTATTAGCCAGACCCGTTGTCAAGAAAGACAAAGTGTACCCAGGCAGTTAGCCAGACCCATGCTCGTGCGAATGAGCGCCCACGTGTGGGCTCCAGCGTGCCTGCCCGCCCTTCACTAGAGTGGCGCCAACTGGGCAATTTAAATACTGCTGCTGCTCTAGGACTTTGCCTTACGCTCTACAGTGTTCTGCTACCTGTTCCTGTGCTTGATCTTCTGTTGCCGCTCTGCTATCTGTCTGACCATGCTTGAACTCTACCTAAACGAACCTCTGGCATACTCTTTGACCACGTCCCTTCCTGATCCTTCTGCCTATCTGCTTACCATTGCCAACTCCAGCCTGAACCTGACTACTCTTCTGACTGCTGCTCTGTTCCTGACGTGCCTACTAGTTACCGACCTGGCTTGTCTGACCCTGCTCTTTGTCTAGCCTGTGGAGGCTATGCCTACCCCTGCAGCCTTCCAAGTACCTGCTGTCTGCCACCTTTCAGCCTGCCAAGTGCTGACCTGTCAGCCACCAAGTGCCTGCTGACTGTCTTCCAGCCTGCTGCATCTGCTGCCCTGCGTCATGATTCAGCCTGCATCCAAGTGCGTACTGACCTCTCATCTGCAGCCATCATCACCAGAACTGACAGGCACTTGTGCCACTCCAGGCCCTTGTGCCTCCTGTTACTTTATCAGGGGTACCGAGCTGGAGGTGTAAGAGATCACCTTCCTCTCCACGTTAGGCTCTATCACCAGGTACATGACAGTATGTAAACAATAACAATGAACTTCCCTTATTTACTGCCTTTTGGTCTGTTAAACGTACCTTTG
Source organism: Lithobates clamitans (assembly GCA_037952925.1). Taxonomy (NCBI): domain Eukaryota; kingdom Metazoa; phylum Chordata; class Amphibia; order Anura; family Ranidae; genus Lithobates; species Lithobates clamitans. The sequence continues at coordinate 295,416 of JBBGZY010002849.1, forward strand.
AAAATGTTTTTATATATTTTCAAGTGCAAAAAATGCCTATAAGAAAAAAAAAAAATCATATAAGAAAGTCAGAGCTATCCAGTGTCCTGTTATCCTATACCTGTATGAGGAGCTTGGGACAACAAGAGTGGTCCACTGCACAATTCCCATGTGAGCAACCCTGGAGGTGGAACTAAATTTGGGAGTGCTGGTATTAGACAAGTACAAGTACAGTGGGTAGGGCACACAGAATATACCAAGTTCAGTTATGAGTGAGTCGGGTCACAAGCTTAGTTTGGTAATAATCAATCAAGAAGGCTCCAAATCATAGGCAGGATAAAGATCAGGGGAAAGTAAAGGTTGGTGATGTGCACCACACATAGCATTTTGCTTTTAGGACAAAAAGTAAAATTTTGGTCTCATCTGACCAGAGCACCTTCTTCCACGTTTGCTGTGTCCCCCACATGGCTTCGCAAACTGCAAACAGGACTTCTTATGGCTTTCTTTCAACAATGGCGTTCTTCTTGCCACTCTTCCATAAAGGCCATATTTGTAGAGAGCACGACTAATAGTTGTCCTGTGGACAGATTCTCCCACCTGAGCTGTGGATCTCTGCAGCTCCTCCAGAGTTACCATGGACCTCTTGGCTGCTTCTCTGATTAATGCTCTCCTTGCCCGGCCTGTCAGTTTAGGTGGACGACCATGTCTTGTATCTCTGTATTTATACTGAGATCAAATTACAAACAGGTGAACTCTATTTACTAATTAGGTGACTTCTGAAGGCAATTGGTTCCACTACATTTTAGTTAGGGATATCAGAGTAAAATGGGCTGAATACAAATGCACACCACACTTTTCACATATTTATTTGTAAAAAATGTTGAAAACCTTTTATCGTTTTCCTTCCACTCCATAATTATGTGCCACTTTGTGTTGGTCTATCACATACAATTCCAATAAAACACGTTTACGTGTTTGGTTTTAAAATGACAAAATGTGGAAAATTTCAAGGGGTATGAATACTTTTTCAAGGCACTGTATGGAGGAGTTCCCACCTCCCATAGTTCCTGATCAAAAAAGAGGACCTGTTTCCTGCTGTTACGCACACTACTTGGACAATTGCAGTCCATTCAATTAAACAACGAGGTTCAAATTCACAATTGCTCTACTTTAAAGCACACCTGATTGTAACAAAATCTCTAAAACCAGTGTCCTCACTGTATATAAGGCACCCTCCCCACTGTACTGCCCACACTTCAGTGCCCACACCCACCCAAAAAGGTTTCCTCTTCTATCCGCTGCCATAATCCCCACAGGTTCCCATGCGAAGATCTGTATAAACACCATTATTCCATGAAATTGGATCGTCACACTGTTTTCCATAACCCCCATGTAATAGCATTCAGGGCCTGTTTATTGGATGCTCAGGCACCAGGTACTGCATTGTAGGAAGACAGGGAATATCCTATAGCTAGAAGCAACAGAATTTTTCAGCAAGGCAGTAGCAGCAATCAGACTGGCAATTGAAGCAGTAATCATAGAGGCAGATGACAAAAGTGAGTATTAAAGTATAACTAAAGGTTAAACTTTTTTTTTTCATTTTGGATAGAGTAAAGGAGGGTTATAACCCCTGTCAGTTTTATTTTTTGCCAGCTGTGCTTTAAAGGGAAGATTTTTCATCACGTCCTGTTCCATAGCCCTGGGTTCACACTACAACGCGCTGCGGATCGCATACGAGCGCTGTTCCCCGTTTCAGGGACGAATCGGGCCGATTCTATGCCTGAATTCGGCCCTGAAATGGAGCCAAAGATGCTCAACGTTTTTGTGCAGTGCGCTCCGCAGCCGCCCCGGAGATATGTGAACCGGCTCCATAGGGAGCCAGTCACATGCTCCTGCTATGCGAATTAGATGCGGGGAAACGCACATCTAATTCGCATAGGTGTGAACCCGGGCTAAAACAGGAAGTGAGAGGAAATTCCTCCAACGCGAAGATCCCAGATTGTCACCAGGGTAACTAGAACCAGTGTTCCCATTAGAAGATTTCCCCTCTAATACTGTTCTGATGTCAAGCCAAAATCTGAGATTTTTTTACATTCACTTTGATAATAACAGTAAACAAGACAAATAGAGAAGATGAATCTCTTTATCGGGGGCACAAACAGCAATAAAAAAATCACAAGTGTTCCAATCCCTCTCCACTCTATTAAAAAAAAAAAAACACTTTAAAGGGGAACTAAACCTTTTCCCACTTTCCAGAAGTGTTTGCCATAATGTATGTCCAGCATAGTTTTACATTATGGACCACTTATCTTGCAAAATGGCCTCTTCAAGCAATGTGACATCTGCAGTCCTCTACCCTGTTGTCGTCTTCTTCCGAAACCCTCTGTTTTTTCTGTTGGCTGGGCTGGTATGCCTAACTCCTTTGCATATGCACAATAGTTACAATCCTAGCACCTAGCACTTTCTTCCATTTTTTTAAAGAAGGCATATTAGTATTGTATACTGAGCAGTACATGCAGTGCTGGAAGTGTACAATTAGTAAAGTAATGCTAGCTGGCAGGAGAGGAATTTTTTTGGCAAAGAAGACATACTGAGACTCTTCTATCATAAATACCTACTTGATAGCAATTTTTAGTATTACAACTGTAATTTCACTCTTATGCCCTGTACACACGGTCGGAAAAAGTGCGATCGGATTGTGTTGGCGGAAATTCGGATCGTGTGTGGGCTCCATCGGACTTTTTCCGTCGGAATTTCCGACACACAAAGTTTGAGAGCAGGCTATAAAATTTTCCAACAACAAAATCCGATCGGTTAAATTCCGATCATGTGTACACAAATCCGACGCACAAAGTGCCACGCATGCTCAGAATAAATAAAGAGATGAAAGCTATTGGCTACTGCCCCGTTTATAGTCCCAAAATTTGTGTTTTACGTCACCGCGTTCAGAACGATCGGATTTTCCGACAACTTTGTGCGACCGTGTGTATGCAAGACAAGTTTGAGCCAACATCCGTCGGAAAAAATCCATGGATTTTGTTGTCGGAATGTCCGATCAATGTCCGACCGTGTGTACAGGGCATAAGTCCAAATGGAGCCTATCATCAGGGGAATACCCCAATCTCTACGAGAGATAATAAATACCTGTAAATGTTACACTTAATCGTGCCATACACAGTAGAATTTCCCTTGAAAGTTTGGACATAAATTGAGAAAAATCATAAATTAGAGCATCCAATAATACCATTACGTAGTCAACAAATTTCTTATGAAAACCCTGAAAATGTTTCCCCAACGAAAAAACCACCTTCACAGTTAGAATTTATTTCTCCATTCTTTGAATTCCCTTGTACCTACGGGCAAAAACATATATTGATTTAACCCCATTAACTATTAGAAAGTTGCTTGGAAAAATATTTTTTTTAACTACTACTGGCCAACTTAACACATTACTTAATATGCATGTACTTAAAAAAAAATATATATCCCTGGTGTCCAACCTGTGGCCCAGAGCCCACATGTGTCCCGTCAACACTTTTTGTGTGGCCTTCAGGCCCCTAATAGACACTAATCTTTGTTTCACCATTGCACTTATTATAGTAGTGATTTTGAACAGCCTCTTGTAATAAGTCTTCAGTCTATGACTATCTTATGAAACATGTTTCCAGTCTCCAACAACTCCAATGGCATGTTCACAGTCTCTGACAGTCTCTTGCAGCATGTCCGTAGTCTCTGACCTGACCATCTCATAAAACATGTCTACATTTTCTGACCATCTCTAATGTACCATGTCCACATTCTCTAAACATCTTTTGTATCATGTCCACAATCTCTGGACATCTCTTGTATTATGCCCACAGTCTTTGACTATATCCTGTTGTGTGTCTGCTGTCTCTGATATCAATGCAAATACTCGCCAGCACACCATGGATCTTCAAATGTAGTTCAAAGCACTTATTGCAAAACGATTACATCATCATAGAACAAGTGCAATGTTTTGGAGCCGCACAGGACCCCTTCGTTAGGCATGTGATGACACATACCTGACGAAGGGGTCCTGCACAGCTCCGAAACTTTGCACTTGTTCTTTGATGATGTGATCTTTTTGCATAAAATGCTTTGGACTACATTTGAAGATCCATAGTGTGCTGGAGAGTATTTGCATTGATTCTTGATGTATCCAGTATCTAATCGCTACAGCACCCATTATTGATGAGCCTTGTGATCCAGGAAAGTGTGCGATGGGAATATAGATAAGACTGCTGTCTCTGATGATGAATATTCGCTGAATTTTATGTGCTGTCCCTTGGTGATGTCAGGGGCCACACCTGAGGCCCTCCATATGAAGAAAGTTGACTGCCACTATTTTAAATAGTCTGTTAAGCCTCGTACATACGATCGGATTTTTGGCCAGCCAAGCGTCAGACTTTTGTCCGAAGGGCGTGTGCCAGGAACTTGTCTTGCATACAAACGGTACACAATTGTTGGCCAACAAACACAAACGTAGTGAAGTATTACGTGGAATTTCAGCTTGAGTGACACACTTTGGTCACCTTCCGCTAATGTCGTATTTGGTGAGCATTGATTCCGAGAATGCGTGTTTGTACTTAGGACTTTTGTGTGACGGACTTGTGTACACACGATACGAAAATTTGACAAAAGTCCATTGTCCGCCAAAAATTTACTAGCCTGCCATCCAACATTTGTTGGCCGAAAGTTGGACAACAATTGTCTGAAGGAGCGTACTAACGTTCCGATTTTAGGCAAACAGTCTGTCATCACACAATTCCCTGCCAAAAATCCGATCGTGTGTACAAGGCTTTAGACTTACATAACCAATAAAGTTAGTTACAACCAAAACCAGTACAAAGAGAGTTTTTATAAAGGAAGAAAAACAATTAACAGTTCACCCTCTGAGGCGAATCTCAAATGCATGGAAGGCTTATTAGGTTTTAAGATATCTTCAAAAAAGCAAGTCCAGCATCTCTGCTCCAAGTAGAAATGTAGCTTAAAAACACTGCATTGCGTTTTGGACATTGTGTCCTATTCCAGTGACTGCTGAAGAAAGGGTGCAATGTCTGAAATGAGTTGCAATGTTTTTGCAAGTCTTCTTCCCAACAAAGCTAGTTTTATATGTGAAACAGAGATTATGTTTCTAGTTTTACAGAGAGAGAGCTTCTCCTTACGTTCCTTACTCCTGGCTAGTCACTTTGTCATTGCCCGCAATAAACTCCAACTGCCTGTTCTATAGAATTCCTCCCTATCATTTCTGTTTTAGTAACTGCACATTATCCCCACTAGCAGAGCTGGAGGAGAAGGCTGCACAATACATATTTAGCACATCTGACAAAAATTAGAATACATAACTCCATCTACAACATTAATCATTAGCAGCCTACAAGTCTATTTTTTCTGCCTAAATAACTCCTTTAAATAGTAACCCAAAATTTCTGTTTTTATTTAGCTTAATATTTCTTCTGGAATTACCGGGATTTTGTTATATCATTAGCTAAAACGTAAGATATATTTATTGTCTATGCGATTGCTGTAGCTATACATGGGTATTTTCCTTCATCATGACAGTATCCCTAATTACAGCCACCTTGGAGGCATTAATTGTCCTCCGCTGGGGAAATTACAGTTGCCTGCAGTGTATTAAGTTTCCTCAAGAGACCGGCACTTGACATATCATTTTCTTTATATTTTCACTGTTACAAACCTAGGGCTGAAGTGCAGCCCTATAATGAATACAAAAATGATTTTTTTTTATTAATTTGGTAGTCTGAGGTTAACCCCTTTGTTGATAGCCATCTCATGGGTAGAACATGGAACTCAGTATATTGCAAATGAAGATTACATCAAGAAAAGGTAACCCCTGCATATATATATATATATATATATACACATACACACACATTTGCTTTGGCCCCTGTTGCCTACAATCACCTTCCCTTTGCTCCCCTTTTGCTCTATATGACATTTGTGTGGCAATCAACTAAATAAAACCAGAAATTTTGGTCTACAATTAAAAGAAGACCTGTGTAAGCTCCCAGTCACTCTGAACAGTCCTTGAACATGGTTAACCACTTGACCTCCAGAAGATTTACACCCCCCCCCCCCCCTTTATGGCCAGGCCGTTTTCTGTGATACGGCACTGCGTTACTTTAACTGACAATTGCGTGGTCGTCCGACGCTGTACTCAAATCCCATTTATGTCCTTTTTTTCCCCACAAATAGAGATTTCTTGTGGTGGTATTTGATTACCTCTGCATTTTTACGACTAATGCCGTGTACACACGGTCGGACTTTTCGACAACAAAGGTCCGACGGACTTTCAACGGACTTTCTAACGACCGGACTTTCTAACGACCGGACTTGCCTACACACGATCACACCAAAGTCCGACGGATTCGTACGTGATGACGTACGACCGGACTAAAATAAGAAAGTTGATAGCCAGTAGCCAATAGCTGCCCTAGCGTCGGTTTTTGTCCGTCGGAAAGATTTGAAGCATGTTCCAAATCTAAATTTTCGACCGAAAAAGTCCGCTGTAGTTCCGATGAAGCCCACACACGATCGAATTGTCCACCGGACTCGGCCCGTTGGACCAGTCCAGTCGAAAAATCTGCCCGTGTGTACGCGGCTTGACAGTTTTGAAAAAAAAAAAACAATATTTTTTATCTTCTGCTATAAAACATACCCAATAAAATATTAAAAAAAAAAACAAATTTATTCATCAGTTTAGGCCAATATGTATCCTGCTACATATCTTTGGTAAATAGCATCTACAAACTATGGGATATTTTTATTTTTTAAAATTTTTTTACTAGGAATGGCGGCGATCACTGACTTATAGTGGAACTGCGATATTTTTGACACTTTTGACACTTTTTGGGGACCAGTGTCACTAATACAGCGAGCAGTGCTAAAAAATATGCACTGTCGCTGTACTAATGACACTGGCTGGGAAAGAGTTTACATCAGGGGCTTTCAAAGGGTTAACTGTGTGCCTAACCAGTGTTCATATGTACTGTGGGAGGTGCCTTTACTAGGAGAAGAGATGGAATTTATTCCATCCCTTTCCTCCTGTCAGAATGGCAATCTGCCTTGTTTACAGAATGCTGTTCTGCCCCTCTGCCTGATGATTGGCAGGTGCCGGGGGACATCAAGTCTACGGTACCCGCCAATCGTCTCCTGCTGTGTGTAACCACAGCGGAAGCAAGGCGCCAAGAGGTGCGCATGTGCGCCCACTTCCCGGAAGAGTCAGATCACATATATATATGTTATCCGGCGCAGAGGTGCCACCCTGTAGCAATAAAACTATAGGGAGGACCTTAAGTGGTTAAGGACTCTTTTCCCATCTCCACATTGATAGCGCTCAGGCCTGCTTATTGGCCCCTTAGTCACCCAGTGCTCCATCATGGGAGAAAGAGGAGAGTCAAACTTTCCGCTATGCCCAAAAGAACTAGCAAGTTGTTTTCACCCAAGTAAATGAACGAAGCAATGAGGGAGTGAAGGGGAGATAAGTATGCATGGAGGAAGGGAGAGAAACACACAAGTGAACCTATTGTTTTACCTTTTATAGGCAATGTCCAGGTTCACCTTAAACCCAAAGGTTTGCCATAGATGAGTTTACATAACCCCTTGGTATCTAGACCCTGTATGTACAAATCTAGTAAGCACAAGACTCACTGTGATCCCGCTACTGACTAGACTGACTAGCAGGGCCTCCAGCAGGGGGAGACAGCAGATACAATTGTAAGGGGCCCGAGTGTCTGGAGGGGCACGACCAGGCCAGGAGAAGGCAGGTGCAGGTGAAGGGGAGCCGTGTTGTGCACTATAGAAACGATCTCGGTAGCCTCTGCTACCCTGCGTCATTGAGCTCAGACATTGATCTCTTTACTGCCACCTCTGGCTACTATGTGCATGTGTACCCCTCATGTGAGCTGCCTGTACGGTGATCGGCTGCAGCTCTTCTGTGTCTCAGGAACATGTCAACTTTGTGGAAACAAGAGCTGGAACTAGGTAGGAAGACCTCCTTTACAAGTAGGGGCTGTGAAGAAAAGGGAAGAGGGCTGTTGTACAGAGAGGGGCCAGAGCTTTGTGTGTTTACAGATGTGTATATGTGGGGGGGCTGACGTATATATAGAAGTGAGAGGGGGTGACATATATACAGGTGTGAGGAGGGGCTGACATATATACAGGATTGAGGGGGGGTGACATATATACAGGTGTAAGGGGGGCTGACATATATACAGGATTGAGGGGGGGGGGTGACATATATACAGGTGTGAGGGGGGCTAACATATATACAGGAGTGAGGGAGGCTGACATACATACAGGTGTGAGGGGGGCTGACATATATACAGGAGTGAGGGGAGCTAACATATATACAGGATTGAGGGGGGTACTGAGTGCATACAGGTGTGAGGAGGGGGGCTGAATACGTACAGGAATGAGGGGGGCTGACATATATGCAGAAATGAGGGGGGGTGCTGAGTGCGTACAGGTGTGAGGAAAGGACCTGAGTGCGTACAGGTGTGAGGAGAGGTCCTGAGTGCATACAGGAGTAAGGGGGGCTGACATACAGTATATACAGGAGTGAGGGGGGCTGACATACAGTATATACAGGAGTGAAGGGGGGTGCTGAGTGCGTACAGGTGTGAGGAAAGGACCTGAGTGCGTACAGGTGTGAGGAGAGGTCCTGAGTGCGTACAGGAGTGAGGGGGGCTGACATATATGCAGGTGTGAGGGGGCTGAGTGCATACAGCTGTGAGGGGGGCTGAGTGCGGATTCGGTGAGATGGCCCATGGGCAGGCCCTGGGGAATGTTGGTGGTCAGGCTTGGGGGGGGTAATGTTGGTGGTCAGGCTCGGGGGGGTAATGTTGGTGGTCAGGCTCGGGGTGGGGGGGCCAGGCCTAAAGCTGTGTAAGGGGCCCAAAAGTTTCTGATGGCTGCCCTGCTGACTAGACACAAATACTGTGCATAGTATCATAGTTACATAGTAGGCGAGGTTGAAAAAAGACACAAGTCCATCAAGTCCAACCTATGTGTGTGATTTTCTGTCAGTATTACATTGTATATCCCTGTATGTTGTGGTCGTTCAGGTGCTTATCTAATAGTTTTTTGAAATTATCGATGCTCCCAGCTGAAACCACTGCCTGTAGAAGAGAATTCTACATCCTAACCGCTCTTACAGTAAAGAACCCTCTATGCAGTTTAAGTTTAAACTGCTTTTCTTCTAATTTTAGTGAATGGCCACGTGTCTTAGTAAATTCCCTTTTGCAGAAAAGTTTTATCCCTATTGTGGGGTCACCAGTATGGTATTTGTACATTCCTCCCTCTTGTTAGGGGGCCTATAGCATACTCCCAGTATTACTTTCCCCTTAGTTTTCTCCCTTTGTAGCTCTACCCATAAGGATTCCACCTCCTCCCTAGCTCCCTTAATGTCATCTTTCACATTCACTTGTACATCATTTTTGATATATAGGCATACCCCTCCCCCTTTTTTACCCTCTCTATCCCTGCGATATAGGGGTAGCTCTAGTTCTCCCATCTTGTCCGCCAGACTCCTGGCATTGGTGAACATGCCACGTAGTGTAGACCGGTCACATGCTATCTCCTTATTGGGTGCTCTGGGGTTGCAAATAGGACTTGATACTATACCTACCTTGGGTTTAGGTGCTTTAGTCAACCTACCACTAATGCCCTCAATACTACCCTCTGGAATATGTTCCGCACTGACTATGTCTACCTCTGGACCCTCCCCCCCATCGCCTAGTTTAAAAGCCCCTCTAACTTTTCGGCCATCTTCACTCCCAGCAGATCTGCACCTCCCCCATTTAGGTGCAGTCCGTCCCTTCTATAGGGCTGGTAACCGACTGAGAAGTAGCCCCAGTTCTCCAGCAATTTCATTCAGCAACTTCAAAGAAGAATAAGAAATCGGCTTTCCAACAAATACTATAATAACTCCTACACTAATTATCACCTTCACACAGAATGGAAAGGTCCCGGTAATAGCAGGCAGTGCTCAAACTCGCTGGCTATTATTAAAGCATTTTTACTATTCTCTAGCCTTCACATTATACCTGTATTTGAGGAAGTAAGATGAAACCTCTCTTAGGACTCCGATTCAATGAGATTATGTTTAAAGTGTTGGCCGGTCACTGTGGATGTAGCACAATATAATCAATGTTGACTCAGTCATGCAACAATATTACAGTTTATGGAGTGGAAACACTAAGCAGAGGGTCCTAAGAGAGCTGCATTGTTTTTTTTAGGAGATCCAGAGGGTTGAAAAATATCATCTTATAAGTAGGGATGAGCTTCGTGTTCGAGTCGAACCCATGTTCGACTCGAACATCGGCTGTTCGACCGTCCGTCGAATT